>JARYZH020000255.1:130098-496851 GCA_030021035.2 Notholithocarpus densiflorus | reverse complement strand
TTGCCCTTAACTTTATTTAAAAAGTTAATATACATCTTTCACTAGATTTTAAAGTAAAGATAGTTTTGAAAACTTTGGTCTTTTTATCTAAGAGATAATGCATTATATGACATTTAAATATCCAAGAGCCTTATAGTTTAACTATCTGGAACCTCTTAATATTTCCAACAAAGATATCTAGAGTTCAAATCCCCCCACCTCCAACTATCAAATTATCCACACACCAAAAAAAAATTGATATTCCATTAAAAGGTTAGATTTTCTAAATTGGACTTACAATTTAGGACAAAAATCATTAATTTATTATTACTTTTCTTTAATAAAAATAACAATCTTACAAACATAATAAGTTTCATAAATTTGTCCACAACATCTAAGATGATATATTATGATTAGTGATTATTGAAACTACGTATAGGACCACTATTGACATCATTTTTATTGTTCATCAATCCCAACATATCTTCTCAACAGTTGTGAAATTTGCTATATATATATATATATATACTTATTGATAGAAAACAACAAATTTACAAAAATATGCAAAGTATACCTACTAAATTTAGGATAATTTTGGAATTCAACTCCGTTTAATTGATAGCTTAGTGATAATGAAATACTTTGTGATGTCTCCTATGTTTGTAGTTGGAATTAAGAGTCTTGTAATTTAATTAACATTTCCTAATATTTTCAATGGAGATATTAGGATTTAATCCCGCTACCCCCAATGATATGAGTCTAAATCTTCTATCATACTTTTTCTGCTCCATTCTATAATCCACAAATAAAAACTTGACACACGTCAACTTACTTTATTAAATTCTAATTTTCTACCTTTTCTTATTTTACATCCTAATAAATAAATAAATAAATAAAACCCCAACACATCCCACCACTCATCACCACTGGTCACCACCAACAACTTTCACCGACTACAACGAAATAGTGACATTTTCTAAGTTTCTTATCCCATTCTGCATTTTCTTATTTCACTTCCTAAATGAAATAAAAATAAATAAAACCCCAACGCATCCCCACCGCCCCACGACCACCAACCTTCACTAGCGCCAACAACCATCCATCTTTGGCGCCGGCGAAGTTAACCTGTCAACTCACATGGTCCTCTCAAACACTAGATCTAGGAAATCCAAGTCGGACACCACCCTTAAAAGTTGATATAACATATATCTGTATCCATGCCTTTTATGGGTTTGAGATCCACAAAGTTTGACCGCCTTTCATGGTTTGAATCCTCATTGTCTCCACATCCAAGAAATCTCCATAAATGTGTGACTACTATCATTAAACAAACTAGTGTTTAGCCCGCGCAATGCGCGGGATCATTATACATATTAATGATCTTTGCATCCAACATAAACTTAGTTCTCATAATTTAGTATATTTAAGCATATAGTATCCAATATCCACTAAAAATTTTAAACATTACTCTCTTCAAATCACATCATGTATGTACTTCCATTCTCCAATAGAACACTTGGAGGAATATATGAAATGAGCAACCACCACTTGTATTACTTTCATTGCGTTCAAATGAGTTTGAATGAAGGGAATTCTCTAGAATGCTTCTCTATTTTGCATGCAAAAATGCAATATCTTCAAAACCATCCAATATCTTCAAAGCAATTAAAGATTGACTTACTTTGAGCAAGAAGATTGACATAAAAATCTAAACTTGGTGTACTTGTCATCAACTAACAGACATCATAACTTACTTAGAAATAAGGGTAAACAAATAATAACAATTTATTACAGTGGAAATCATTTAGAAAATAGTGCAAATATATCCAATGAATTGGTATAATATCGTTGTCTAAACATTTGGGACTAATCTTCAAAGTCGAGTCAGTACATTGAGGAGGATATTCATCAAGGGTTTGTTGTAAATGATAATTTGATGGGACATTTGTTCTTAATCTCTGGGGGCCTATTTCTAATAAGCCACTTGAAAATTAAGCGAATTCAAAATATCACTGTAAGAAACAGATATAACACCGAATTTGTCAGGAGTTTGATGAAACCTAACACAAAAAATGAACACAATAATTACATAATGGCAAGATAATAGGTCTGTAATTTAGATAATATATAAACCATCAAGAAAATATATTAAAAGGCAACCTTTATAAAGAATAGTCCCTTTGGACTCATCTTTATTCAGTATTAATAGTATCATTACAAACTCATATACTGTGTCCTCTCCTATAATTCCAATTCACATGAAAATTGCTCTAGGTATTATAAGTTCTATTGCAATTTTGTTACAAATTGATTTGGAAGCTGAATTATGATGCCATGCATAACTGGTCGGCAAGTCCACATCAATTCACAACAAAAATGTACTCAATGTCTAGTAGTATAGATCATTGTAAATTAAGTTCAATGCATAATTAACCATTATTCCTCACTAACAACCATAATAAACAGGACCCAAAAAGATCTAACGTTGGCAACTAAACCCAATACAATTGACACAAAAAAGTGCAGATAACATTAGATATCCATGCCCATCATTGTAAATTTAGTTCAATGTATAATTAAACAAATACCCATTAATCATTATTTCTCACATAAACAAACCCAACAAAATACAACAACAACAACAAAAAAAAACCCAATAGCAATACCAACTTCCCAAGCTCCCCAAAAATTCAATACCTTTCACCTCAGTTCACCTTGGCCTCCTTCTTCCCAGTCCCATTTGCTTCCACCTTCTCCCCTGAATATATTTTGATAGTTGATAATTTTAAAAAAAATTAAAAAATTAAAATTAAAAGGCCTTTGCAAAACTTTTTTTTTTTTTTTTAACAAAACAATAGTGGTATTTATTGAGAACTTATAAAACTTGTACATCAGTCAATATTGAATCTGAAATACATTCCAGACTATCTTACCAAGTACATGAGTTGAGTATGCTGTGTCACCTCAAAAGAATGCGATGCACCTGAAAGCATGACGAAGAGTTAGCAGGTCGTGCAGAAGGTTTTCAATCTTAAAGCATATTAAGTTCTTGAATAATGGAGCTATCTTCATACTCTACCTCTAGGTCTCATATTGACAAATGCTTGGCAAATTCCAAGGCTTTACACATCCCCAAAGTTAGCACTTCCAATCAATCATTACCGATATCCAACAAATCTAGCGGTCCCCAAATAATGCTCATATACCAAACAGAAAAGCCTTTCCAAGGTTTTTTTACGGTAAACAAATACAATAATCATCAATTCTTTTCAAGCATATAATAGTGAACCTCTGTTGTGTTGCATAGCCTGAGTCTTTTTGTTTCAGCCAAAGTTTAGTACACCAAACCCAGTAATAGAGGATGCACACTATCAAATATTACACAAACTCATTAGTGAACTTACTGAAACCTTGCTCATAGGTCATGTGAAAAATCCATTAATAGAAGTCATAAATTCTAATAAATTGATCTGAATATACTGATTATAAAAATTACCTTTTCAATATTCAAATATCATAAAACACATAAAATAGTTCTTGACTATGTAATAAACCACATAAAATAGTAATAGACAATGTCATCAACCAAATAAGTTAAACAAAAAATACCCGATAATGTTTCCTTTTTTACTGAACACCATGAGCTTTCTCTTTATCCCATACCAAGCGACTTTTAGGCATTTGGGATACCTTCTAGATCTACAATGCAACAATTAACGTAAATTATATTACTGATCAAAAATTGGCTAGCCCAATTGCAATTATCAATACAATAATGGAAGGTTAAATTGTCAAAATTAAGGTGGAGTACAATTGAAAAGTTTATTATTGAGCTCCTTCTGGTGTAGGGAAGGGTGCTGCCTAAACAGCCTATTGTGGTTTTTTTTTTTTTTTTTTTTTTTTGGCTTATTCTCATAATTTAATTTCCTAGGCTTGTCATCAGATTTTTTTATTCTTAAGTTGATACTAAAAGAACATAAAGACGTTTGAAGGTCAGTGTTATCTGGTTTGTTAGTTTTGTGACTCTAGATGGTATTTGGATTGTTTGTTAGCTTCATAACAAACAACTCAAGCCTTTCAATTTCCTTTTTGACAATATCTAAATCACCCAAGCTCCACAATTGAGCAAAACATTTTCTATCTCATAAATGGTTCAAGTAATAGTTATAAAAATTTAGACCAAAAAGGAAGAACATGCAAATGAAGTCTTGACATACCTAATTGGCAGATTTGTGTAGAAATTTAGACCAAAAAGAGTTATAGGAGCACCTATATTAGAGGAGAAAAGAGGAGCAATAATTACTTCACTGCAAGGACATTGAGGAAATTAAGAAATTAATATGACATCCAAATGCTAGGTGAACAGTGCTTAATAGAAAACTAAATTTAAAAGTGTAGATGTAATATTCTAATAAATGCAGAACCATTATCTTTTGCCAACTGAGAACATGGGGGAGCCAAAGAAGACAAAGGCAGAACTCATGTAATTTTTCAATTCACTATTATAGAGGAAAGAGCAAATAACAAAAAGGATAATATTAGATATTGCATGGCCCAAGGCATCACTTGGTGGCCATGTCATCAAATTGTGCCTACATTGTTTCACACTTTATAGACTTTAGAGTGACACAGCAGCAACCTATTAAGGATTATTCAAAAAAATACCAAGAATTAAATGCACAACAGAAATTAGACAATGGAATAAGAGGAAATGGTGATTTTCATAACTGCTCTATCTAATTAGTTAAGTAGATGCAAAGAGAAAGCGATTGTACCCAAGATCCAAGTTGTTTTCTCCCTTGTGTAAATAACACACTTCCATCCAACACATGAAGTGGGTCATCAAACATAAATTTTAGTATCTCAAACTGATGAAGTCATCCTCTAATCCCAAACGCTCTTTGCCTCAAGCTGCCATTAATATTAGTTTCAATGCTTTAGAAATATGGTGGTCTTATAGAGAATGAGTCAGGCAAACAAACATAATAAAGTACCAAAAATAATATGAAAAAAAATATAAATATATATATATATATATTTATATATATAAAGAACCCATAATTGAATGAGTTGAACTGAAGGGTTGCAACGGAATTTGAAGGAGTGTTAGAACGACAGTAGCAGTTGACAGGGGTGATGAAAAGGCTAAACTGAAGGAAAAGGAAAGGGAAAGGGGAGATAATACTCATTGGACATTCATGCTTTCATTTTCGTTTATATGAACATTGAATGGGACATAGATTTCCAAATATTTAAATAATAACCCAGAACACATGTCACGATCTTTGTATGTAAAAAGACAAATTTAAAGGAAGGTAGAAATAGACCTTTGATAGAGTTCTGGGGTGCCCCGTTCTTGTCCCTTGGAGACAAATAGAAAAACAAAAGAATACAATTGTACATCCCATACAACAATCAGAATAGAAAAGGCAATACAAATCAAACAGTTGGCGTGCAACACTCAACCCAATTTGGAATATTCGTCAACCTAGAAAATTAACATTGACACTCAAACCAGTAGATACAAAAATTTGAAGGAAATTAAATGATACCAAAATCAAAAGGAATTAATAAACAAATGATTAAAAAAAAAAAAAAAAAAAAAAAACCAAATGCAATTCAGAGAATGAAATTGAAATACGAAGAAGAAGAAGAAAAGAACAACTTCACATAGGATGACAACCAAACAATGTTTTAGCAAAAGAAAATTCCTTGTTTCTCGGCAATACCTTTACCCAAATACATTAATTGAAAAATTCTAACCTAAAATATAAATCCAACAAAAGAAAATTTGGGCAATCCTTCTTGACCTTTCAGTTTCAGTCGAATCTCCACTGTGCCGCAAACTTTTTTTTTCTCCTTCCCTTTCTCTGTATCGCAGTATCGCTACGAACTCTGCTTGGTTCCTCTATCTTCGTATCCCTCAATCAAAACCAAATCTGACCCAAAATGCCAATCTAAATCATAATTAACACCCAATTGATTCTCCAAATAAAAACCCAAAACCCTGAATTTTTAAATTTAAAACAGAACTTACTAGTAGCGATTCTGATGGTCGGGTAGGGAGTGGAGGTTTACGGTGATGGTAGAAAATCTGACAAGAAGTGAGAGACATATTTTCATCCTTGATTGCAAACGGCAGTTTTTGATCTCTCGATCTCTCTCTCCTTCTCCGTTCTCTGCCTCTCTATTTCTCTGTCTCTCTTTTCTCTCGGTCTCTCTTTCTCCTTTCTCCGTGTAGCAATCTTTCTTTTCTTTTTCTTTTGTTTTTTTTTGTCTTAAGCGGTTAGTTTTCTTTTGTACCAAGGGGTTCCAAACAGTGTTTAACATTGTGAAAAATTATAATTTATCGCTTTTAAACGGTGTTATAGCATTATCAAACAATGTAATTTATCACATTTTTAATCCCTTTTTTATTTTAATACATACACCAGGAGAGGCTTTCAAACGTCGTAGAAGCAAAAGTTAAAATTTTTAGAATACTGAAACGATGTACCATGCGAGTGTTTTAACTTAAAGTTGTGTACGTGTTAGTTTTTAAAGGGGTCTTTTTTTCTATTTGTCATTACCTCCTTAATTATAGGAACCCACTTTCTCTCAGCTTCTTCTATTATATGTATATAGATAATTGCGCAAATCCTTTTGGCCTACTCATTGTAGATTGCCTTCTTTGGACACCTTGCAAGACTAGCCATCCAATTTTTAACTTGCAAGGGTTGTTAGTCATGTTATTGTCGCTGAAGGTGGGTGGCTGTGGCTAGTGGGATATGTTGGGGTTTTATTTATTTTTATTTCTTTTAGGAAATGAAATAAGAAAAGGCAAAAAAGTAATTTTTTTTTTTTTAAGAGAGAGTTTCAACCTATGGCGTCCGCTCCTGATAATAGCTATTTATTATCAGACCAAGACACTAATCAGTTTTTGGTGTAGGCGGGGATTGAACCTCAAATCTTTTATACAACTATCAGAGACTTTACCAATTGAGCTAACTGAAACCCACAAGTAAAATTTAATTAAGTGAGTTGATTCGTGTCAAATTTTTATTTATGGAGTATAAAATAGAGCAGAAAAAGTTGGACAGAAAATTTGGATTAAAAAAAATGTGTATATGTATGAAACCTCACCTCCCCTTCCTACCCCTCCACTATTAATTTATCTCAAAAATTTAAGATTAGTTTTATTTTGGTCCCTGGAATTTAATTTTTTGTTTTATACCGTAATTTTTGTATATGTTTTTAATATCATAATTCTGTTGGTTAATTACATGTTAAATGACAAGTTGGCATCAAGATCACACACCCGCTGAATAGAATTACTAAATGGTTAGTACAAGAAGATCTACAATCTTCACAGCTCCAGGCATAAATATTCGGTGGTCCCACATTGGACTAATAATCATAATACTTTCAATTTTTCTTGTAAGAAATCTAGAAACCTGCCAAAGCTGTGAAAAGTAAGAATTATATTTTCTAAAATTTCTGCTGTCTGGTAGAATTAATGGGAACTATTTTTCTTGTAAGAAAACTAGAAACCTGCCAAAGCTGTGAAAATTTCTGCTGTCTGGTAGAATTAATGGGAACTATTTTTCTTGTAAGAAAACTAGAAACCTGCCAAAGCTGTGAAGCATAAGAATTATATTTTCTAAAATTTCTAGAATTAATGGGAACTTTGAAAATGATTCAAGTGACAACTTAATGATAATGATATATGTTGAGTTAAGATAGATTAACTCCAGTTAATTAATTCAATTATTCAAGTTGATTAATTAGGTCAAATTACATGCAAATTATGGAGGCACCAATAAATTACCAAATAATTAATATGCAGCGGAAAATAAATAACACGGTAATTTGTTGACGAATGAATAAAACCTCTCGCAAGCCAAAAACTCCACTGGGTGAATTTAAGGTCACCACTCCTAAGAATCCACTAATCAATAATCAAACGGCTACAAGTATAAGGAATCTTACCACTACCTTGGCATATCCCAAAATATCAACCTACAGTTGAACCTTCGCTTTAATACCCAATTGAACTTAATATTGTAGTAGCCTTATTTCCTTTGTTGCACAAATTTCTAATCTGTGACTCACTTTTTTGCACGGATCCAAGTATGTGACTAACTTCACAACAACCCTATGATTGTTGTAGTTGATTTGCAACAGTTTCACAAAGAAACACTAATAAGATCCTCAATGTTGGCACTAGAGACTTTGCTTAGTTACAGAACCCAAAGACATACAAGAAATGCAACAATATCTCTTTCTTTATTTCTTGTAAGAAAAATACTAAGGGGGTGTTTGGTACATGTTTTCAAACAATAATTTTCAGTTTTTAAACAACATTACACGTATTTTCACACACTTTTTTCGCTCACACGTATTTCCACACATGTTTTCAAACAACAATTTTCAGTTTTTAATTGCATGTACCAAACACCCCCTAAATGGTTAGTATAAGAAGATCTACGATCTTCACAGCTCCAGGCATAAATATTTGGTGGTCCCACCATGGACTAATAATCATAATACTTTCAATTTTTCTTGTAAGAAATCTAGAAACTTGTCAAAGCTGTGAAGCGTAAGAATTATGGGATGTATGGTACATGTGTTTGAAAACATGTGTTTTGTTGTTTGAAAACATGTGTGGAAATACATGTGAGTGAAAAAATGTGTGAAAATGCGTGTAATGTTATTTAAAAACTGAAAATATGTGTTTAAATAAGTCTACCAAACAGCCCTTATTTTCTAAAATTTCTGCTATCTGGTAGAATTAATGGGAACTATTTTTCTTGTAAGAAATCTAGAAACTTGCCAAAGCTGTAAAGCGTAAGAATTATATTTTCTAAAATTTCTACTGTCTGGTAGAATTAATGGGAACTTTTAAAATGATTCAATGTTGGCGCTAGAGACTTTGCTTGGTTACAAAACCCAAAGGCGTACAAGAAATGCAGTAATATCTCTTTCTTCTGTTGGAGGAGGCTAGAGTTTCAAACAGAAAATCTTATGAAGCTTTCTAGGGTTATGGTTTTCTTTCTCCACCTCCTAATTTAAATAGGAGCTTAATGACCCTTTTAAATAGGCTCTCCTATTCCAATTAGGTTTACACAAACCTTGGGCTTTCTTAGTCCTATAAGGATTATGCAAACCCATAAACAAATAGCCTTTAGGAATTAAAACATTGCAGGCTATATCAGAAATCCCGTAAGCTCAATAAATCGAAAGGTATCAAGTTTTAATATATCTCAATAGATCGACAAGTATCGAGGAGGTATCGGAACCTGCAGATTCAATTTTTCTTAAGCAGTTCTTGAGTAATCTTCATGTTTTCAATATAACCACTTATAATGATCATCTTGAACCTACTTAGATTTACCCAAATACAAGTAAAGTGCGTTTTGCCATAAGATATGTCAATTACATAAAAATATGAACCTAACAATATATTTTGCAATGTTTCATGTTTGTGGTTCGGACCCATCTCCCTTTCTCATAATATCTACGTATGTAAAAAAACACATAAAAATTTACCATGGTCTTCTTAATAAGGTTGTGCCTTTCCAAACTTAATTTGCAGCCTATTGTATAAATCTCGAGAAGTTCTTTCTCCTTCGAAGTGAAAAGGACCACTGCAAGCAACTTGCAATTAATGTACCTAACCATATGGAAAACGTTTTAATTTGAATAAATAAGTTCAGAGTACAAATTTTGTGGAATGAGATATTGTATTATTATTATTTTCATGTTTTGAGATAGATAAATAGTGGAGGGACGAAGAGGGTGAATTCCAGTAATGACTATTGGGCATTACAAAAAATGTCATTATCACTACCCCATAAGATATTATAATCCTTATATGATAAAAATAGCATTAATGATTGTTCCTTGTAAAAGGCATCCGTTAACTTTTCCTCTCTCTCTCTCTCTCTCTATATATATATATATATAGGTTTTTTTCATTTTCGAAATAATGAATCGATTTTTGTTACTGGTAGTGGTAGTGGTAATGGTAGATGTTGATAAAGATGGCCCTGTCTAGCATTGACAAATGATTGATAACCCATCATGATGAATTCCAATAATTTCATAGTACTAGGTTGGGAAAATATTTCCAGTTTGGTGCTGGGGTATGTGGTGACCATGGTGACACCGGAGTATCTCAAGGTCCAGCAAGCCCAATGTGATGTCAGTTCGGCCCAAAAGCTTTCTGTGGGTACTTGCCCCGCCATTAAGCAGTGTTTGTCCGCTTTAGGGAGCCAAGCCCTCACAGTTTTGTCACAAAAGGGTGGGAGCTACGGATCTTCACCCTTTGGGCTTTACACCGCATTCCCACATCGCCTAAGTAACCCTCCCACTCATGCTTTATATGCCCTTGGAACTTGCATGAGTGTACCACTACTCACATGTGAGTAGTGGTACATGTGAGTAGTGGTACACTCATGCAAGCTCCAAGGGCATATAAAGCATGAGTGGGAGGGTTACTTAGGCAATGTGGGACTGCGGTGTAAAGCCCAAAGGGTGAAGATTCGTAGCTCCTACCCCTTCGTGACAAAACCGTGAGGGCTTGGCTCCCGGACAAACACTGCTTAATGGCGGGGCAAGTACCCACACTTTCCTTGAAGATCAAAATAACAGCCCATTATTTTAAAACGTTTTTTATTTATTTATTATTATTATTAGTAAAGTCAGGTGGTCTTTATTTAGTATCTCCTTGAATGAATCAGACTTTATGTTTTATTTCTCCTAGACAGGCAAGTACTTTATTATGTTTCTAAGTTCCTAAGAGTCATATCTGACTTTGGTCAAGTTAAGTGAATGTATTTATTATTATTTTTGTTTTCCTATGCTTGGGGGGCTGTTCCAAGCTCTATTTAATACTTTTGCTGAAATTAAATAAAATTCAAAGTGTGTTTTCAAATTTAAAAAAAAAAAAAAAAAAAAAAAAAAAAAAAAAAAAAAAAAACCTTTTGTTTTTAGAAGATGAATTTATTCTAAATTATCTCTTATCCCTTGGGTGGATTCCTTTGGGCGGCAAGTATCGGTTTTTGTATCTCTTGGGTGGTGTTAATTTGTATCTCATAGAGTGGTGAGCCAAAATAGTTCTGTATCCTTAGTTAAATTCCTTTGGGTGGTGTTATCTATATCCCTTTGGGTTTACTTTGGTGGTGAGCTTAACTATCCTTTAAATTATTGAGTGTTTTTCTTATCCCATAAAACTAAAAAATATAAAATATATTCATCCAGCCTATTTCTATTTATCATATCGGTTAAGTTTGGATTGCCCCTTATGAATTTGGTATCAGTTGGTATCTAAACTAGTTTGGAATGAAATCCTTTAAATCCTTATTATATTATTGGATACAAATTTATGGGTAGAAATTACCCTTGAAAACCAACTTGTAAGGGTAGAGTTTCCAAGAACTTATATATACTTGGTTAAGTTTACATTTAGTCATGTGGGATACTATGATCATAACATTATTGAAATGTGAATTTTGACAAATCCATCGTTCGATTGTATTTTCTTACTATATTCTTCATGTTTGCAAAATTTTAAGAAGATTAAAGATCAACAGTTATGTTATCAATCAAATGTTTAAATTTCAAGTTTTTGTAGTCTCAAATTATGCATGAAAAATAAGTTTATGCATGGATTGAATAATAAATAATATTCGAATTAAATGAAATTTAAAATGTATGTTAAAAATATAAATGATATATGTAGACACCTCATTTTGTACCCCTTATGATTCGGGCCCCCGTTCCCTAATAAAGATAGTACTCTGAGGCCCAAGGTTGGAATATGGCCCAATCTAGTGAAATCTTTACTTGAGGAAATATTTATGGAAAATATAAAACTTATTTTTAGAATAATAAACCTATTTTTGGAAAAGAAATGTTGCAGGAAACCTTAAGTGTGCGTACGCATATACGCAGATACGCACGCACACTCAAGCCATACGTACGCATGCTTAGGGTATGCACACGCATACCCCAAGTATGCGCACGCAACTAGGGTTCTAAAATCATATGAAAGGAAAGTTTTTTGCATTTAAATCTGTGTGAAATGAATCCCACATCGTTTGGGAGCCGCCTCATACCCTTATTTTATCACTAGAAAATAGTGAATTAAAGAAAGAGTTTATCACAAAATATCCTTATGTGAAGTTTTACTTGTTTGAGACCTATTCTGGTCCTGATTTGAGTTCCAAGTTTACTAACCTTTTGGTTTGGTTGTTGAATAGATTGACTGAGGGGAACGGTCAAATCAAGCTCTAAAGAGTTCTTATGTTGAGGTAAAGGTTCTAACTTTGACTCTTCACTTTTCTTTGTTTTTGTTGTTTATTTATATATTTTTATTGCTTTGAATATGTTTATGCTAGTTTAGGTTTACTTTGTGTCTGTATTAGATGCATGATAGGTTGTTAGTTTCTTGCTTTGTTGAGTTTTCTGTTCTGTGTTGCTGAGTTTAGGGTTCTGGGCGTATTAGATGCATGATAGGTTGTTAGTTTCTTGCTTTGTTGAGTTTTCTGTTCTGTGTTGCTGAGTTTAGGGTTCTGGGCGTGTATGCGTGTGCATACTTCATGCATGCGTATGCATCCAATTGAGATGTGCACGCATAACCTATGTATGCACACGCACACACGTGCCCAGAAACCCTTAATCACTTTCCTAGGTTTTCTTTTACTTTCCTTTCACATGTTTAGTTTTTGTCTAATCTATTTTTCACGTGTTTGAGTCCTGAGTCAGTAGGGTAAAATGCTTTGTTTATTCTTGGTTTGGATCTTGATTAGGGTTTGTATCTTTGGTTAAATAACATGGATATGCATATAAACATAAACATGCATAGGTGCTATGTTGCAGTGAGGTAAGTGAGATAAGTCATGCATAGATCACATGAACATGCATTTCTTTGTTTAAATATGAGTTGTTTAAATATTGGATAGTATGCTTGGTTGAATGCCTTTGCTTGATTGCTTTAATATGCTTGGTTAATTTGTTGTGTGATGTTGTTGTTCTTGTAATACATGTGTAATGCCATGATAGATGAATGTTAGGTTTGAGGGATGATATGCCATGTTGAATGCTTTAGATGCATGTTAGAGTCTACGTGAGTTAGAACAACATGTTAAAAGATCCTTTAATGAGATTAAGATTTGGAACACAATGAGTGGAGGCCGACCTATGAGTCAGGTGGGGTTGGGTGTCTAACACCTTTCCATCCTCATACTTAAACTTCGGACATGTGCTCTGGTAAAGATCAATCCTTCCACAAAGGCACTATATTTTGGTTCATAGACCTAATCTAAGTGGCGACTCCATTTACACCCTCCACCATGATCCACCCTAGGTTAAGCCGTATTTCCCATGATCCCTTTGGGGAAATCTGAGAGGAAAGGATCATCACAGGTGCTTGTGCCACCTTCTTAAAGCAACAGAGGCATTGAAAGTCACAACACAAGATCAAGGGGGGTGCTAGTAAAGACCATTACGGCAATAGTGTTGGAATTGCAAGAAATTTGGCAGGTTGAAGAGAAACGACATTTTGATCCAGACTTGAGACGGTTGCCTTGAGCGTCACCTAAATTTAATCAAATTCCTTCGTTAAGACCCCGAAAATTGTGTTTCTACTATTTATAATAATTTTTTTTTCCTTAATAAATTTTAGTTTAAAAGTCAGAATAAGGCTCCGTCTATTTTGGGATGACTCTTAAGGTTAGTAGTTCATAATTTTACATTTAACTCAATTTCACTATTTTTGGTAAAATTTGGTATTTTGTCACCTAATCTTGTGATTAGTGTGAATTAGGGTTTAGGGTTTACATTTAACTCAATTTCACTATTTTTGGTAAAATTTGGTATTTTGTCACCTAATCTTGTAATTAGTGTGAATTAGGATTTCAAATGTTTCCTAACCGTCTCAAGGTTTTACTTTCTTAGTATTCATATGTTTTGTAGCTGTCAAAGGCAAATCAAATTATTATCAATAAAGACTTTTGTCAAATTCTTTCTCTGGTAGATTCTAGTTTATTTCCTTGTAGACTCAGGAAAACCCCTCGTGGATTTGAGGTTTACTATCAAAATCTAATAGTTTAGTTTTTGTTCCATCAAGAGAGTATCGTGTGTGCTTTCTTTAGGCTTCTGCGACATCACTTAGATGCATGTTAGAGTTTGCGTGTGTTAGAATAACATGTTAAAAGACCCTTTAATGAGATTAAGATTTAGAATACAATGAGTGAAGGCTGATCTACAAGCCGGGTGGAGTTGAGTGCCTAACACCTTTCCATCCCTATACCTAAACTCCAGACACGTGCTCTGGTAAAAATCAGTCTTCCACAAGGGTGCTATATTTATAGTTCCTAGAACTAATTTAGGTGGAGACTCCATTTACACCCTTTGCCATGGTCCACCTTAGGCCAAGGCGTACTTCCCACGATCCCCAAGGGGAAAACCCGATAGGAAAGGATCATCGCAAGCACTTTTGCCCACAACATGCAATATCAAATAGTTAGATTTTTAAAATATATTCATGTTAAATTTCTAGTGGAACATGAATGTGATTGTTAGTTTGTGAATTGGAGTTGATGTCTATTAATTTTACAACATTGAGTTAAATTTAACGTAATCGGTAATCCAATTATTAAAAAAAAAAACTTAAAACGTAATCACATACGTGAATTAACTGGAACTCTTCTATATACGCGTAAATAGTTGCATATAAAACTGTTCTTTTGAATTTTCCTTTGGGTATTTGTATCTTTCATGATTTCATGATCAACCGGAAAAGGGAACTAGGCAAAAATGTAAAATGAAAAATAAAAACTGCAAGGCAAATAATGAGAGCACTTCTACATTTATGTGGCTTTCTCAATAATTATAGCGTGGTTGAGCTTCAATCATTTTGGAATTTATTATTTCACAACTAGCTAGTTGTGGGGTTTTTTTTTTTTTTTTTTTTTTTTTTTTTTTTTAATTTCTCTCAAAAAAAAAAAGTTGTGGGTTTCTTTTTTCTCTTAAAAAAAAAAAAAAAGTTGTGGGGTTTTTTTCCCTTCATAATAAGGAATCTTTATCAATAAACCAGAAAGAGGATCAACCAATCAATCACCATCTCCTTGTTCTTGAGCAAAAACAGACTCATATACTATGGAAATGGGGCTTTTTCCTGAGAGATTACATTCAAAAGCCCATGAAGCCAACTCATGCGCCAGGGAGTTAGACTCTTTAAAGACATGAAAAATACTCCAAAAGGAGGACAACTAAAAAGTAAAAACCCAATAATTAATCAATAATTACACTTATTGACCTGTATGGTTGGGACAAAGAAGAAAGTAGAGGACCTATGACAAGCAAGGCATCTCCTTTAAGAAAAACTTTGGTGTAGCCTTTCATCTTTCAAGCCCTTTACTGCCGAAAGTGCAGCTCTTGCAAAGATCCCAAACATCAATAACCTCAACCCATAAATGCAAAACATCACCCTTATAATCTCTACAAACTTCTGCAAGTGAGACCAAATATTCTTTTATAATCTATGATTATTTTTTTTTTTTAATATCTTTTATGCTTGCAAAATTTCAAGATAATTAAAGATAAATAACAATTTCGTTTATAAAATATTTAAATTTCAAGTTTTTGTATCTTAAACTTACATATAAAAGATGAGTTTGTGGGCCAAACAAAAAATAACATCTTATTGGTAAGATATTTTTGGCTTGGATATTTAAAAAAAAAAAAAAATGTAATCTAATGGAATGATTTTTTAAATATTAATTTACTTAAAATGGGTCTAAAACCATTGCTGTTTCTTTCGTTAGGGCTGCTTTTCCCATCATAAGTCTTCACACCTACCTTGTTTTTCACTCAAACTAAGCTCTGATACAACTATGTTGGCTTTGGAATATAAGGGAACAATGATTTTGATAATTTTCTCTTAATATTTTGCTACCAAGGATAATTTAGTTTTTTTTCCTAAGAGGACAACAAGTATTTTTAGAACAAGATAGAGATAATCGGGCTATAATATTCCTCTTCTTTATTTAATTGATTCTCTACTACATCAATTACATGTATATTTTTTTCAAATATAAATGATAACCCTTACACCTGTCCATCATGCACCCGCCTTAATACATGCAAGTAAATGATTATAAAGAACACAAGCTCAAAATACATGGGAAACAACTTCATGTATTAAAAAAAAAAAAACTATAAAGCATTAACTACTGACATCACCATCGTCTTTATCTTGTTATTCCGCCATCTTGCCAATCAAACTAAAGTTGTTGAATGCTTTATAAATTTTATGGAACAAATCACGGGATGTGTTAAGTGTTGATATATTTGTAGCGACGTTTAAGCTCTACGAGAATTCCACATAAATTTATGGTGAGCAGCCTTAAGTGATCAACAAGGATTGACAAAAGGAGCTCACATGCAAGAATTGCACAAGTGACACAAAGAAACTTGAACATGGGCATGTATTTTGCGTTTCGAGGTCCTACTTTTATCCCCAAAAATGCAATGCTGTAGATAACTACTACCATGATGAATAACAACATGATTACACCATGTTCTTTGAGTGGAGAGATGCCCAAGCCTTGATAATGTGCTCCAAGAACCCCAAGTATGATCGTGATGAGAAAATTGAGAGGCTCGTGAAATTTTGTGGAGGAGCGGACTTCTTTCTCACTTGCACAATTAAAGAACAAAATGTAGATATAATTATTGATGATAATCTAATAATATAATAAGTAAATATTGTTAATTGCTTTTTATTTTGAAATTTAAAGTCAGCACATAAAATTTATATTACCTTTTATATAAATATATATATATTTATTTATATATATTTATTCCCTTAAGCAATAGAGAAAATCCCATGAGTGTGACTGCAATATTTATAACAGCAGCCAGCACCAAAAAGTTCAAATTTCATTCTGGAATATGTATATAATATTCAGAAGGATAGAACAATTGAATTATCGTTGACAAAAGATGCATTTTAAGGCTTAGTTTTTGGAGAGGATTAAAATTTCCTTTGGCATAGAAAATAATCGTCTATTGGAGAGAAGCCAACCAAAGAAATTATACTAAATCATTGACAAAAAGATCAATCTAAATTATGGTAGCATGACCCAAACGTGGGTTTGGAAAAATATAAATATTGTAAAATGATATTAACTGGTTCAATAATACTATATGACTGATCACACAACAGAAAAGTTGGATTTTTTTAGGGGTCAAAATCTTCCAAAAAAAAAAAAGTATGAAAAATGGTTTAGTTTTTTTTAATATATTGTGAAAAATATAGTTTGACTCTAAATATGTTTGAAGTTATATTTTCCAATCTATTAATGATAAATTATAAGATTATCATTGTATATTATTTAAACAAGTCACATTACTCATTAAAAAGATTATATAACTAAAACTAAACATAGATAATCTTCAATTGCTATGCTTATATAGGTTGTTAACTCCAAACATATTTGAAATAAAATTTTTCCAGAGTTAATACTTAAAAGGTTGTACATTTTGTTTTAAGATAACAATATAAGTTCATCCAATTCAGTAGATTCTAGACTAGCGCTTTGAAGAAGAAAACCAAGAATGGAGCTAACAGATCCTGTATTAGCAAATGTTCCGATTTCTAATCTGGCTAAGTGTTTATATATAAATAAATAAATATATATATGTTTTTTTTTTTTTTTTTTTTTTTTTGCAACATTGACTTTTGCTGAGGATTTAGGAATAGTAGGCCATGATGCTATGATTAAAATAAATAAATAAAAAAAGTGAGGGACACAGTCTTGCACTTTTTTTTTTTTTGAGAATCCAGTCCTGCACTTAGTTCATTATCAAAGTATGGAATGTGCACGAATTTTATGCACCTGATTTTGTCACGTTACCCAATTTCTTATGATAGTATAATAATACACCTTCATTAATCAAAGTGGAGGAAAAATAAACAAAAAAGACAAGATATATATAGTGGCTTATAAAATTTAATATACACGTTAACGGAATAGCTAAAGTGAAGCACTTTCATTGGTAAAACATGTGATACAAAATAAGTAAAAAATTAAAAAAAGTTCATAAAAACCAGAAAATGGAAGCGCAATGATGAACTACGGAGACTAAAGTAATCCACATCTTTAGTATAATCCAAAAATTATTAGTAGTTACAATTTTTAAAACTAAATAAAATATAAAAGAAAGAAAGAAAAAGACTATACAAGTATGCAACAAAGGCTTGCACTTTGTTGTGGTTCAATAAAGATCTTGGGAAGTAAAACCCTATTTAATTTGCACATTTGCACCTTTAATATCAGTTTATCATATTACAATTTTAAAAATTAATGAGTTTCAGTTAGCTCAATTGGTTAAGTTTTTTGTTGTCGAATAAAACATTTAAAATTCGAATCCCACCTATGCAAAAAATAAAATGGTATTTTGACCTAATGATAAAGAATAATTATCATAGTATAGACTCCATAAATTGAAATTCCATCGTATCTAAAATAAAAATAAATAAATAATACAAAATGACAAAGTTTGTTTAATGGTTATAACTCCACTCAATATTTTTTTATTGGATGTAAATTTTGACAAATCTACCATCGAATTACATTTTCAAAAGATCAATAACTATATCATCAATTAAATGTTTAAACTTTAAGTTTTTGTAGTCTAAATTATGCATAAAAAATAAATTTATGAATCGAATATTAAATAATATCCAATTAACACAAAATTTAACATGTATGTTAAGAACTTAAAGAACATGTAATATAATAGTTAAATTTTCAAAATGTGTAGCCAGCAATCTAACAAAACTTTGTCATTTACAAAATTAAAGTATGAGTTTAAAATTAAATTCAATAACTCTCTCAAGTGAAAACCCTTATTTACATCTTCCAGGGCCAATGTATTGGCAACCATAATGGTATTTCCGCTGGTATTGGCAACCTTGGCTTGGTATGAGTATCTTAAAACGCAGTAACTGGCTAGTAAGTAGTAAGTAGTAACTACTAAGTAGCTTCAGAATGAAGAAAGAAAAAGACATACCTTCCTTCGTCGCTCTTTGATATCTTTGTTTTCTTTTTCTTTCGTAAGACTAATCCACGTCTCCCAATCAAATTATCAAGACTCCTCTCCTCTTTCATCTCCATGCCGATGCTACTTCTCCGTGACTCATTAGTATCAATGCCGACCTATCTGTTATATACTAAACGCTTTGTATAATTCTTATGATGCTGTAGAAAATGCTCGCATACTTCTTGTAATTTTTATATTACGTATTTGGTAAGATGGTCTAAGTGATTCCATTGGGAAAGTGAAACCTTTGATCATATAATAATGAAGTAAATATACATTGGTGATCGGGGTTCTACGTTCAAGTCCGGGTGTTCACATGTAAAAACTATTACTTGCAATAGAAAGTTGTTTTAAAAATATTTTTAGAAACTTTTTATGAAAAAAATAAATAAATAAATTTTTTAACGGTTTTTTATATTTTGAATGAAAGTTATGCCAAAATTTTCTAAAATGTTTTATTAAAATTGTCTTAAAAGCACCTATTAACATTATATATATATATATATATATATATTATATATAATAAACTAACCTATTTTGATTACCCAGAAGAAAAAAAAAATGAATACTTTGACTTGATAAACATAAGAATTTGTGTTCAACAAAGATAAGAGTAATGCTATGTCTATAACATATTCACAATAATTTTACAACAAATTCTAGTTTTTTTTTTTTTAAAGAACAACAAATCCTAGTTGATAAGCTATTTTACTAGATCTAATTTGAGCTCAATACTAAGATCACATTCTACCCATCAATAACAACTTATCACCTAAGATTTATTATGAAAATGTTTTGATTCATCCTTTAAGAGAGAGTAGATGCGAAGGTTTGAATCGAAGATCTTCATGAAACGACATGTGGGGCTTGAAGACCCTACCGTACTCCAAGCTAGGGCCCTAAATTGGTCTTTTCTCTCTCCTCTTTAACCAGTGAGTGGTGAGTTTCAAAAACCTCTCTATATAGTAAGCTTAGAGGTGCCAACGTTGGCAAGAGGTTCATTGGCACAATAACCATTTGGTTAATACGAGCGAATGTAGCAATAATCTTCATAGATGTTTCTTAGCTACAATTATGGTGGATCTCACTATAACTAGGACTAATCAACCATATGTTAAGAGAAATGTTATGTTCATGATATTTTCACAATAAATCCTAAACGTCAGGTTGTTACTGGCTATTATTGATAGGCAAAAAAGTAATTTTAGTGGTTAGTTTAAATTAGAACTAATGAAAACTTAACACCTATGATTCGTTGGGAAAGTATTGTAAAATATTGTGGACGTAGCACTTTTCATGTGTAGAGAGGGAAAATTCCCGACTTATCACAAGTTGATACATCATACTACCAAATCCACAAAGTACGGCCAATTACAGAGCGCCACGTATGGCTACTAGGTTTTGCTTTCACTACTCAGAAAACCAATAGAAATTTGCCAAGTGTCGTTGAAATAAAGACATAAAAAGCATGCAAAAACCAATCACATATCAGCACGTGTAAGTAATGACATAAGCAGCCCAGTGCATGTAAGTAATGACATAAGCAGCCCAATCGAATACTGACTACGTGTCACCTTTAAAATCAAGACATTTCGGCCAATCAAAAGATGCCACGTGTCTTAGAATCAAACCCTGAAGCCTCCAAGAACTTCAACATCAAATACGAAGAACATTCAAAACAGAATCATCCAAACTATCTGCCTAGATCTTAAAGTTTGTTGGAATCAAGCCCAATAGCCTTTAGAAACTTCAAGAAACCACAAATCAATGAAGCTCTATGGATTCAAGCCTCCAAAGCTCCGAAGAACTTCCGCCACAAACCTTCAAATACGAAGAACATTCGAAGAGAAATCATCCAAATCATCTTCCTAGATCTCAAAATTCATTGGAATCAAGCTTAAAAGCCTTCAGAAACCTCAAGAAACTACAAATCAGTGAAGTTCTACGGATTCAAGCCTCTAAAGCCCCAAAGAATCTTCCACCACAAACCTTCGAAAATGAAGAACACGTGAAAAACACACAAAGAACACGAAGAACACAAAGAACGCGAAGAACAAAGGATTTATAATAAGCTCATAGCTAGAAATTTGTTGTAATTTCGTTTCAAAGTTCTTTGATCCATTTCTCAAACAAATTGAAGGATATTTGGTATTCGAATCAAAATCACATTACTACAATTTCAATCAACAAATATTTCAAGGAGATCGAATCAGAGGATCACTCTTTTATAATTACAGAGAATTGTACCACACATATTCATTAATACAAATTTACATTTGTGAAACTATTTTACTTGTTCGACTTTATTTCAAACTCAAAATTTAGTCATCCTACAATATGTTAATGGTTGATATCACCAGAGTGTGGGTTGATCATTCCTGGCCTTCATTTATGGGGTCTCCCTCCACCCCTCACCCCCCTTTTTAATTATTTTATTATATTAAGTATAATACTTAATTTATAAAATAATGTTAGTCATATGGAAAATTTTACCATATAAAACTTACAAACTAATATGTTATCAATCACAAAAAATAATTCAAATATTTATTTACTTATATTGATTAAGTAGCACTAATCATATTCTTGTCATATCAGTTTGTAAGTTTTTGTAATAAAATTTATAGTAAATTTAGCATTTTTTCATCAAAAAAATAATTGAAAAATAATAAAACTACTACAAATTTTACTCAAAAACTAATGTGGTATCGAATGCATGTGATCGGTGCCACACTTTTGTGATTAGCGATATATCAATTTGTAAAAACTATGTAGCAAAATTTAAAATGATTTTTGTTCATGAATATTAACAGGTGCACTTAGAGCAATTGTTAACAAACCATTTTAAGAAAGTTTCGATATCACTTTTATGGGAAATATAAAAAGCTATTAAAATATTAATTTTTTTCTCATAAAAATATGCATTATAACTCATATTTAAACATTTATTAATTTTTAACTTGTGTCTTCTGGTGCACTCATTTAAATTATTCATTTATAATAAACGGATTTTTTTTTTTTTTTTAAACTTTTTAGAGCATTTGTAAATGAATAAATTTTTTTAAAAAAATATAAATCAATTACTTTTATTTTTTTTCATAATAACGTGATAGCCATTTGGTTGGGACAAGGAAACCTATTCGAAGTTGATAGGCAGCTTCGTCTTTCCATCAATGGAGAGAGGAAAAACACTTTATTTTTATGGTTAGGTTTGGGAAAAACATTGAAAATCCTTGCGGATATGCAGCTCGATCGCAAGTCCTAACCAGATGATCTCTGTCATCTTTCATATAAATGCTGCTGCTGCGTGAGGCGTGAGAATCAATGCCGGGTTGCCGACCACATATCTGCACATGTAGTGGAGCTAAAAATTTAGCTTTTTAGCTCCACCAAAAGTTACTTTATCTATTTTACCTACGTACATGCTGCAGCAGTGGATCTATTTTAGCTTTTAATACAATAAAATAATATAAACATCATAATAAAATAATATATCCACTACAATAAAATAATATATCCACTACAATAAACAACAATCACAACCACCTGCAATCGCCACCGCCGCCACTGCCACCGCCACTGCCGCCGACTCTTTTACCGCCACCGCCGCCACCGCCACCGACTCTTCCACCGCCGCCACCACATGATAGCAAATAATCGTCTAGTATTAACAAGTGATTTTTTTAACCCCAAATTATACTTATACTTTTTATTTTTTACTAAAACAATTTCTCAATTATCATGATAGCCTATTATCATCTCAATTGTCCGGAAGCAATCTTGGAACAATGTGAACTATGAAATGGAGAAACTTTATAAGAAAAAATATAAAATAGAACACATATTATAGCAGGAACAATGTAGTCCATAGATTTACTCACATACATAACTCAAACCAAATTACAATAGGCAGAAATTGACACAGGAGTATTTTGAGATGTTACCAAAAATTGTGAGTCAATTTCTATATCCCCGTTCATGATACCCGTGAAATATGTTAGGTCTCTACGTAACTCTGTGTCCCCACGTGACTCCATAAAATTAGAAAAAAAAAAATATAAACTTCCCTGCACACAGAAAATTCCCAAACTAACATTTATATCAAAACTTAAAACACTTAGAATTATAACAATAGTACATGATTATGCATAAATACTTAATTTGACATGTAGCTTAATCCCACTGATAAAGAAAACAACAAATTCATTTTTGAGCATCTCAAAACCAAATTAACAATTTCTCATTAAAATGACCACAATAAATCCTTTTTGTGTGCTCTATTTCTGGTTCTGTGTAACAGAACATATCCAACAAAATCCACCCGAATCAGATGTGAAACATTAAGAGCCCAACAAAATCCACCAATACAATATTACAAACCATCTTAATATCTCTACTCAGTACTCACACTCACACTTACCAAACCATAATCATCATCAATCTACCAAAATCAAATATGGAACATTAAGAATCCTAAAAATACTACAGTATTCATCCATTTCTAGCAACTTAAAACAGCTAATACAAAGCAAAATTAAATCTCATAACATAAAATCACCAAGCCAATAATCCAGAACAACAATGAAATCTCATAAATCAAAAACCCCAAGCATCCACATGAAGAAGACAGAGACAACTGACCTGAAGTGGATCGGCAGAAGAGATCGAAGTGGGTCTGAAGCGGATCGGCGGCGTGGGCTGAGGCGGATCGGCGGAGACGTTGACGATGATCAGGCCGGCAGTGGTAAACAGAGTGACCAGAGTTAAGAGTGAGCTTGAGAGATTCCTTGGTGACCGGAGTTGAGAGTGAGCTTGAGAGATTCCTTGAGAGACCAGACCGGAGTTGAGAGTGAGCTTAAGAGATACCGGAGTTGAGAGCTTGAGAGATTCGGAGTTGAGAGTGAGTAGAGACCGGTGAGCTTGAGAGACTTGAGAGGCTTAAGTTCAGATGATAGAGAGTGAATAGAGAGAGTGAATGAGAGAGGTGTGAAGAACGAATAAAAAAAGAAGCCAGATGTACGGCTGAAATAAAAAATTACTTTTTTTTTAGCTCCAAGCTACAGTGCACATCTATCTATAGATGTGCACTGTAGCAATTTAGCTAAAAATTTTAGCTATTGCTCCACTGCTGCAATGGGTTTTTTTGTGTTTTGACACATCTAAAATAGTTATATAGCTATTTAGCTTTACCTCTGCAAGTGCTCTAAACATATTAGGTATGTTTATTATTATAACCTGTAGAATATGCCATGTGACAAAACTTTGAGTTAGGAAGGCAGTTGGCCGTCTACAGCAGTTTCAATCTCTAATTTTGCTACTATTATGTAGTTGTTGAGATTTTTTTTTTTTTTTAATTCTTTTTTTGTATATGGGTAAGAACAAAATTATTTTTGTTTAGAATTTTTTAAAGGGAATGATTTTTTATTTTAGATAAAATTGGTTAATTAAGCTTAATTTTTTTAGTTCTACTATTGGTAATTTTTGTTGTTGAGGTTTTTTTTTTTTTTTTTTTTTTTTTTTTTTTTGCTTGTATATTTTGTTTTAGATTTTAGATCTATAAATTTTTTATGGTCACTAAAATGAGGAAAATCCTAGAGCTACAAGTTTTTTTATTATAAATTTTTGATATGATAAGTGGTTACTAGTAAGTAAAAAAAATTATGTAAATGGTGGGCCTATTATGCGAACCAATAAGAATTTGTTACTAAAACAGTTTATAAAAATATTGTAAAAAAGTTTGTGAGTAAAGTATTACGCTTAAAAGAGTTAATGATATTGTTTAAGAGAAACAATATGTAATTTTATAGAATAAAATTGCTAAAATTAATACACATATATAATAGTTTTAAAAAAAAAATTGGTCCAATGATAAGGAATGTCAACTGCGTTAAGGAATGTCATTTCGTAACAGTATAATACTAAGCTTAGCAGTGGTGGCAAGAGGCAAATCTATCTGGTGAAGTTCTCAAAGTCTGGACAAGCTACTGCCTTTCTATATGCTTTACAAGTTGCTGTTGCGGAGAGCTGGATGCAAGTAATTGTATCATAGATGGTGATGCTAAAGTTTGTGTTGAATGTTGATGGTCTAAATGGAAGGGGAGGAGAGCTAGTTGACTGGTTCATTAGAACTATTATTTGTAATTTACTTGAAATTAATTAGAAAATATTTCTCTAATTGTAATATTAGTGGGGTTAGGAAAAATCTTAATTCTGCAACCCACACCACTACCGAGCTTGTTGTTAGGCTTAAAAGCCAACTTTGTTTTAATAAGCATAAAGCCCTAAAAGTCATGTTGGATCCATGCAATGCTAATTGCATTGTTGTAAACTCCTCTGATTGATTTAATGAAGTTTTCAGGTTATGAAAAAAAAAAAAACTAAATATTTTGTAATTTTTTAATATTAAAAATGGAAAGAGAGTAAAACTATGTCATGTCATGTTATAAATTGTCAAATTCAATGGATTTTGATAGAAGGATTATGTTGAAAGAGAAAGTGAATTTACAGTTTCACCAAAAAAAAAAAAAAAAAGAATTTTTACAAGATTAAAAAAAAAAAAAACAAACAAACAAACAATCAAATTAAAACTGGACCAAACTTTAAAAAGTTTAACACTTAGAATATGTATTTTTGTCTATTTTGAATTTCCTTCTATGAAATCTGCCAAAGGGTTTGAAGTTTCTAAACTTGCTTTGTAGTTGAATCAATTTGAACTTTGATACAATCTGTCACGGAAAACGACTGCAATTTATGTGCCTCATCATCTG
This sequence comes from Notholithocarpus densiflorus, assembly GCA_030021035.2. Lineage (NCBI taxonomy): Eukaryota > Viridiplantae > Streptophyta > Magnoliopsida > Fagales > Fagaceae > Notholithocarpus > Notholithocarpus densiflorus. The sequence goes on along the minus strand of JARYZH020000255.1, from coordinate 471,013 downwards.
TACTTCCATGCTTAGAGTGTAGTTCCTTTGGCACAACTCTTTGGCAGTCACATCATTGACTAATAATCATTATACTATATTATAAAATAGTGGTCACTACAACTCTTAAACTTTTATTTTAGCCCATTCACTTAATGAACTTTTATTCACATGCATGTCAACGGTAGGCCAATAGAAAACTCAATTTAGCAAATGTGTGTAATCCATACTTCATAGGGTAAATGGGATAAAATAAAAGTTCAAGGGAGTATAATGGCCATTACACAAAGAAACAGACAACCAATGCCTCTATGACCAAGGAAAAATACGTTATGTGTTGAATGCAAAAGTCCTCACTCTCACATGAAGGTGAATCCTAGAGGGTCCACCCTCATGTGAGGGGAAGACTCGTGTATATGATTCATGATATACCTCCCCTAAACAACACTGAAAAAAGAATAATAGAAATTGAAAACGTTCATCTACAAAATGCATTGAGCCACGTACACAGTTAGCCTCATGCAGGGGATATACAACGACCAGGAAAAAAGTCGAGCAGGATCTGATGTGATAAAATATTAGTAACCATCTGATATAATAATTCCAAAAGAAGAAGAAGAAGACAACGACCATCTGATATAGTAACCATCTAATATAATAATTAAAAGAAGAAGAAGACAACGACCACGAAGAAGAAGAAAGATATATTAAGGTTACGTGCCGTGTGGGAACTTGAAAATATTTCGTATAAACTAAACATTTCGTATATATTATTATTATTATTATTGTTGTTGTTGTTGTCATATCATAGAAAATGCCAAAAGTTTTTTTATTATTATTTTTATCTTTTTTATATCTTGTATTCTATAAGAGAAAAAAATTATACAGTTTTCATGGTAGACAACGTTTTTTGCTCTTAGTCAACTTTGACAAGGAGTGTCCCCCAACATAAAAATAAACGTTGTGTAATTTTTTAACATAAAAAACTAAAAGAGTAAAATTATGTCATTTCGTAAAGTGTCAAATTTATCAGTTTTTGATGGAACGATTATGTTGACAATGAAAATAAATTGATAAGGCTAAAATCAGTAATTATTAAACTCGGCTTGGCCAATCGAACCGATAACCCAGTGACCCGGCACATAGATCGGTCCGAGTCATTAATTGGATCGGATTTGTATAAGACCTAGTCAAAGCTAGTAAAACTTGACGGGTTTTAAGCAAATCATGTGACTTAGCTAGGTTTTAATAACCCAATTGGGTTTGTCAATTGTGTAAAATTACATTAATGGGCCCACCCTCCATTGACTTATTTACTATTCAATGTATGATAATATGGTAATTTAAATAAGAGAAAACCTAAAGAAAAAATAAATGTATTGATATCTCGCTTCTTTACAGTTTAATGTATGATAATATGATAATTTAATAACATATCACTTTTCAATTTTACATAACCAGTTAACACATAGGTATGAGTATACCAGTATACGTTACATAGTTTATTGCTCAAACCTTCTTTTTTCTTCTTTTGATTGAATTTTTTTTGTTCTTTATTTGTTTATTGCTTTAAGTTTAAGTCTTTAACATTTTTTTTTCTCTCTTCTTTTGTTTACGTAGTTTAGGATTTGCCTTTTTTTCCTAGTATCCAAAATTTTAAGACATGTAACAAGATTTTGTTTAGTAAAAACTTTGTTGCAATATGATGACATCTGTTTATTTTGCTTGTGAAATTATAGAATTTCTAATGTTATTACTTATTAAACCTTATTTTTTAATTATAATGGTGAGTTTATTTTAGGCATATGCCTTTTTTTTTTTAATTTACATATTAATGTTATGATTTTATAAACTTTTATATATATATATATATAATTATTTGACCATGTGGTTCTACTGATGACCCACTGGTTGAACCTGTGATCCAGTGGCCCGGCTCATAAACCAGATCAATGTTCAATCTGGGTTTAATAACTATGACTAAAATGACAAAAATAAAATTTAAATAACCAAAATAATAAATACCAAACTAAAAATTAAGGCATGTGTAATTTTGCCTATTTTGAATGTTTCCTTCTTTGAAACCTGCCAAAGGGCTTGACGCTTCTAAAACTTGCATTGTAGTTGATTCAGTTTGAACTTTGAATGCCAACTACCTTCTAGTTCAATTGTTTGGCACATTTTTTTTTATTATAATGGAAATATATAAAGTTCAAATCTCCTAACCCAACTATCGACGAAAAAAGGAAAAAGAAAATGAAGGATCAAATCTGTAACAGAAAATGACTGCAATGTATGTACCTCATGGTCCTCACTAGATGTTGTGGATCCACTAACTAATAAACATGATATTTTAATTTTTGCTAGAAAGAATTGGACAACTTTAAAAACTGGCCCAAATCTAAAACATGTTTTAAGTGTCATCTTGTAATCGGTGCATTTAATTTCATTTTTCAACAATTACTCATAGTGGTCCCATGTATAAGTGTTTTACTATTTTAATTCAATTGCAAATTGATGCACGCCCAATAATATTGTAAAATTAACTTAATTAAGTATGAATTTGAGTGCGTCCAAAAATGGACTAATAAGAATCTACTTATGAGCTCGAAAGTCAGAAGTTCCTAAAACCTGCTTTGTAGTAGAATCAATTTGAACTTTGATCAAATCTCTGTGGGGAAACTTTATTTTACTCCTTTAGTTTTTTTCCTTCTCTCTACTGTCCTTTAGTTCTTTTCCAATTTTCTCCCACTGTCCTGTCATATCTGATAAGCATTTCCACCATTGCCATCGAAAGACACATGCATAATTCAAAGCCCAAAACATGGTTTCAATCTACTTGCCAAGAAAATACACCATACATCCAATGTATGGTATACCACCTCCTATTTGCCACATCACTAAAACCCCTTTTATTCACATTGACACGACAAAGACTCCAATATAAACTAGCAAACTTTCTGTCTCTAAACTCAACCAGAAGTCATAGAAACCACATAATTTTAACAGGAACGTATACCTCTTAGGCCATTAATTACACCACATGAAAATTCAGAACTGTTATGGGGTAAATCATAGAACTTTTTCGTACATTCACGAAGGAAAAACATGAGTAGGCATAGACACAACTAACAGAAAATATAAATAAATTTTTCCAAAGATCCATTTCTATTTTAAAATACTATCCACTAGCTCAATAGATAATTTCAAATCCTATTCTTTCCCAAAATTTGGCAACTACCAAACAAAACAGTGAACCCTAGGGTTCCAAACATTCACACTAGCAGATGTAGTACGTGTAGGCCTTGAAGTGGCCAGCAATGACTTGGCGGCTAGAAATGTGAATTAAATACTAACATGAGTTAACAAGGTGAATGAAAAAAAAAATCACTAACATTGTTTAAATATGATTTCAAAGTTCAACCACATAATGGGTTCCAATTAGCTCAACTGATAAAGTTTTTTATTGTTGAATAAAAGATTTGGGGTTCAATCTCCGCCTACACCAAAAACCGATTGGTGTTGGTTGAAATTGTCTCCGAAAAAAAAGTTCAACCACATAGTCATTATTTAGTTTAGTTCTTATTTAATGACCCGACATGCTGCTTATTAAAATTAAAAATTATGTTAAAATGTGTGTGTGTATATATATGTGTGTATGTATGTATGTATATATTTATTTATTTATTTTTATTTATATATAAATAAGAGCAATGCAAACAACATTTTTACAAATTGTTATTATGGTCAATTCTTATTAATTTTCATTTGGAATCACCACTACTATCATTTTTTTACTTACCAATAAAAATTCATCACAGCAGTGATTTCGTAAAAAAATTTATAACTCTAACCTTTTTCAAAATATAATATCCCACAAACTCCATTCAAAATTTCTAAATTGATACGGTCTAAAATTTTATTCAAATCCCAACACTATGACAACAAATCCACAACATATAGAAGCAGCCAGTGCTAGCTACACGCTATTAACAGATGTGTATGTTACAACATAATGCATATCTTTTTGCTCACAAACTTGAGGGGCCCACCCAAAAAAAAAACTTACAATTATACCACATGCACCTATTTTTACACCAAAAAATCATTTTTTCATTGACTCACCTCCTTTGGTCTCACAGTCACAAACAGCACAAACATAAAAGATATGGTGAAAAAGTATCTACCTCTAAATTCTTCCAAAAACTTATAGGAAAAGTTAATGAATGTTTTAAGGGTATTAGTTTAAAATATATTTTTAGAAACTTTTTATAAGAAGAAAAAAAGTAATGAATTTTTTTTACTGCTATTTATATTGATAAGCCAAAAACGTATTAACCTCTTGCGATGAATTAATTGATTAATTAGCCAATTTTATTAATTAATCAAATTAACATGCAAACGCGTGGTAGCACAAACAAATCACCAATTAAACTAAGTATGCAACGTAAATTAAATTGACAAGGTGATTTATTTACGAATGGAGAAAACCTACACAGCAAAAACCCCATCGGGTGATTTTCAGGTCACCACTCCCGAAATTCCACTATTATCACAACAAGCGGTTACAAGTAAAGGAATCTCAGTACCTTATACCAACCTACAGTTGAACCCTTACCCCAATACCCAATTGGACTTGTTCTGTAGTGACAATTTCCCCTTTTGATGCACGGCTCCCAGTACATAACTAACCAATTGTGCGGATCCCAGTACGCAACTTCAATCACCAACTAGAGAAGGTTGTTGGCTGCAAAGTTCTTCAATTCATCCCAACGATGAATATCAAGAAGATGCTTGGTTACAAAACCCTACGGTGCACAAACAATAACAACTTCTTCACAAGAATGATGAACTAGAGCAAATTCTGTCTCCAGTCACAATTTGCTTGAACAAACTTTGCTTAACACTTGTGCAATTTGTGTCACCTTTAACGGCCCTTAAAATAATCTTTTTATATGTCTAGGGTTGTGAGAAAAGAAAGTCCAAACACATAATCACGGATTATAGTAAAAAATGAACTGAAAATCTGTTTTTCATAAACCTCGACAGATACCCTATCTGTCGAGCTGCTGTCGAGCCACGAGGCTTAGAGAAGTCATAAATCACTCAACTCATATTCACTTGTTGAATACAATAAAATCTATCCTAACACAAACTCTTGAAAAATTTTGCAAGAAGAAAGTTTATGGCAAGTAGACTTTGACAACCTATATTTCTAAAACACTTTAAACAAAACTCATCAAGGCATCTTAGTGTGAAACAGAAATAATGGATTGCATACACGTAATAAGAAGCATGTGTATAAAGAGAGAAAAGAAACAACACATGTAAGGGTAGAGTGAAAGAAACATACATCAACATATATAAAGAAGATAAGTACAATGTATGTCAATAATGGTCACAAGACCCATGTACAAGAATAAATGTATCTAAAATAGAGAAAAGAAAAAGATACATGTAATTCTCACTACATCCCTCAGATATCAATACTCCCCCTAACAAAAATGTCCTATACTAACTCTCCCCCTAAGAATGACTACTCTCATATCCAAAACTACTCCCGCTTTTTGTCACGAGTGACAAAGGGTAAGAGTTTCAAGTAGATATCTTATCGGTAGAGCTAGCATCTCCATCATCATCATCATCATCAGAAGCATCATCGTCATCACCATCATCATCATCCTTATCCTCAGAATCAGAAGCCACTAGAGGAGGTGGAGGAGAAGCCTCAGGAGCAAAGCCACCCATGATCGCCTGCCATCGTGCTATACGACCGACACGGATGTTCACCTAATACAACTCAGTAGAGAGTGTATCAAGGCGAGTATCCATGCGCTGAAGCTGCGCCATGATGTCTCCAAGTGACACATTACTCGTAGAAGAGGAGGGAACGGATGTGGATGGAGCAGATCAGGATGGAACCGAACATGAGGGAGGAGCTGCTGAATCCAACTGCTGTGACCTAAATTGCGCCTCACTACGTTTAACGGTAGCGGAGTCTATGGCACACATGATAGAAAAATGGTCGGAAGAGGGAAAAGGAACAAAAAAATGGCATAAGATCCTCGTGATAGCCGAAGGGAAGATGTGCTTATCACGGGACGCCGAATTCCTATAAACATCTATGATAGAAAGAATAAAGTAAAAAGTAAAATCATAGTAAGATGCTTAAGAAGGAACAACAAAAATCGAGCACGAGGCTCTGTGATAGAGTTATAGTGAGAGGGTGGGTAAAGAACAAATGTCATGACCATGTTCAAAAACCAAGGACCTTTTGCAAAGCCCGAACAGTAAGTGAACTGAGGGTCACCCCAATCAGAAGGGCGCTCACAAAAAGCAGATTTGAGCTCATTTTTAGACACAGTCTTAAGACGCTCACAACCAGGGTAGTCAGGAAACTCTACCCTAGGGACACGAAGCACATCCGCAACAAGCTGCGGTGTGACAACAATACGCGTACCTCGAACGCGAGTATGAAAGAGAAGTACTAAATTATCGAATCCATGCATGTTGGAGTAAAACTCCTGAATCAACACGGATGGACATGTGATCAGGACGTCACACATTGACTCCCAACCCCGACTGTAAATGACATCGGGTAGGTCAGTGTCGGTGAAGTCCGCCAAAATGACTCGGCATTCCGAATGAACACCACGTCGAGAAAAGTTCTCCGAGAAGTCCTTTCAGTAATCCTTATCACGGAACCGAATATGTGAAGGAGTAGGATCAGAAGACGAAGATGCCCTAGAACGCAAAAGGTTCTAGGACGGAGCTAACTTACGCTTAGGTGCCATAGACACGACTAACGTAAACTGAAAAGAGAGGGAGAGAAAGAGACAATCAGAAAAGTCCCAACACATTTCAAATATAGCAAGTATATTGAAAAAGGAGTACGTATGCATGGGGAATGCATGAACATGTGACATGCAAAAGAAATTGCATCAAGGGCTCAGCCCAATCCAATCCTACCAGCACACAATCAATTTGCACACATTTAAATGCATGATAATACTGTTATAATGCTTATGTGATGCAATGCATGAGATTTTAAACTCATTTAAGCAAAAACCCATCCCAAAATTTCAACAAAAAATCATCAATTTTGAAAAACCCTAAAACCTAGGTTTCAAAACATGAAAATGCATGTAAATGAGAGATTCGAAGCTTACCAAGTGAAGAAAAACTTGTAAAAGCTTGAAGAAACCTTGAGGAAGAAGTTTGGAGTGAGTGAGAGAGGTTTGGGAGGAGAGAACACGAAGCTATTGAGAGAGAGATCAAGAGAAATGAGAACCGAAACGCTCTGGACCTTTATATAGAAGGTCAGTAAATCTCAATAGATAGAGGTGTCGAGCCATCTGTCGAGGAAGGTGTCAAGAAAAACAACGTCAACAGATGCAGCTGTCGAGAAGGTGTCGAGGTACAAGACAAAGACACAAGACAAGAAGCTCGATCGATCCACCAACTGTCGAGAGGCTATCGAGGATCCAGGAACTTTCTCGATCGATCCACCAGCTGTCGAGGAAGTGTCGAGATTGCGATAGGAAACAGTTTAAGATCTCGACAAATAGCCAAGTGTCGAGGAGGTGTCGAGATTGCTTAAAATCAGTTTTTCAAGAAGGGAAAAACACAGATATGAATGCAATCAAGCATGCAACTCAACTAAAGATCCAATCAACATTTTAAGCTCTCAAAATCATCTCTTAACAACAATTTTAAGCACATAGATCCCAAAAACACACACACAACACACACTAAACAAGTCTAACCAATTTTATATTTCAAAAACAAGTCAAGACAGTTTAGTGAGCATACATTAACATATGTAAAACCTTGTGATGGTCAAATCACATTGTACCTGCACATGTATCAAGAGTAGCAAAGAATATTGCGTGTTGTGTGTGAAAAATATCGCAAGATTGCATAAGTGTCAACTAGCTATGACAATTTGAGATATAAGTAAACACTTTAACTCACACACAATCATAACTGTTTGATAAGGACTATCACTTTCGAGGTACATCCTATAACTCTCACATCTCCTAGAAGACACGCTTGCAATCATATTGAAAAGCATTTTTTATCTTTTTGCTTTTTAATTTTTTCTTTGCATATTTTCTTTTAAGTAAATCATGCATGGGCATATAAGAGATAGAAAAGAAATACCCAATTATGTTAAGCATTTGACATTCCAATTTTGCTATGCCGAAACACATAAATGTCATTGACATTGCACTTTTGCTATGCCGAAGCATACAGATGTCATTACATGATTGGCGAGCAACAGTGGTGAGATGGTTATTTATGCCTTTCTCTTAGTATTTTCTCGTCCTTCCCATCAAAAAGAGTGATACGAGTGTTAAGTACAAGAGATTACTTAATCTTACTCATCACAAACACGAGCCATAAATCTCACTTGCTTAGTTGTGCATAGAGATGCTCATCTAAGCTACAAGAGATACAAAGTTTAGAAAACTTTGTTTCAATGGCTATCCAAGGTACACAAGTATCAATGTACACAAACACACACTATTTTTGTATTCTTCTGATTTTTCAATTTTTTTTTTTAATTTTTATATCAAAAACAAAATAAACAAAACTGAAAACAAACCAAAACATGTTAAACAAAGCAAAGTATAAAACTAGACTGACTCAAAACTTGAAAGCAAAACACACAAGTAATGCACACACAAAAACAAGAAAAGAGAAAGAGAAAAGTGATAGAATCACTTGGAGCCATTTTCCTTCCACGCCTTGAAAGAACCTTTCCTTTGAGTGAACCCTTGAATCGGCGGTGAGGGGGAAGAATTGAAACCGTTCAAGTTTGAGAGGAACTTGAGGGCTTTAAGAAGATCTCCAAGGGGAGCAAGAGAGGATTGAAGCTGATTCTGGCTTCCAGATGCTATCACGCCATTACTCTGTTGAGTGGCTAACCACTTATAGCAATTTGATCGAGTATGACCGGCAACTCCACAGTGATGACAGAGATACTGCTTCTTTTATTTAGGCTTTTGAGAGTTAGCATTCTTAGCCCTAGGGTTTTTAGCTTCTTTCTTCTCAAGCTTAGGGGGTGCTCCTAAGATAGATTTACCCTTGTCTAAGTTCTCACAAGCTAGTTCAGTTTTAATAACATTGTTCTCAATTTCAACATTATTACTAGGAGGAACAGAAACAGTAGTACTAGTAGAAGAAATATTAGAGGAAGAGAAACCATACCCTAAACCGGTTCGATCAGAAGCAGATTTCTGAAGATTTAGCATCTCATCAATCTTTGCACTTGAAGTCCTCTCCAATTAAGTTCTAACTTGAAACAACTCCGCTTCAAGCTTATTGGTCTTCTCAGCCAAGAAATTATTTTCAAACCTCAAAGCTCCAATAGTCTGATTAGCTTCATCAAACTTTGTGGAAAGCTCTTCACGATCAAGTTCCACATCACTAAGTTTCTTGGTGGCCAGCCTATAAAGTTTCTCATGTTTCTCAGAAAGCTTGTATAGTTTCTCATAGGCTGTATGGATATCATCTTGATCATCCATCTTTTCAAACTTGGACTCTACCAATTCCTTTTCTTCATCTACATCTTCAACAATCCCCTCAGTAGGATTGACAGTGGCAGTAAAGGCATTCAGGATTCCGTCATCCTCATTGTCGGAATCATCCTCAGGTTCGGTGTCGCTCAAAGTAGCAGCAAGTGCCTTGCTCTTCCCAATGCTCTTGAGATATGTAGGACACTCCTATTTCATGTAACCGTAGCCTTGACACCCAAAGCACTTAGGTCCTACGGGAACAGTGTACTGACCGTCATCCCTAGCATCGTTCTTCCCTTTGTCTTGGTTCTTGAACTAAGAAGAACTGGATTACCTACGGACCTTGTCGAAGCCCTTCCCATTGGCATTCTTCATGAATTTCTTGAATTGTCTAGTGATGTAGGACTTTATTTTAGAATCTTCATCCTCAGAAAACTCATCAGTATCACTGCTCTTGGCTTTCAATGCCGTGCTCTTGCTCTTGCCCGACTTATCAATCCTCATTAACCCTAGCTCGTAGGTCTGTAGATTACCAACCAACTCTGTCAAAGGGATCTTGGCAATATCTTTTGATTCCTCGATTGCCGTAATCTTGGCATGGAATCTCTTGGGTAGAGATTTGAGCACCTTTCTCACACTCTTGGGTTCAGGAATGGTTTCCCTAAGATTGAAAGCTGAGTTCACTATGTCCTTGAGCTTGGCATAGAACTCATCAAACGACTCATCCTCCTCCATATTAATCTCTTCGAAGCTTGTAGTGAGCCTCTGAAACTTCGAATCCTTGACAGCCTTAGTTCCTTCATAGGTTTTTTGGAGGATGGTCCATGCTTCCTTTGCAGTTTCAGTGGATGATATCTTCTTGAATTCCGCATTAGTGACTGCACTAAACAAAGCATTTAATGTCCTGCTGTTGAAGTTTGCCGCCTTGATCTTGGCATCATCCCAATCGGCCGGCACTTCCTTTGGCTTGGTCCAGCCAATCTCTAAAGCTTGCCACACCTTCTCATCTAGAAACTGCAAGAAAGCTCTCATGCGTACTTTCCAATATGTATAATTAGTACCATCAAATAAGGGAGGTATAATGAGAGACTGTCCTCTATCCATGACAAACAGTGGTCAATGGATCACACAGCAAAGATTAAAGGCTAATCAGAGTGTACTTGCTCTGATACCACTTGATAGGCCAAAAACGTATTGACCCCTTGTGATGAATTAATTGATTAGTTAGCCAAGTTTATTCATTAATCAAATTAACATGCAAATGCGTGGTAGCACAAACAAATCACCAATTAAACTAAGTATGCAGTGGAAATTAAATTGACAAAGTGATTTGTTTACGAATGGGGAAAACCTACACGGCAAAAACCCCACCGGATGATTTTTAGGTCACCACTCCCGAAATTTCACTATTATCACAACAAGCGATTATAAGTAAAGGAATCCCAGTACCTTATATCAACCTACAGTTAAACCCTTACCCCAATACCCAATTGGACTTGTTCTGTAGTGACAATTTCTCCTTTTGATGCACGGCTCCCAATACGTGACTAACCAATTGCGCGGATCCTAGTACGCGGCTTCAATCACCAACTAGAAAAGGTTGTTGGCTGTAAAGTTCTTCAGTTCATCCCAACAATGAAGATCAAGAAGATGCTTGGTCACAAAACCCTACGGTGCACAAACACAGCAACTTCTTCACAAGAATGATGAACTAGGGCAAATTCTGTCTTCGATCACAATTTGCTTGAACAAACTTTGCTCAACACTTGTGCAACTTGTATCACCTTTAACGACCCTTAAAATAATCCTTTTATATGTCTAGGGTTGTGAGAAAAGAAAGCTCAAACACATAATCACAGATTATAGTCAAAACAAAACTGAAAATTTGTTTTTCATAAATCTCGACAGATACCCTATCTGTCGAGCTGTTGTCGAGCCACGGGGCTGAACAACTCTTCAAGCTCGATAGATGGCTAGCTATCGAGCTTTAATGACAGGCACTTTTCAACTTGAATCTTGGACAGGCTTGCATGACTTCAACACTTGATCTTGAAACAAAGTTTCTTGAAGTATTAAACACATCCTAGATCTACTCAAATACAAGTAAAGTGCATTTTGTCAAAGGATTAGCCAATTACATAAAATAGTGACATATGTTCCTAACAAGTGAATCACATATATCCTAACATATATTTCTCATAAAAGTTATATGAAAACTTTTTAAAAATAATTTATTGAAAATTGTCCAAGGGTACCCATTACCTTGACTCAAAACTTATATATCAAAGACTATTTGAAAGAGTAGAATGGTTGAATTAGCTTTGACAAGAGGAAAAAAGATCCTCTCTATTTTAAGTTCTGTTTATTTCTTTCATTTTATAGTTAAAAATAAATTTTACTGATTTAAAATATACAAATTCTTACGCGGATAGAAGACCACTTAGTTTTTGGAGAGGTTAAAATTTTCCCTTGAAAATTTGACATGAAAACTAAAAGTCTCTTGGAGAAATAAACCAAAATTTTGTATTATAATCATCAGCAAAGGTGGGCCCGTGGCAAAGGTTGACATGGACAATGGAGTTGGAGATGCCATTGGGTTGGAGAGAAACCCTTTAAACTCCGTCAATATCTTTTTATTAGATGTAAATTTTAAAAATCTAATTGTTGGACTGTATTTTCTTTATGTTTTTAACACACACGTAAAATTTAGTTTAAATCGGATGTTATTTACTATTCGATCAATAAACTTATGTTTTACGCATAGTTTTAGGTCACAAAAACTTGAAATTTAAATATTTGATTGATGAAATAGCTATTGATCTTTGATTTTTTTGAAATTTTGCAAGAATTCATAATATTATAAACAGTGGCAGAACCAGAAATTTGTCTTTTGGGGGGCCAAGTTTAAAATGAGATCATAAATTTTTAATCTGTATATACTATATTTATATTATGTACAATGAAAAGTGCTATATTCACAATAAATTTTAGATAGCAGGTTGTTACTGGTTTTAATCTGAGACCACCACTAAAATTATTCTTTTACCCACCAATAACAACAAATAACAATGTACCACCTAAAATTTATTGTGAAAGTATTGTTAAAATGTTGTGGACATGACATTTTTCTATATACAATAATCTAAAATAGAATTATAAATAAAATTCTATGTCATTGAATGCATAAAGAAACATATAATCAAATAAGTGAATAACCAATCATATATTTTTGTCAAATTTATAATAATATATTATATTTATATGCTATATAATATAGTATATTTATCCTTCGCCATTTTAATAAAAAAAATAAGAAAAGAGAAATGCTATATCTATAATATTTTCACAATATTTTCACCATAAATCTTAAGTGACAAGTTATTAATGGTTGTTATCGGTGGGCAAAAAATTAATTTCAATTGTGAATTTAAATTAGAACTAATTAAAAATTAGAACCAATATCAACTTACTAACTATAATTTATAGTGAAAATATTATGAGTGTAAATCTTTCATAAAAAATGAAAGAATAATAGAACAAGAGAATGAAAATCAATAAGCCACGTACTTACCTGGAGTAACTGTGATGACCTTTTTCTTTTAAAGTGTATAGTTTTAAAACCATTCACGTGTGGTCCTCTAGGATGAGAGCAAATAGTAAAGTATTTTTGGACTTAGAAATCTGTGAAGCATTAAAAGGCTTTAGAAAACAAGTCAGAGAAAAGAAGAAATAAGGGGCTGTTTGGATGATAAATAATGCTCACTCATCACCTATCACCGAAATATCATCACTCATCACTCAAATCACTTATCACTGGAAAAGGTGGCATATTTAGCACTTGTTTCCAACTTTTGATAACTCAAAAAATTTTACTTTTTATGGGACCCACTACCTGAGCACCATGTCAGGCTCATGATTAGCCTACTCGCATATACATTCAAGGCAAATCAATTTCACCTCTTTTTTCCCTTCAACCCACATCTTCTCCCACAACCCTCGATGAACCTAGCCAAGGAAATCCATCATCCTTGCCTATGGCGCCGATCTCCACCATCACCCAGCGGCGTACCTCGTGCTCATCATCACCCAGCTTGCAAGATCTCCTCCGAAGAGCAACAGCGTCGCCGATCTCCTCCATCATGACCTAGTGGTGCCAATCAAGAATGCAGGAAAGGAGCTCTGACCCGAAGAGAAAGAGAGAAGGGAAACATAACTCTGAGATTGATTTGTCACAAAATTTTATTTTTCTTTTTATTATTAGTGATTTGGATTTTGTGTTTTGATGGGGGATTACGGATTTTGATGTTAAATTTCAAGCTGATCTTGATTGAATTCAAGCGGGTCTAACTTGATATGTTAGATTTCTAAGTTTAATTTTTGTGGGTTTTGTTAGTTTTTGTTTAGTGTTGAGTCTGGGTTTTTCGAGAAAAATGTCGACGGTTGCGAGATCGTAGCAGCGACATCGTGTTCGCCGGTCTAAGCTCGGGCTGGCGTGGGTTGGTTGAGGTGGGGCTCGGTAGGCGTGGCTGGGCTGAGGGTGTGTGAGGAGCTCTGAGCTTGGATATGGGATTAAGGTTTATTTTTTGTGTGGGTTGATTCTTGGTGTGAAGGAGCCGTTGGTGGGTTTGTCAAAAGTAGCGCCTGGACGTGACAAGTCTCTGACCGTGGGTCCTTCAGATGTGTGTGTATTTACAAAAATGCCATCATAACTCAGTTTTCATAACTCAGAAACATCCAAAATTTGTTTTCAGTTTTGCTAACTCATTACTCAAAAATCAGAGAATTAAGTGATGAAAACAAAACTTGAAAACAAATCCAAACAGGCTTTCTCTCCATGGGTCCCACCATTTTTGAGTGATGAGTGATGGAAACACCAAAATCCAAGCAATCCCAAAGTTTCCTACTCCTAATATTTTCCCAGAACACAAATTTGAGACAAGAAATTGTCAAGCTCATAAGTTACATTCCTGAAAATTCAAAAAAAAATTTGGGGGGCCGTTGCCCCCTTGGGCCATAACGTGGCTCCACCATTGATTATAAAAACTTGCAATCCAACAATTAAATTTTCAAAATTCACCTCTTAAAACAATATTGATGGAGTTTGAAGGTTTCTCTCCAAACTAGCGTTTCGAAAGTTCTCTCCAAACAATCAAAAATAATATAATGCCAACTTTCTAAGCATTTTGACTTTATGTAAGGGAGATTCCTTTTTGGAAGTTTGCAGCCTATTATATAAATCTCAAGAAGTTCTTTCTCCTTCGAAGTGAAAACGACCACTGCAAGCAACTTGCAATGTGCCTGACCATATGGAAAACGTTTTAATTTGAATAAATCTGTTCATAGATTCAAATTTTCCTAAAGTGTTGGCATTTTTTTTTTTTTTTAAATTTTTGAGAAACCAGTCTGGAAGTCAGACTGGGGCTTTTATTAAAACAAAGGAAACTAATGAACATCCAAAGGAGCAAGGAGAATAATATCCCTAGGTAAGTCTTCCACCCAAACCTGATAATCTAGACCAACCCAAGATTTCTTTGCCAAAGCATCGGCAACCCTATTACAATTTCGTTTCACATGACAGAATTTATAAAACCACAACTAAGAAGCTTGATGGGGGATGTCATCCACAATATGGCATACAAAGAAGGACTTGATAGTCTACCATTGATTACTTGGATCACTACTGCCGAGTCACCATCGATGGCAAAAGAAACAGCATGACGACATGCAAGGACCTCCACTTCTGTTACAGTTTGGGGGAGAGGGACACGGACTGACATGGCTCCCATGATTTCACCACAACTGTCTCAAATAACCACTCCCAAACCAGCAGCATTGTTGTTCTTGAAAACAGCAAAGTCAAAATTTGCTCTGTAGTACACCAACGGGTTGGTGAGGAAATCACAGTAGGCACAGGGACCGGGTCTTGCGAGTTGATGAAGTCTTGTAGCAAACCACCAGCCAAGGAAGTTAACATCTGCAATGGTTGGACAAATTTGCCCAAACGCAGCGCATTTCGACTGTTCCACAAGGGTCACGCAGTAAGAGCGAAGATTTGCACTCTATATAGTAGTCATGAACCTGCAAAAACTTTGAAATAAGGTCAGTAAAATCCAAGGGAGGGGGGATGTCCGTGTGGTTGGCCCAACTCAGTATCTGCCGCGCCACCTTAAATTCTTTGCAGCCCCAAACCGCGTGCAAGGCAAAAAATGAGCTTCTTTATGGTAAATTCCAGTGTTGGCATGAGATATTGTATTTTTATTATTTTCATGTTTTGAGATGGATAGATAGTACTAGAAGAGAAAGTGGCGGTATTTTAATTATTGTGCATCACAAAAAATATCATTACCACTTCCCTATGAGATATTATCATTGTTATATAATAATAAAAAATGGCATTGGTCCTTGTGAAAATTATATATATATATATATATATTTATAGAATTGTTCTTTTTCTGTAGCAGTGATTAAGGGGTTGTTTGGTAGATATGTTTAAACATATGTTTTCAGTTTTTAAACAATATTACACGCATTTTCACATACTTTTTCACCCACACATATTTTCACACATATTTTAAAAAATAAAACACATATTTTCAAACACATGTACTAAACACCCCCTAAATTGCTATAGGCAACTCAACCAGTGTGCAGATAGCCTTATGAGGATTGAGCACTAGTCAGGATTTAGATTTTTATTTTACATAATAGTCCGTTTGTGGTCATTGTTAATGCTTTTGAAAATGACCTTAACGGCATGTACTCTAATTAATAGGTTTTGCCCTGATTCTTTTGTTGCTTCTTAGTTTGGTTTAATGAATCATCTTTTACCCAAAAAAAAAAAAAAAAGAGAAAAGAAAAAGAACTGATCTTTTGAATTTTCCTTTTTAGCATCTCTCTTTTTTTTTTCTTTTTTTTTTATTATACACCTGTCTCCTGTTCAGAATCTTTGTCTTTTTATGAATTGAAACTGTGTACAAGTACAAAGTTTTGTGTTGGACTATCTCAATTGAAGGGCAATGGAATACGGACGGTGATTTGTTAGGTATTAATATTTGTTACTTTCATGATATCATCAACCAGAAAAGCGAACAAGGCAAATATTTAAAATGAAAATAAAAATTGCAAGGCAAAAAATGAGCTTCAATCATTTTGGAATTTACTATTTCACCACTAGTTGTGGGTTTTTTTCCCTTCAAAATAAGGATTCTTTATCAATAAAGAAAGAGGATCAACCAATCAACCACCATCTCCTTGTTCTTGAGCTAAAAAAGACTCATATACTATGGAAATGGGGCTTTTTTCCTTGGAGATTACAATCAAAGCCCATGAAGCCAACCCATGAAAAACACTCCAAGAGGGGAAGGACAACTAAAAACCCAATAGTTCATCAATAATTACACTTATGGACCAGTGTGGTTGGGACAAAAAAGAAAGTAGAGGGCCTACGACAAGCTAGGCATCTTCTTTAAGAATAAACTTGGTGTAGCCTTTCATCTTTCAAGCCCTTAACTGCCAAAAGTGCGGCTCTGGCAAAGGTCCCAAACACCCATAAATGCAGAACATCACCCCTAGAGCGTTAACACCCGGATTGTAAATCAGTTTCTATTTTACCATTTAAAAAATTACTTTTTTTATTTTTTATTTTTTTTATTTTTTTTATATAAACTCACTTTACAATACACTCTTCATCTTAAATTTTATTTTTACATCTAATCTATTAAAATAATATTAACTACACAATAATATAACATAAAAACTCTTGTTCTCTCTCTTCTCTTTAGTCGGTCTCTCTTCCTGTCTCTCACTCAGCCACCCATTGCCACCATAGAGCAACCCAATGCACCACCCACCACCGATACAGAATACTCAAACAAAAGCCACCCACTGCCACCCAAACCCCCGATCAACCAAACAGACCCAGTAGCACCACCCTAAACCCCCGATTAACCAAACAGACCAACCACCAAACAAACCCATAGATGAAACAGACCCACAGACGCGAGACTTACCACCAAAACAAACCCACAGACGAGACCCACCACCGAAATGCCAACCACTAATTCAACTCCAGCCACCGATTCAAACCCATAGAAGAAACAGACCCACAGACGCGAGACCCACCACCGAAACAGACCCACAAACGAGACCCACCACCGATACAGACTCACCACCACCGAAATAGACCCATAAACAAAACCCACCACCGAAACACCACCCATCAATACCCAACTCCACCATCAAAATGCCACCACAAATGAGAAGAGATAGATTAGAGAGAATTAAAGAGAATAGAGAGAAGAGGGGGGAACGGAGAAGAGAGAAATAGAGAGAGAGAGAAAAGGGAGGGACGGTGAAGAGAGACAGAGAAGAGAGAAGAGGGAGAGTCAGAGAAGAGAGAGTGAAGTGGTAGATAAAATAATATTATTTATTTATACAACATGTGAACAGCAAGATTGCATATATTTTGGATTTGCATACCCAAATGTGGTATAACTTTAAAGATTTAGATGGCAAAATAGCAACTGGGGGTTTTTGTACCCTCAATGCTAGTGCTCTTATGTAATCTCTACAAACTTCTGCAAGTGAGACCAAATATTCTTTACACCCTATGATTACATTTTCTTTGTATACCTTTTATGCTTATGCTTGCAAAATTCCAAGATTATTAAAAATAAATAGAAATCTTACCTATAAAATATTTAAATTTTCAAGTTTTTGTATTTTAAATTTATGTATAAAAGATGAGTTTGTAGTTTGAACAATTGTAAGGTTGAATTTATTCAACCATGTGTTGGCTTTATTCCGTGCCAAATTTACTTGTATTCCAGTAATTAGATACCTTGTATTTAGGTGGGGATCATGTAAGGGTTGTGTATAAGAGAATATGAAGAATTCAAGTGTGTGTGCATTCATAGAGGTTCTCGCAACTGGATCTTGCGAGTGACTCTCAATTGGCACTCGCCAACATGCCACACATGTGAAGCATGGAGGAAACTGAAGGGTGACGATAGTTGGAGCACTACATGACAAAAAGGACAGTCTGGCCTGACAGTTATCTCGCGACTCAAACTCGCCACTCATCCCAGTAGCGAGTAAGTCCCCAAAACGCCTTGTTTTGCAGAAAAATGTCTTTTCACATTCCTCACGTACCCTACTATAAATACTCTTATACCCACAAAATGTAGAGAGCTTCCAGAGAGAATTTTGAGAGAGAAACCATGGAGAAAAACGAGATTGACTCATCCACAATCTTAGATATTTGATTCTCCAAATTCCTCTACTCTCACCCTCTCCATTGACATACCCTTGAGAGGTTCATTAGCCAAATCCTTATCTTACCATACCCATATCAGTGAGGAGGTAATTTGGTGCTTGGGAAGTAGTTCAGAGATGACCAATTTATTTGGTTGATGCAATGGGCTTATTGCGGGATCCGGAAAGCTAAAGAAGACACGGTTAGGCTTAACCTTGTTAGAGCAAAAAGTTTGGAGGGCTTAGGTGCATTAGGTAGATTAGGCTTGGAGGGTCTATTGCTATTCGTGTGTCTCAACTTTATTCTTTAATGGATTATTTCACCGCTTGGAGGGCAGTGGAGAGGTTTTTCGTCGAGTTCTTTGGTTTCCTCTTCAATAACATGTGCCGGTGTTATCTTTGTATTTGCATCTCTCTTACCCTTACTCTTTACCTTTAATTGCTGCTGTGTTGTGATTAATTATGGTTTAGAGTAGTTTGTTTATTTGGGTATTGCTTGTACTTATCATTCCGCACATTTTTTTTTTTAGTATAAGCTTGTGTTGGTTATTTTGAAATTGGGGGTCTAAAAATTCGTTAGTGTTTTACAAACTAAGTGAACTTTCAATTGGTATCAGAGCGGGTACACTTTATTGGATTTATACATCCTAAGTGTGATCCTAGACCTTACAATGGATAGGTCTCAATCTCTAAATGCACCTCCCTTCTTTGATGGGAGTAATTACGCATTTTTAGAAAGTGCGTATCCATGCATTCTTGTGCTCTATTGATGAGAGCGTATGGGATGTCGTTAAGAATGGTTGGACTAGGTCGGAGATTGCCAAATCTACTTGGGATAAGGCAGCCCTTGCATCGGCCAATGCTAATAGTAAAGCTTTGAATGCTATTTTTTGTGGTGTCTTACCCAATGAATTTCACAGGATTTCACATGTTACAATCGCCAAGGAGGCATGGGAAATTTTGGAGACCATATATGAAGGCACCGAAAAGGTGAAGGATACCAAGTTACAAATGCTCACCACTCGCGTCGAAGAACTAAAGATGAGTGAAGATGAGTTTTTTGACTCCTTTTATGGGAAGCTAAATGAAGTGGTGATTGGAAAATTCAACTTGGGAGAAAAGACCGAGGACTCCAAGGTTGTGAGGAAGATCCTATGATCGTTACCGGAGAGCTTCCGTGCTAAGGTTACCGCCATGGAAGAGAGCAAAGACCTTGATGAGATTAAAATTCAAGAACTCTTCGATTCTCTTCAAAATTATGAGCTATCTCTACCGTCACAAAGGAAGAGCAAATCTCTTGCTCTCAAGACAATCAATGAGAGAGTGGAAGCTCAAGACTCCTCGGATGAAGATGAGGTTGAAAAGGAAGTGGGGTACCTTGCTAAGAACTTTCGTAAGTTCTTGAAATTCAAGAAGGATGGGAAGTCTTTTGAGAAGGGGAAATTCTCAAATTTCAAGAAGGATAAGAAAGACTTCAAGAAGAAGGATTCCAAAGATTCTTCTCTATCTCAAGTGGTCACATGCTATGAGTGCAAAGGGCATGGGCATGTGAAGAAAGAATGCCCCACTTATTTGAAGGCAAAGGGTAAAGTCTTTGCTACTACCCTTAGTGACTCGAACAGCTCCAATTCGGATTTGGAAGAAAGTTGTGATGGAGAAGGAAACTACTCCGCATTTATGGCTATCGCACCCGTGGACTCTTCGGAAGATTTAAGTATTCTAGTGGGAGAGCTCAGTGAGTACATTGAAGTGGAGTCTATGGGGGTTGGAGAGGAATCTAATGATGAAGATGAAGAATGCATCTATGAAGGAGCAAAGGGATTGCAAGAATCCTATAATTCTCTTCTTAAGAAGATCAGAGAGTATGCTAAAGTGGCTAAGGCAGCCATTAGAAAAATGAAGAAAGCTGAACAAGACTACAAGAGCATACTCGTGAGGTATAAAGAGACAAAATGCGAAGTAGAGGCGAAGAATGAAGAGCTAACAAATGCCTACTCTTGGATCAAGTTTCTTGAGCTTGAGGTTATACAAGCTAATGCTAAAGTGGAGCGGGTTGCTTCAAAGAAACTTGATGAGGTACTTACATATCAAATGCCCTCTTTTGATAGAAGCGGTTTGGGATACACCGGAGAGAGTAGCTCAAACGACAATGTGTCTAAGGAGATGAAGTTTGTTAAAGCCAAGGAACCACTGGTAGCAACTCCAATTGTTGATAATGTGAAGGTTGAGAAGAAGCCAAATGTGAGTGATCAAAAGGTTTTCACAAAACCTCCAAATCCATTTGTGGCCAAACCCAAGGCTAAAGGGAAGTCTCTTCCGAAATCATAAAGAGGTCCTCAAACTCAACACTTTTGCCACCATTGTGGAATCCGAGGACACACTAGACCTAATTGTCATAAGCTTCACACATTGAAGAATGCGGGTTCTCAAAGGCCAAGAGGACAAGGAAAGGGGAATTGGAACGCCAAGCAATCAAAAGGGCGAGAAGTCGATCCCGGTATTGGTGATGTGATGAAGATGATAGACACCATCACCTCTTGTCTGGCAAACTTCACCCTAAGGTTTGAGAATTGCAACTCAAGTACCCAATCCTCTAAGGATATCACCCCAAACGCATGTGTCGTGTGGGTGAAGAAAGGTACACATGCATAAACATTAGAATATGTCCATGCATCAATTCTTTCGATATGTTGTGACATTGTTTGGTTGTTTGCTTATGTTTTCATTTTAGCATGTTTTTACTATTTTTGTCTATTTCTTTAAAAAACTTTGAATGTTTGTTCTTTTTGATCAATCTTTACGTGTTTTGTGTCAAAAATCCAAAAACACATAAAAAGTAGAAAATCCAAAAAGTTTGATCGGTATTATTGTGTTTTGTCGCACGCATGTTTTGCCTTGTACCTTCATACAAATGGCTTTGTGCATTTACGAGCTTAACTTGTTCTTTATGCACTCGTATCTTTGTGGGAAAAATCTTGATATATATGTGATTGTTGTAAATAAATCTTCAAACTTGTCATGAATGATTAGCCAATAGTTTTATTGATCTTGAGACATGCATAGACTTGTGCTTATATATCTTCCCACTCTTTTATGTTTTTGCTTATAGCTCAACAAATGTCAAATCTTGAAAAGAGATAATGAGCTGCAAAAGCTGACGCACATGCTAGTATTTGACTAGGAATAAGGGAAAGCGACTTGTAATGAAAATGTATAATGCCCAAAAAGCCAAAGGCTTACTCTTAAAATTGAAATATCAAAAATTTTAGGCATCGATCTCAAAATGATATGTGTTGTTCTTAAATGATCAAATGTTATGAAATGTAAGAAGCCAAAAGAAATGCTTCAATGTTATGTAATCAAGTTTTGTGGGAGGTCATATATGCATATTTCTATAAATGAGATTGGTCACTCTAGTTAGTGCTAATTATGTATGTCTTGGTTAAATTAATCATTGAAACTTCACATTAGACTAAGGACTATGTTATATTTGATGCCCACACACATCACACATGTCTATGTTCAATGAATGTCTTATTCATTTGTGTGATTATACTTGATTAAATGTGTTGTTCATACTCAATCATATGTTGATCAAACACAAAAATATTTTTTGAGTATTTTTAGTTGTTTTTGGAAAGTGTTTTGTTTTGAAAAATTTCAGAAAATCCGAAAATTGTTTTTTACAACTTTGTTTTGACGACTCACTTGCGGGTCATGCCAGTTGCAAGGCCCTAGTCGCGAGCTTACTCAGAAGCTCTCGTGACTCTCTAGCATGTGAGTCCCTAGGCGCGAAAAACACTTAGAAAATTTTTCGAAATTTATGAGTTTTTGTCATTCTCGCGACTCATTTTGGCAACTTGGTCGCGAGTGGAAGCTCCAGTCGCGAGCTTACACAGAAGGTTTTGCAACTTACTCATGAGTGGACCTTCCAATCGTGAAAAAGACTTAGACAAAATTTTAAAAATTTTGTTCAAGGGATTTTGGCGACTCGTTTTTGGCGACTTGCTTGCGGGTCAGTTGAGTTGCAACAATTGCGTGTTTTGCACAAATAGGGTTAAATCTAAGACAGTTTTAAAAAACTTTTCAGTTTTCCCTCGCATCACATGCACACACCTTGTCTTGTCCGCCTCTCCCTCTCCCAAAACCTCTATTATCACTCACAAAACCTCCATTTTCTTCATCAATTTTCAAGAAAAGGTATGGATTTTCTATTATTTTCAATGTATTTCAAGTTTCAAGCCCTAGTTTTCTTGGATTTTGTGTATATGTTGAGATATGGAAATATGGTTGTTGAATATGGTTTTGTTGATGTTTTGATGAGTTTGATATATGGGTTTTGTTGGTATAATGTCTGTTCTACATGTTTACATGTTTGTTCTTCATTTTTAAGCATTGTACTATGTTTTGTGTTGTGTTGTGTTGTGCATACCATTTTCCTGATAAAATGTCTCTTAGATGTTTTTGTGTCTCTTTGGATTCCATTGAATACAAAGATTGTAGGGATAATCATGTTTCTTTGATTTTGAAACATCAATGATTATGTGTTTTTACACTTTGCCCTTGTTTGCACACTTTTGCATATGATGCACACACACACACACACACACTCTTTGACATGTTAAGTGTTTAATGCCATGATTCTATTATGTTTTGATGATTCACATCCTCACATGTCAATTCTTTTTGAATTACTCTTTAAATTCAGTTTTTAGGGTTTTAATTCAAAATTTCTGTTTTGGGTACTAACTTGTTGCTAATCAAGTTTGTTGTCATTTGTGTTTCACCTTGCTCTTTGATATTACATGATATTGCTTGAAGATGTCCCCCTTCAAGAAATTAGCTATGAAAGGAGATAGTAGCAAGGGAAAAGAACCAATGATTGATCTCGACAGCTTCTCCCCTAAGTCAAAGAAGACTCGATCATGAATAGGACTTTATGATGCCAATAAGTTCAGATCATATGCAGTATATCAAGCTTATGTGAACTACTTCAAGGATGCCCCCATGTTGGCTGAAAGGGTGGTTGAACAAGCTTCTCTTCTCGATATGAACATTCCAAAATGGTTTGCCACCAAGGATTGGAACTATCTTCTATCTAACTTTGAGGATTCGTACGAAGAGCTTGTGAAAGAATTTTTTGCAAATGCCATTTTTGATGGGGATGAGCATGTTGGGTAAGGGGAAAGGACTTCACGGTCACACCTTCCTATCTTGCTATCATTCTGAAAATCAATCGACCGGTATTTCCCAAACCACTGGTGTATGATGATTTGGATCTGGATGTTGACATGCTTCGGGATGCTTTCGGAGAAAACTTGGAGTTCTCTCCTAATGGAAAATTAGTAAGTGTATCATCACTATCTCCTAAAATGAGGTTGCTCATAACAATCATGTTTCACAATCTCTATCCTTTCTCAAGCACCGGGTACATGAATCTTGGTCTAGCATTGTTTCTTCATGACTTAATCACTGATGAAGAAATTGATATTTGCTCACACATCTTCCACATTTTGAGCAAGAATGCTGAGAGAACGGCCTCAAGGAACTGCCTTCCTTTTTGTTGCTTCATTTCAAAAATTTTGAAGCTCAAAGACGTTCACCCATTGGAAGATGAGTACCCTCATCCTATGTAAAGCCCAATCAACATTTGCACTTTCAATGCTATCATTGGTCACAGCTGAAAGGGCATCAAGCAAGAGAGTCATGCTCCTCATGGTGGTTCAAGTTCTAGCTCACATCCCTATGATAAAAAGTTGGACAACATAATGGCATCCGTACAAGAAATCAACACCAAGTTGTCCGGACTCGCATCTATCATGCACTCACATCACAACCGTTTTGACACAAAGTTCACATCTCTCCAAACTCAATTGGACCAAATCCAGAGGAAGTTAGAGGAAGATGAGGACTAGCTATTCCTTGACAAAAAGAGGGAGATGGTTCATGATAGGGGGAGGAAGAGCTAGATCAAAGGGGACCAATGGAGCAAGAAAAGCCTTTAAATTTTCTGTGTTATGCTATCTATAATCTATGTTCATATTTCATGGCTATGGCTTATGTTGTGTACTTAACAATGCTTAATTATGTACCTTTACTTTGTAGCTTTTTAGTACTTTTAGATTATGTTTGCATTATCTTCAGTACTCTTGTGCCCTTATTAGATCTTGTATCCTTGATGCAATTACCTTAGTGTTTTGCATCGGTTGAGTGTTGGACATGCAAATGATACTTTGCATTGAGCTTGTTAGCTTGAATGTCTGGATGTTCATTCATTGTGTGAATGTTCATTTTGGTCACTATTTATAGTGATTGTTCTTGTTTGGTCAAGCCATGCTCTATTGTTATATTCATTATTGCTTAATCGCATTGTGTTTGCTCTACATGCATTTCAAGATTTCTGCTTACAATGAACTTCTTGTGTTATTGTTTTTAGGAAAACTTGTTCGTATGGTTCAAGAGCTTCACAGAATCTAGAGTTAGGTGTTAGTGAGTTTTGGCGACTGTTCTCAACTCACATTTTAAGTCTAGAGTCTGTTTTAAGGTTTTGTCATGGAATAGCCAAAGGGGGAGATTGTAAGGTTGAATTTATTCAACCATGTGTTGGCTTTATTCCATGCCAAATTTGCTTGTATTTCACCAATTAGATACCCTGTATTTAGGTCGGGATCATGTAAGGGTTGTGTGTGAGAGAGTGTGAAGAATTCAAGTGTGTGTACATTCAGAGAGGTTCTTGTGACTAGATCTCGTGAGTGACTCGCGATTGACAACTCGCCAACATGCCACACGTGTAAAGCATACAGGAAACTGAAGGGTCACGATAGTTGGAACACTACAGGACAAAAAGGACAGTCTGGCCTGGCAGTTATCTCGCGACTCAAACTCGTGACTTATCCCAGTAGCAAGTGAGTCGCCAGAACACCTTGTTTTGCAGAAAAATATCTTTTCACATTCCTCACGTACCCTACTATAAATACCCTTATACCCACGAAATATAAAGAGCTTCCAGAGAGAATTTTGAGAGAGAAACTCTAGAGAAAAACAAGATTGACTCATCCATAATCTTAGACATTTAATTCTCCAAATTCATCTACTCTCACCCTCTTCATTGACATACCCTTGAGAGGTTCATTAGCCAAATCCTTATCTCACCATACCCATATCAGTGAGGAGGTAATTTGGTGCTTAGAAAGCAGTTCAGAGATGACCAATTTATTTGGTTGATGCAATGGGCTTATTGCGGGATCCAGAAAGCTAAAGAAGACACAGTTAGGTTTAACCTTGTTGGAGTAAGAAGCTTGGAGGCCTTAGGTGGATTGGGTAGATTAGGCTTGGAGGGTCTATTGCTATTCGTGTATCCCAACTTTATTATTTAGTGGATCATTTCACCACTTGGAGGGTAGTGGAGATGTTTTTCGCCGAGTTCTTCGGTTTCCTCTTCGATAACACTTGCCAATGTTATCTTTGTGTTTGTATCTCTCTTACCCTTACTCTTTACCTTTAATTGCTGTTGTGTTGTGATTAATTATGGTTTAGAGTAGTTTGTTTATTTGGGTATTGCTTGTACTTATCATTCCGCACATATTTTGTTTGAGTATAAGCTTGTGTTGGTTATTTTGAAATTGGGGGTCTAAACATTCATTAGTGTTTTACACACTAAGTGACCTTTCAACAATAAATAACATCTGATCGATAAGATATTACTGGCTTGCATGTTAAAAAAAATGTAATCTATTGATCTAATGGTAAGATTTTTAAAATATTAATTTACTTAACAAGGGTCTAAAACCATCATATGCCAAGGCTCCTTTGCTTTAGTTGCATTGATGATTATTGGAAAAATTGTGTTGGCTACCCCTTGTTGAATCAAGCAAAGAGCTTTTGCCTCTTTCTTCTTATACTCCAATTCTTTCTTTCGAGCATCGGAGAAAGTTGCCACATCCTCTAGTTTTTAATACCCATCTTCTATTTAGTATCTACTCCCTTACTCATGTGAAAGAAAAATTGTCATCTTCACAAACCAAAAATCATAGTTTACCTCATCAAAAATAGGAGATGAAGGTAGTTAAACTCCAATATTTGGTCGCCATTGCCATTGCTTTCGTTAGGGCTTGTTTTCCGTCATAAATCTTCACACCTAGTGTATTTTTTCACTCAAATTAAGCTTTAATACTACTATGTTGGCTTTGGAATGGAAGGGACCAATGATTTTGATAAGTTTCTCTTATGATTCTTCAATCAAGGATAATTTTTTTCTAGGAAGACAACAAATATTTTCGGAACAAGGGAGAGAGAATGAGGCTGTAATTTTGTTCTTCTTTCTTTAATTGATTCTATACTTACCAATTACATGTATATCTTTTTCAAATATAAATGACATTCCTTACACTTGTCCATCATGCACCCACCTAGATACATGCAAGTAAATGACCATAAAGGACACAAGTTCAAAATACATAGGAAACAACTATATGCATAGCTATTGAATGCTCAAAGAACCGCAAATGGGTCCAATTTCCAGGTTTTACCAGTTGAACCGGCGGTTTTTAGGGTTGAATAGCCGATTTTTCTAGTTTGTTTTCATTTTTGGTTCTCGATTCAACCGGTCGGTCTAGTCTGGTTTTTAGAACTATGGTGTTAAGTATCATAATAGGTGACTGAAAACAGTATTGATAAATTTGTTTGTACCAGCGACGTAGAAGCTCTACGAGGATCCCACATAAATTTATCATGACTAGCCTTAAGTGATCGACAAGAATTGACAAAAGGAGCTCACATGCAAGAATTGCACAAGTGACACAAAGAAACTTGAATATGGGCAGGTAGTTTGCATTTTGGGGTCCTAGCTTTATCCCCAAAAATGCAATGCTATAGATAACTGCTGCCATGATGAAGAACAACATGATTGCACCATGTTCTTTGAGTGGAGAGATGCCCAAGCCTTGATAGTGTACTCCAAGAACGCCAAGTATGATCGTGATGAGAAAATTGAGAGGCTCGTGGAATTTTGTGGAGGAAACTTCTTTCTCACTTGCACAATTAAAAAACAAGATGTATTTATAATTATTGGTGACAATTTGATAATATAATGAATAAATATTGTTAATTACTTTTTATTTTGTATTTTAAAGTTAGCAACTCATACATAAATAATATAAAATTTATATTACCTAGCATCACTCATATATATATTCTGGCCCTTAAGCAATAGAAAAATCTGAATGCCAGAAAATACATTTAAATTTTCTAGTTTGGTAAGTTCTAAAAATTTCATTCCAAACCCATGAGTATGACTGCAATATTTATAACAGCTGCCAGCGCAGCTCACCATTAACAAAATAATTTTATTCATTCAAAAAGTTCAAATTTCTCTTCTCAAAAAAGAAAAAAAAGAAAAAAGAAAAAAAGAAAGTTCAAATTTCATTCGGGGTAGAACAATTTATGCTTGACAAAAGAGGCATTTAAGGCTCAATTGTTGGAGAGGATGAAATTTCCTTTGGTATGTAAAACAAACGTTATTGGAAAGAAGTCAACCAAAAAAATTATACTATAATCATTGACAAAAATCAATCTAAATTATGGTAGCATGACACCAAACGTGGGTTTGCAATAAGAATATAAATACTATAAAATTATATTAACCGGTTCCATTATACTAAGACTAGTAAGGAAAAGTTGGTTTTTGGAGGATCAAAATCCATCGTCTTGGGGCCACTTCCATGGAACTCCTTCATGTAATAATTTAGTATTTAGTATATGTTGGACGAGAGAATTGCATACATTTAAAGAAATATTTAAAGAAGTCTAGATACTCTCGTTTGTAAAAAAAAAAAAAAAAAAAAAAATCTTTGAATATATGTATATATATATATATATTTATATATAGGACACAATCTTGGGCTTAGTCCAATTCCCTCCGTATTTTATGCACATGATTTTGTCGCATTACCCAATTTCTTATGATACTACACCTTCATTGATCAAAGTGGGGAAAAACAATAAAGGCAAGATAGTGGCTTATAAAATTTAACTTAAACTTTAACAAAATAGCTAAAGTGAAGCACGTACTTTCTTTCATAGGTAAACCATGTGATACAAAATAAACAAAAACAGTTCATAAAAAACAGAAAAATGAAGCCCATAATGAACTACGGAGACTAAATTAATCCACATCTTTAGTATAGTCCAAATATTTATTAGTTGTTAAAATTATTATTTATAAAAAAAAAAAAAAAAAAAACAACAACAACAACAATAACAACAGAAAACACTATGCAAATACATGCAACAAAGACTAGCGCTTTCTTACGGTTCTTGGCGCCCCCCCCCCCCCCGCATCGATCTCAAAATGATATGTGTTGTTCTTAAATGATCAAATGTTATGAAATGTAAGAAGCCAAAAGAAATGCTTCAATGTTATGTAATCAAGTTTTGTGGGAGGTCATATATGCATATTTCTATAAATGAGATTGGTCACTCTAGTTAGTGCTAATTATGTATGTCTTGGTTAAATTAATCATTGAAACTTCACATTAGACTAAGGACTATGTTATATTTGATGCCCACACACATCACACATGTCTATGTTCAATGAATGTCTTATTCATTTGTGTGATTATACTTGATTAAATGTGTTGTTCATACTCAATCATATGTTGATCAAACACAAAAATATTTTTTGAGTATTTTTAGTTGTTTTTGGAAAGTGTTTTGTTTTGAAAAATTTCAGAAAATCCGAAAATTGTTTTTTACAACTTTGTTTTGACGACTCACTTGCGGGTCATGCCAGTTGCAAGGCCCTAGTCGCGAGCTTACTCAGAAGCTCTCGTGACTCTCTAGCATGTGAGTCCCTAGGCGCGAAAAACACTTAGAAAATTTTTCGAAATTTATGAGTTTTTGTCATTCTCGCGACTCATTTTGGCAACTTGGTCGCGAGTGGAAGCTCCAGTCGCGAGCTTACACAGAAGGTTTTGCAACTTACTCATGAGTGGACCTTCCAATCGTGAAAAAGACTTAGACAAAATTTTAAAAATTTTGTTCAAGGGATTTTGGCGACTCGTTTTTGGCGACTTGCTTGCGGGTCAGTTGAGTTGCAACAATTGCGTGTTTTGCACAAATAGGGTTAAATCTAAGACAGTTTTAAAAAACTTTTCAGTTTTCCCTCGCATCACATGCACACACCTTGTCTTGTCCGCCTCTCCCTCTCCCAAAACCTCTATTATCACTCACAAAACCTCCATTTTCTTCATCAATTTTCAAGAAAAGGTATGGATTTTCTATTATTTTCAATGTATTTCAAGTTTCAAGCCCTAGTTTTCTTGGATTTTGTGTATATGTTGAGATATGGAAATATGGTTGTTGAATATGGTTTTGTTGATGTTTTGATGAGTTTGATATATGGGTTTTGTTGGTATAATGTCTGTTCTACATGTTTACATGTTTGTTCTTCATTTTTAAGCATTGTACTATGTTTTGTGTTGTGTTGTGTTGTGCATACCATTTTCCTGATAAAATGTCTCTTAGATGTTTTTGTGTCTCTTTGGATTCCATTGAATACAAAGATTGTAGGGATAATCATGTTTCTTTGATTTTGAAACATCAATGATTATGTGTTTTTACACTTTGCCCTTGTTTGCACACTTTTGCATATGATGCACACACACACACACACACACACTCTTTGACATGTTAAGTGTTTAATGCCATGATTCTATTATGTTTTGATGATTCACATCCTCACATGTCAATTCTTTTTGAATTACTCTTTAAATTCAGTTTTTAGGGTTTTAATTCAAAATTTCTGTTTTGGGTACTAACTTGTTGCTAATCAAGTTTGTTGTCATTTGTGTTTCACCTTGCTCTTTGATATTACATGATATTGCTTGAAGATGTCCCCCTTCAAGAAATTAGCTATGAAAGGAGATAGTAGCAAGGGAAAAGAACCAATGATTGATCTCGACAGCTTCTCCCCTAAGTCAAAGAAGACTCGATCATGAATAGGACTTTATGATGCCAATAAGTTCAGATCATATGCAGTATATCAAGCTTATGTGAACTACTTCAAGGATGCCCCCATGTTGGCTGAAAGGGTGGTTGAACAAGCTTCTCTTCTCGATATGAACATTCCAAAATGGTTTGCCACCAAGGATTGGAACTATCTTCTATCTAACTTTGAGGATTCGTACGAAGAGCTTGTGAAAGAATTTTTTGCAAATGCCATTTTTGATGGGGATGAGCATGTTGGGTAAGGGGAAAGGACTTCACGGTCACACCTTCCTATCTTGCTATCATTCTGAAAATCAATCGACCGGTATTTCCCAAACCACTGGTGTATGATGATTTGGATCTGGATGTTGACATGCTTCGGGATGCTTTCGGAGAAAACTTGGAGTTCTCTCCTAATGGAAAATTAGTAAGTGTATCATCACTATCTCCTAAAATGAGGTTGCTCATAACAATCATGTTTCACAATCTCTATCCTTTCTCAAGCACCGGGTACATGAATCTTGGTCTAGCATTGTTTCTTCATGACTTAATCACTGATGAAGAAATTGATATTTGCTCACACATCTTCCACATTTTGAGCAAGAATGCTGAGAGAACGGCCTCAAGGAACTGCCTTCCTTTTTGTTGCTTCATTTCAAAAATTTTGAAGCTCAAAGACGTTCACCCATTGGAAGATGAGTACCCTCATCCTATGTAAAGCCCAATCAACATTTGCACTTTCAATGCTATCATTGGTCACAGCTGAAAGGGCATCAAGCAAGAGAGTCATGCTCCTCATGGTGGTTCAAGTTCTAGCTCACATCCCTATGATAAAAAGTTGGACAACATAATGGCATCCGTACAAGAAATCAACACCAAGTTGTCCGGACTCGCATCTATCATGCACTCACATCACAACCGTTTTGACACAAAGTTCACATCTCTCCAAACTCAATTGGACCAAATCCAGAGGAAGTTAGAGGAAGATGAGGACTAGCTATTCCTTGACAAAAAGAGGGAGATGGTTCATGATAGGGGGAGGAAGAGCTAGATCAAAGGGGACCAATGGAGCAAGAAAAGCCTTTAAATTTTCTGTGTTATGCTATCTATAATCTATGTTCATATTTCATGGCTATGGCTTATGTTGTGTACTTAACAATGCTTAATTATGTACCTTTACTTTGTAGCTTTTTAGTACTTTTAGATTATGTTTGCATTATCTTCAGTACTCTTGTGCCCTTATTAGATCTTGTATCCTTGATGCAATTACCTTAGTGTTTTGCATCGGTTGAGTGTTGGACATGCAAATGATACTTTGCATTGAGCTTGTTAGCTTGAATGTCTGGATGTTCATTCATTGTGTGAATGTTCATTTTGGTCACTATTTATAGTGATTGTTCTTGTTTGGTCAAGCCATGCTCTATTGTTATATTCATTATTGCTTAATCGCATTGTGTTTGCTCTACATGCATTTCAAGATTTCTGCTTACAATGAACTTCTTGTGTTATTGTTTTTAGGAAAACTTGTTCGTATGGTTCAAGAGCTTCACAGAATCTAGAGTTAGGTGTTAGTGAGTTTTGGCGACTGTTCTCAACTCACATTTTAAGTCTAGAGTCTGTTTTAAGGTTTTGTCATGGAATAGCCAAAGGGGGAGATTGTAAGGTTGAATTTATTCAACCATGTGTTGGCTTTATTCCATGCCAAATTTGCTTGTATTTCACCAATTAGATACCCTGTATTTAGGTCGGGATCATGTAAGGGTTGTGTGTGAGAGAGTGTGAAGAATTCAAGTGTGTGTACATTCAGAGAGGTTCTTGTGACTAGATCTCGTGAGTGACTCGCGATTGACAACTCGCCAACATGCCACACGTGTAAAGCATACAGGAAACTGAAGGGTCACGATAGTTGGAACACTACAGGACAAAAAGGACAGTCTGGCCTGGCAGTTATCTCGCGACTCAAACTCGTGACTTATCCCAGTAGCAAGTGAGTCGCCAGAACACCTTGTTTTGCAGAAAAATATCTTTTCACATTCCTCACGTACCCTACTATAAATACCCTTATACCCACGAAATATAAAGAGCTTCCAGAGAGAATTTTGAGAGAGAAACTCTAGAGAAAAACAAGATTGACTCATCCATAATCTTAGACATTTAATTCTCCAAATTCATCTACTCTCACCCTCTTCATTGACATACCCTTGAGAGGTTCATTAGCCAAATCCTTATCTCACCATACCCATATCAGTGAGGAGGTAATTTGGTGCTTAGAAAGCAGTTCAGAGATGACCAATTTATTTGGTTGATGCAATGGGCTTATTGCGGGATCCAGAAAGCTAAAGAAGACACAGTTAGGTTTAACCTTGTTGGAGTAAGAAGCTTGGAGGCCTTAGGTGGATTGGGTAGATTAGGCTTGGAGGGTCTATTGCTATTCGTGTATCCCAACTTTATTATTTAGTGGATCATTTCACCACTTGGAGGGTAGTGGAGATGTTTTTCGCCGAGTTCTTCGGTTTCCTCTTCGATAACACTTGCCAATGTTATCTTTGTGTTTGTATCTCTCTTACCCTTACTCTTTACCTTTAATTGCTGTTGTGTTGTGATTAATTATGGTTTAGAGTAGTTTGTTTATTTGGGTATTGCTTGTACTTATCATTCCGCACATATTTTGTTTGAGTATAAGCTTGTGTTGGTTATTTTGAAATTGGGGGTCTAAACATTCATTAGTGTTTTACACACTAAGTGACCTTTCAACAATAAATAACATCTGATCGATAAGATATTACTGGCTTGCATGTTAAAAAAAATGTAATCTATTGATCTAATGGTAAGATTTTTAAAATATTAATTTACTTAACAAGGGTCTAAAACCATCATATGCCAAGGCTCCTTTGCTTTAGTTGCATTGATGATTATTGGAAAAATTGTGTTGGCTACCCCTTGTTGAATCAAGCAAAGAGCTTTTGCCTCTTTCTTCTTATACTCCAATTCTTTCTTTCGAGCATCGGAGAAAGTTGCCACATCCTCTAGTTTTTAATACCCATCTTCTATTTAGTATCTACTCCCTTACTCATGTGAAAGAAAAATTGTCATCTTCACAAACCAAAAATCATAGTTTACCTCATCAAAAATAGGAGATGAAGGTAGTTAAACTCCAATATTTGGTCGCCATTGCCATTGCTTTCGTTAGGGCTTGTTTTCCGTCATAAATCTTCACACCTAGTGTATTTTTTCACTCAAATTAAGCTTTAATACTACTATGTTGGCTTTGGAATGGAAGGGACCAATGATTTTGATAAGTTTCTCTTATGATTCTTCAATCAAGGATAATTTTTTTCTAGGAAGACAACAAATATTTTCGGAACAAGGGAGAGGTGTTAATATTTGCTATTAGATGTTCTTTTGTCATATCATGTATATACTTATGTATGTATATGAATGAAAGTTTGGGGATTTTTTTATTTTTTATTTATTAAATTTATTTTTATTTATTTTTATTTTTTACTAATATCTGATTAATTTGGTGTATACAGGTGTTCTTTCTGCCGAGTAGGATTGGTTTTTCATAAATGAATCATTGTAATCTGTAATCTTCAGTAGAATGCCTTTTTGGTTGTTGGAGGTAAAGAGATTAGAGGCTCTATCTCTGATCTGAAAGGGGCCCTCTGGTTTGCCACAAGCTTCAGTTAGTCGGGGTTTTGGCTAACAACCCACTGTGGTCCTTGAGATGGCACTGTGGTAAAATAATTTGTGACCTATTCTTTATATTTTCATGGTTTTGTTGAATGTTATAGGCTTTTGAGGGTTTTAGATTTAGAGGTTTTTTTTTTTGTTCACACTCACTGTCATCAATCAGAGGTTTGTGATTCCCTGCACCAGATTCCTAGGCTTCAACAAAGCAAGATTGAGTTGTAATTTGCATGTTTGCTTTGATTTCAAGTTTAAATGCTTAAAACTTTTAATATATGAAGAACGGGCTTAGTTTATTTTTGTTTTGTGTATAACTAATTGTTTAGATTTTATTTGATATGACTAGGCATGACTTTGTGTAATTGAACAATCATCTTGATTCAACCAATGGATGAATTACTGTTGTTTATACCCTTATTTTGATTGATCAGAAACCTCTACCTTAATTTTGGCCAAGCAATATGATCATTGTTTGATGGTTTATCTTTATGGCTTTGTTTAGAGTTGTATATCCTTGTTGTTTATACTTTTTACTCCCCATTGTCTCAGTTGTTAATTTTATATTTTTGTTATATGACTTAGTGGTTTTCTGTGACTCCCTTGTCAGATAAAGGTAAAATACCACTGTCATTATCAATTTTTAGGTTCCTTTAACAGATTATACTTCTCCAATGCAAACGAATTAGTTTGCTTACTTGTTCAGTTTGAATATTCTTACTGATTGTTTTTTTTTTTGAATTGCAATGGTTGAACAATTTGTTTAGGAAGAGAAGCAATGGCAGACTACCTTTTGAAAATGCACATTATAAATTATAGATTTTGCTTTTAGCATTTGCTTGACTAATTACTCTTTAAAATATATTTGTTTCTCATTTTAAATGATAAAAATGTTAGAATTTAATCAAAGCAAGTCATGATAGAGTCAACGCATCATTTGCTGTGAATATTTGTAATGGTGTTTTTTAGGTGCATTTGCACATATGGCACAACTATACGTGCTCCTCCAACCACCTCCTTCTGTTTTCCACCCCTTTATTGCCAACTTTCCCTACAACCACAAGTTCTCTCTTACAAAATCTTTTGTGTATTGTGTACAAATATTTTTCATTTTCCATTTCTTTTTTTGGTTTAATATGGATGTATTATATATCTATTTGTTTCAAATGAGTTGAGTTTTTATTTCTTTTTTTGGGTGATGTGTTAGATTGAATAGTTTCTTCAAAATGAACTATTACGGCTATAGATTCTTTTGTGTGGTGATGTGTGTGTGTAAAATTGAAATAATTTTGAATTTGCTATTTTCAATTGTAAAATTCAGAAATTGAGGTGCTTCCTTGGTACTGGAAATCGTGTTTGTTGTACATGTATGCTGATTGACGAAAGCTTCCAATGTTAAATAGCTACTCAAAGTTGAACTCTCTCTTTCTTATATATAAAAAAAAAAAAAAAAAAAAAAAATTAGCTACTCTAAGTTTGTGCATAATCAAAATTCTTATATTACTCAAATTAGTATTGTATGAATTATTTGTACATGATTTTATACTTTTTCAAATAGAAGCTTTATTTTAATTTTCTCATCCAAGAGGCAGCATGTGCCGTCCAAACTAGTTTATATAAAAAGCGCCTATGCGCAAACAGTGCTTTGGCACTGTGCAAATAACGTTTTTCACTGTGCAGCACTGTAGCTGCAACAGTGCTTTGGTTTCATGAGTTTTTTTTTTTTTTTTTATGTAATCAAGTTTTGTGTGAGTCATATATGCATATTTCTATAAATGAGATTGGTCACTCTAGTTAGTGCTAATTATGTATGTCTTGGTTAAATTAATCATTGAAACTTCAAGATGACTAAGTTGACTATGTTATATTTGATGCAGCCCACACACATCACACATGTCTATGTTCAATGAATGTCTTATTCATTTGTGTGATTATATCGATTAAATGTGTTGTTCATAATTTCAATCATATGTTGATCGTAAAACACAAAAATATTTTTGAGTATTTTTAGTTGTTTTTGAAAGTGTTTTGTTTCTTGAAAAATTTCGTAAAATCCGAAAATTGCTTTTTTACAACTTTGTTTCGACGATCACTTCATGGGTCACGCGCTAAGGCCCTAGTCGCAGCTTACTGAAGCCTGACTCTCTAGCATGTGAGTCCTCAGCGCGAAAAACACTTAGAAAATTTTTCGAAATTTATGAGTTTTTGTCATTCGCGACCATTTTGGCAATTTTGGTCGCAGCGGCTCCAACATGAAATATTACGTATGTTCTCAGAACTTACTCACGAAAGGACTCAACAAAGGGGAAGACTACACAAAATTTTAAAATTTTGTTCAAGGGATTTTGGCGACTGCTTGGCGACTTGCTCATGTCACTGAAGTTAGTAACAATTATGTTTTGCACAACAGTGGTTAAATCTAAGATAGCTTTTAAAACTTTTTCAGCTTTTCCTCGCATCACATTTACACACCTTGTCTTGTCCGCCTCTCTCCCAAACTCCTATCAATTAAAAACCTCCATTTCTTCATCAATTTTCAAGAAAAGGTATGGATTTCTATTATTTTCAATGTATTTCAAGTTTCAAGCCCTAGTTTTCTTGGATTAGGTATATGTTGAGATATGGAAATATGGTTGTTGAATATGGTTTTGTTGATGTTTTGATGAGTTTGATATACGTGGTTTTGTTGGTATAATGTCTGCCTACATGTTTACATGTTTGTTCTTCATTTAAGCATTGTACTATGTTTTGTGTCAGGTCATGGTTGCAGACATCTTTCCGATAAAATGTCTCTTAGATGTTTCTTTGCGGTTCTTTGATTCCAGGCCAATACAAAGATTGTAGGATAATCATGTTTCTTTTGATTTTGAAACATCAATGATTATGTGTTTTTACACTTTGCCCTTGTTTGCACACTTTTGCATATGATGCACACACACACACACACACACACTCTTTGGACATGTTAAGTGTTTAATGCCAAGGATTCTATTATTATGTTTGATGATTCACATCCTCACATGTCAATTCTTTTGAATTACTCTTTAAATCGCTTTTTAGGGTTTTAATTCAAAATTCGCTTTGGGTACTAACTTGTTGCTAATCAAGTTTCATATGTCATTTCAGGTTTCACCTTGCTCTGACATTACATGATATTGCTTTCAAGATGTCCCCTCAAGAAATTAGCTATGAAAGGAGATAGTAGCAAGTGAAAAGATATCCAATGATCGATCTCGATGCCTTTCCCTAAGTCAAGAAGACTCGATCATAATAGGGACTTTATGATGCCAATAAGTTCAAGATTATATGCGATATCAAGCTTATGTGAACTACTTCAAGGATGCCCCATGTCAATGAAAGCAGGGTCAACAAGCTTCTCTTCTCGGGATATGAACATTCCAAATGGTTGCCACCATGATTGGAACCATCTTCTATCTAATCCTCGAGGATTCGTATCAAGAGCTCAGGAAAGAATTTTGCAAATGCCATTTTTGACGGATTATATGTCAGTGCGGGGAGGCGACTTCACCTGGCCACACCTTCCTATCTTGCTATCATTCGAAAACACCGATCGGTATTTCAAAACCACTCTGCATGATGATTTGGATCCGGATGTTGACATGCTTCGACGCCGAGAAAACTCGGGAGTTCTCCCAATGGAAAATTAGTGTTATCACTATCTCCTAAAATGAGGTTGTTTGCACACCATAAGTTTACAATCTCTATCCTTTCTCAAGCACCGGTACATGAATCTGGTCTAGCATTGTTTCTTCGACTCTAATCACCTGATGAAGAAATTGATATTCCGCCTGCCACATCTTCCACATTCGGGCAAGAATGCCAGAGAACGGCCTCCAAGTGAACCGCTTTCCTTTTGTCGCTTTCATTTCAAAATTTCAAGCTCAAAGCACGCTTCACTCCATCGGGAAGACGAAAATTCCTCATCCTATGTAAAGCTCCAATCAACATTTGCACTTCACGCTATCATCGTCACAATTTCGAAAGCGGCATCAAAGAAGAGTCATGCCCTCACTGGGTGGTTCGCGGTTCTAGCTCACATCCCTGCGATAAAAAGTCGACAAACATAATGGCATCCGGTGATAAATCAACACCAAGTTGTCCTGACCGTGAGATTCGTCATGCACCTGCCATCACAAACTGCTTTCGATAATAAAGTTCACATCTCTCCAAACTCAATCGACCAAATCCGGTGAGGGGAAGTTGAGGAAGACGCAGACCAGCTATTCCTTTGACAAAAAATAGGAGATGGTTCAAGAGGGTGGGAGGAAGAGCTAGATCAAAGGGGACCAATGGAGCAAGAAAAGCCTTTAAATTTTCTGTGTTATATTCTATAATCTATGTTCATATTTCATACATGGTTATGTTGTGTACTTAATAATGCTTAATTATGTACCTTTACTTTAGCTTTTAGTACTTTTTAGATTATGTCAGATTATCTTCAAGATTTCAGTCTCTTATTAGATCTTGTATCCTTGATGCAATTACCTGTTTTGCATCGTCGAGTGTTGGACATGCAAATGATATTACTTTGCATCGAGCTTGTTAGCTTGAATGTCCGGATGTTCATTCATTGTGTGAATGTTCATTTTGGTCACTATTTATAGTGATTGTTCTCCTGCTTGGTCAAGCCATGCCTATTGTTATATTCATTATTGCTTAACGCATTGTGGCTCGCTTCATGCATTTCAAGATTTCTCAAGCATAATGAACTTCTTGTTATTGTTTTTAGGAAACTTGTTCGCATGGTTCAAGAGCTTCACACCTGTAGTTAGGTGTTAAGTGAGTTTTGGGCGATCGTTCAACTCACATTTTAAGTCTAGAGTCTGTTATTGTTTGTCATGGAATAGCCAAAGTGGAGATTGTAAGGTTGAATTTATTCAACCATGTGTTGGCTTTATTCCATGCCAAATTTGCTTGTATTTCACCAATTAGATACCCCTCGATTTATGGTTTCCGATCATGTAAGGGTCAAAGTAGAATATAAGAATTCAAGTGTGTGTACATTCAGAGAGTACTTCAGGATTAGATCTCGTGGAGTTGACTCAGCGATTGACAACTCGCCAACATGCCACACGTGTAAAGCATACAGAAATCGAAGGGTCACGATAGTTGGAACACTACAGACAAAAAGGACACCGGTTCTGGCAGCTTATCTCGACTCAAACTTTGACTTATCCCAAGAGCAAGTGAGTCGCCGTAACACCTTGTTTTGCGTAAAATATCTTTTCACATTCCTCACGTATTCCCAATATAAATACCCTTATACCTACGAAATATAAAGAGCCTGCAGAATTTTGAGAGAAATCAGAGAAAACAAGATTGACTCATCCATAATCTTACATTTAATTCCAAATTCATCTACCTCACCCTTCATCGACATACCCTAGAGGTTCATTAGGCCAAATCCCATCTCACCATACCCATCGTTGAGGAGGCACTTGCGCTTAGAAAGCGCCTAGATGACCACCTCTATTTGGTCGGGATGCAACGGGCTTATCAAGGGATCCGTAAAGCTAAAAGACACAAAGCAGTTTAAACTCGTTGAGTGCTAAGCTCGAGGCCTTATATGGATTGGGTAGATTAGCTTGGAGGGTCTATTGCTATTCGTGTATCCCAACTTTATTATTTAGTGGATCATTTCACCACTGAGGGTAAATGAGATGTTTTTCGCCGAAGTTTTCTGCTTTCTCTTCGATAACACTCGCTTAACGTTGTCTTTGCGTTTGTATCTCTCTTACCCTTACTCTTACCTTTAATTGTCATTGTGGTTGTGGGATTACTTTATGGTTTATAGTTTGTTTATTTGGCATGTTTTGTACTTATCATTCCGCACATATTTTGTTCGAGTATAAGCTTGTGTTGGTTATTTTGAAATCGGGGTCTAAACATTCATTAGTGTTTTACACACTAAGTGACTCCTTTCAACAATAAATAACATCCGGATCGATAAGATATTACCGGTTTGTACAAAAAAATGTAATCTATTGATCTAATGGTAAGATTTTTAAAATAGTTTAATTTACTTAACAAGGGTCTAAAACCATCATATACCAAGGCTCCTTTGCTTGAAGGTTGCATTGATGATTATTGGAAATTGTGTTGGCTACTCCCTTGTTGAATCAAGCAAAGAGCTTTTTTGGCTCCTCTTCTTCTTATACTCCAATTCTTTCTTTTCTGAGCATCGAGAAAAAGTTGCCATCCTCTAGTTTTTAATACCCATCTTAGTATCTACCTCTTACCATGTGAAAGAAAATTGTCAATCTTCACAAACCAAAAATCATGGCTTACCCCATCAAAAATAGGAGATGAAGGTAGTTAAACTCCAACATTTGGTCGCCATTGCCATTGCTTCTCTGTTAGGGCTTGTTTTCCTGTCATATAACTTTCACACCTAGTGTGGTATTTTTTTCACTCAAATTGCTTTAATACTACTATGTTGGCTTTGGAATGTGAAGGGACCAATGATTTGATAAGTTTCCTCTCTTATGATTCTTCAAGTTACAATCAAGGATAATTTTTTCTTAGAAGACAACAAATATTTTCGAACAAGGGAGAGAGAATGAGGCTGTAATTTTGTTCTTCTTTCTTTAATTGATTCTATACTTACCAATTACATGTGTATATCTTTCAAATATAAATGACATTCCCTTACATTCTGTCCATCATGGCACCCACCTAGATACATGCAAGTAAATGACTCATGCTGACACAAGTTCAAAATACATAGGAAACAACTATATGCATAGCTATTGAATGCTCAAAGAACCGCAAATGGGTCCACTTGTTTTACCAGTTGAACCGGGCGGTTTTTAGGTTGAATAGCCATTTTTCTAGTTTGTTTTCATTTTGGTTCTCATTCAACACGGTCTAGTCTGGTTTTAGAACTATGGTGTTAAGTATCATAATAGGTGACTGAAAACAGTATTGATAAATTTGTTTCATCGACGCAGGGCTTTCCACGAGGATCCCACATAAATTTATCATGACTAGCCTATGATCGACAAGAATTGGATAAAGGAGCCTACATGCAAGAATTGCACAAGTGACACAAAGAAACTTGAATATAAGTAGTTTGCATTTTGGGGGTCCTAGCTTTATCCCCAAAATGCAATGCTATAGATAACTGCTGCCATGATGAAGAAATGGGGATGATTGCAATTCATGTTCTTTGGAGTGGAGAGATGCCCCAAGCCTGGATAGTGTACTCCAAGAACGCCAAGTATGATCGTGATGAGAAAATTGAGAGGCTCTGTGGAATTTGTGGAGGAAACTTTTCTTTCACTTGCACAATTAAAAACAAGATGTATTTATAATTATTGGCATAATTTGATAATATATAATGAATAAATATTGTTAATTACTTTTTATTTGTATTTTAAAGTTAGCAACTCATACATAAATAATATAAAATTTATATTACCTAGCATCACTCATATATATATTCTGGCCCTACAATAGAAAATTGAATGCCAGAAAATACATTTAAATTTTCTAGCTTGGTAAGTTCTAAAATTTCATTCCAAACCCATGAGTATGACTGCAATATTTATAACAGCTGCCATGCAGCTCACCACACAAAATAATTTTATTCATTCAAAAAGTTCAAATTTTCTTCAAAAAGAAAAAAAGAAAGAAAAAAAGAAAGTTCAAATTTCATTCAGAAATAATTTATGCTTGACAAAAGAGGCATTTAAGGCTCAATTGTTGAGAGGATGAAATTTCCTTTGGTATGTAAAACAAACGTTATTGGAAAGAAGTCAACCAAAAATTATACTATAATCATTGACAAAAATCAATCTAAATTATGGTAAATACACCAAACGTGGGTTTGCATGCCAAGAATATAAATACTATAAAATTATATTAACTGGTTCCATTATACTAAGACTATAAGGAAAGTTGGTTTTTGGAGGATCAAAATCCATCGCCTTGGGGCCACTTCCATGGAACTCCTTCATGTAATAATTTAGTATTTAGTATATGTCGGACGAGAATAAGATACATTTGTTAAATATTTAAAGTGTTTCGTATACTCTCAAGCCAAAAAAAAAAAAAAAAAAAAATCTTTTGAATATATGTATATATATATATATATTTATATATAGGACACAATCTGGGCTTAGTCCACTCCCTCTCCGTATTTTATGCACATGATTTTGTCGCATTACCCAATTTCTTATGATACTACAATCTTCATTGACCAAAGTGGGAAAAACAATAAAGGCAAGATAGTGGCTTATAAATTTAACTTAAACTTTAAATAAAATAGCTAAAGTGAAGCACGTACTTCTTTTCTCATAGGTAAACCATGTGATACAAATAAATGCAACAAAACAGTTCATAAAAACAGAAAATGAAGCCCATAATGAACTACGGAGACTAAATTAATCCACATCTTTAGTATAGTCCAAATATTTATTAGTTGTTAAAATTATTATTTATAAAAAAAAAAAAAAACAACAACAACAACAATAACAACAGAAAACACTATGTAAATACATGCAACAAAGACTAGCGCTTACGGTCCCCCCACAACAATTACCTCCCAAGTTTACATTCAATAAAGATCTTGGGTTGTAAGACCCTATTTAATTTGCACAATTGAACCTTCAAAATACCAGTGTGTCATATCAGATTTTTATATATTAGTCGATCTAATTAGTTCAATTGGTAAAAAATTTTGCTGTCAAGTAAGAGATTTGGGATACAAATCCCACCTACACAAAATTTTAACATAATAATAAAGAGTAATTATCATGTCGTAAATACCATAAATTGAAATTCTATATATCTATAAGAAAATAAAAATAAAAATGATTTTTGCAGAATTAAAGTATGAGTTTAAATTCAATAGCAATCTCAAGTAAAAACTCTTATGTACATCATCCAATACCAATGTGCCACATAAGATAAAGGTCTCACACATACGCATCAATACTATTCTCTCAAAAAAAAAAAAAAAAATCTCATTAATACCTTATTAAAAACAAAATAAAAAACTCATAAAATAGGTAATA
Source organism: Notholithocarpus densiflorus (assembly GCA_030021035.2). Lineage (NCBI taxonomy): Eukaryota > Viridiplantae > Streptophyta > Magnoliopsida > Fagales > Fagaceae > Notholithocarpus > Notholithocarpus densiflorus. The sequence goes on along the minus strand of JARYZH020000255.1, from coordinate 427,551 downwards.
AGAAGGGCCTTGCACCAACACGTTGGTTGGTTTAGGGGTAAGGGTTTGGGCCAACATGCATCTAAGCATGGATTTCAGTTCCTCCACTAGTAGTGTGTTATGGCTTCTTATACCCGACATATAAGCTGTTTACCTAATTTATCAGCGACTGTAGTATGGAATCTTAGCCTATGAGTTGTTAGAATGCTACTATAGTCACGCATAAGTAGAAAAGTCACACTGACCATTTGACAAAAGAGCTGCCGAGTTTGGGTTTATAATTATTACATCCCAAGCTAGGTACTGCTTATGGTATTCCTCTAGTTGAGGAAGAATCAGGTGGCATGGTATTGGCAACTTTAGCTTGGTATGAACTGGCTAGGCTAGTAAGTACTAATTACTACGTAGATAGTGTTTTACGTACTTCAGTTGCCAGAAAATGAAGAAAGATAAAAGACATACCTTCCTTCATAGCGCTTTGATATCTTTGTTTTCTTTTTCTTTCGTATGACTGATTCACGTCTCCCAACCAGATTATCAAGACTTCTTTCATCTTTCATCTCCATGCTGATCATGCTATACTTCTCCTTAACTCATGAGTATCAGTGCCAACCCCGTATCTGTTATATACTGAACATTTCCTATAATTCTTATGAGACAGTAGAAAATGCTTGCACGGTTTTTGTAATTTTTAATTATATCATGTATTTGGTAAGATGGTCTAGATTCAGTGATTTACTCCATTTGGTTGGGAATGTAAAACCTACCCTATGATAATGAAGGAATAATATAATACTAATGAACATTTTGCTAGCCAGGGTCAAACCAGACAACTCTATAATATGTTTGGATGTTCCCCCACCCACACACTTAATTTATAAAATGATGTAACATTTTTAGTAACCCTAACATCACTCTTTTTGCAATTGGTGATGAATCAATTTGTAAAATCTATATTGTAAAATTTATAATGGCATCTGTTAACCAATGTCACAGAGATAGTGTTTAAGGTGCATTTAATGTTTTTTATTATTATTATTATTATTATTATTATTATTATTACATTTTTAAAAAAATTTAATTTAATCGTACACATGTATCTAAAAAAAAAACAAACAACCACAATGAACTTGTATGTGCAATCCAATATATATATCATTAATATATATTTGAAAAAAAAATATGCATTGCAGCTAGGGTTGTATAAGCAACACGAAAAACTGACCAAACTGATCAGAATCAACCTGTCACGGCCCGATATGACTCCTTCAGAAGTTGACACAAGGTCTCAGCCCTCGAAAACTAACTCTGGCAGGTTGAGTGGTGGGTTTCCTCTTCTAAAACCGAAGCCACCTGATCCGATTGAGAAACCCTTCCAATTAAGGCCGAATCTACCTAGATCCAGCGACAATCATGCCTCCTATGCTCAGATTAGGTTACATTTGGCCCTCCTCCACTCAAATTTGATCTCATTTGGCGCAGATCTGACGATGTTGTGCTCTCCTCCACTTAGTTTCGACAACATATTGTTCTACTCCACTCAGATCCAGCCACATTTGGCCCTCCTCTGCTTAGATTTAGCTGCTTTTGGCATAAATTTGATGATGTCGTGCTCTCCTCCACTTAGTTCCAGCAACATCTTGCTCTGCTTAACTCAGATTCGACGAAGATCTACAAATCGTCGCCCACTGCCACTCCTTAATTGCTTACGCCTGAACTGATCGATCTCCCGCCCAAGCCCAATCCAACTAGGCATGTGGTAATTAGTGGCCAACAGCAGGTCTCATCATCTTCCACCCGATCTGAGCAAGTTAGTTTTGGGTTAAGTCCAAATCTACCCAAACTGATTCATAAACAACCCTAATTTCAACTCATAATTAAGCATTTATTAACTTTTAACTTGTGCCTTAGGGCATTCATTAATATAAGTTTATTAAATACTCCAAAAACATTAGCAATGCTCCTAGATTATGTACTAACTTTTCCTCGCTGACAATACCCATTTATAATATCCTTACACGTAAAATTCTTTTCCCTTTATTAATCCAAAGAGACATATGGACCACCGATGCCCTCTCTCACGGCCAACATATCCCACATAAGGAGGAAGCATACAAATGGAAAACGTTTCATCTACAAAGGACAGTGGGCCACGTACAGTTTAGCCTCATGCGGGGGGATATAGTGCAAAGAATAATCATCTGATATATATATATATATATATATATATATGTATATATATAGGAAAATGTTAACGAGTGCCGTACGGTATTGGTTAAGAATCTAATTAAAGAAAGTTTTTATGGAAAAAGAAAAAAAAGCAATTAATGTTTTGACATTTTTTTTCATTTCCCATAAAAGTGATGTCAAAACTTTCCTAAAATGAATTCTTAATCAATGCCGTACGGCACTCGTTAACATGACCCATATATATAATTTAAATGATAACGATTTGGTTCAGAGTCTTGGGACAAGGAAACCAATTAAAGGCTGATCGGCGTTTATGTCTTTCCATCAATCGAGAGAGGTGTAAAGTGTAAACCCATATCTAGACATGCTGACCCCATATCTGCATATGTATATACTAAACATTTCGTATGTGATTATTATGTCTGTGGAAAACGCCAAATGCTGTTTATCATTTTTATATCAAGTATTGGGTAAGATTAGATGCTCTTGGTCAAAAAGGAATTAATGTCATACAATACAAAACATTGTGTAATTTTATAATATTAAACATTGATCAAATTCAAATCTGTCTCGGAAAACGACTGCAATTTATGTCCCTCATCATCTGTCCATCTGAAAGTTAGAGTGTAGAGCTTCCTTTGGCACGACTCTTCGGCGGTCTCAGTCTCACCGTTGACTAATAATCAATATATAAAGGGCTCTTAAGTCGAAAGTTTGTAGTAGAGTCAAACATGCAAAAGTTTGAGTGCAGTGTGTTGGGATTGCTGCGTACTTACCCATAATATTCTCGTGGATTGCATTTACATGCTTAAACTTTCACTTCTTCTCATTTAATTTGTTAACTTATTTTTTAATTTATTTATTTAGGCTCCATTCATTTCAATGTAAAACTGTTTTCGTTTAGAATTTTTATCAGCTTAAATTAGGAAAAAATGTCATGACACTCCATAAATTTTGGGGTAATAGTCATTACACCCTCTGAAATTTTATTTTAGTTAATTCACTCCTTGAACTACACATATTTTTCAATTTGAGATTTCTTTTGGTCTACTGTTAAATTCACTAACATCCTCATGTGACACACTTGTGGATTAAAAAGAAAAGTTTCACCCGATTGAGAGAGGCAAAGAGAGGAAAAAAAAAACTTGGGTCTCAGTCTTTGTGAGAGAGAAACGAAAGGATCTCCCTTAATAGAATTTTCATTGATCTCGCAGTTTAAGGACTCAATGACGACGCTGCTCGTGATCCCACTACTCCCTACAACACTAGGATTTTCTAAACCATGAAATCTTCATAACAATTCTTCTGGGCATCCACTACTTCTAGACTCAAAAACTAGCACAAACATGGACATTGCTATTGATGAGGTATAACTTATAAGGGTTATATAGTAAACTTTTAAGAGAGCACCAACGGTGTCGTTGGGACCTCAAACGGTGAGGTCGACAACTATTCTATTGAGGTAGATCCTCTCTCTCTCTCTACTATTTTTTTCATCCACGTCACACGAGGACATTAGTGAATTTGATTGTAGACTAACGGAAGTCTCAATTTGGCAAATGTGTGTAGTTCATGGAGTGGTGAATTAACTAAAATAAAAGTTCAAAGGGTGTAATGACCACTACTCCAAATTTAAAGGAGTGTCATGACATTTTTCCCCTTAAATTATTTTTAAAGAAAACTGTTTATTTTCTAGTGTTTGGTAGCATCTCTAAAAATAGTTTGAAAAATATTTAACGAATTATAATGGAAATATTAATGATAAAAATACAAGGAGACTTGGCATCGACTATACCAACACTAAGATCCTAACAATTAGTCCTAGCAGGTGTCCAAGGGCCAAGGACTAAAAACCCCACACTTGCTATACCTTTATGGGGTCTCTCTCTCTCTCTCTCTCCCTCTCTCTCTCTTAGTAAAATACTTAAATTTATCAAGTGATTTTAATGATATAATAAATTTTACAATAAAAAACTTACAAATTAACGTGTCCTTAATTACAAAAAGTAATTCAAATATTTATTTATCATATTTTTTAAGTGGCGTCAATCATATTCTTGCCACATCAATTTGTAAGTTTTTTGTAGTAAAATTTATAATAACTTTAGCATTTTTCATTGGTCAATAAATTTTTTTAGGACATATGTGATTTAATGATAGGAATATATGTCAAATTAGAATTGACTAATCCTTTAACAAAACGCACTTTACTTGTAATTGGGTAGATCTAGGATGTGTTTAATGCTTCAAGGAACAAGGTTTCAAGAATAAGTGTTAAAGCCATGCAAGTCTGTCCAAGAAATAAGTGAAGAAGTACTGGATTTTAAAGCTCGATAGTTATCTCGATAGCTAGTATCTATCGAGGTTTAAAAGCTGCTAAAGCCCGATACTTGACAGCTAGCTCGACAGATAAGCTATCTATTGAGGTTTAAGAAAAACAAATTTTCAGCTTTGATTTTCATTCAATCCGTGTATATATGTTTGGGCTTTCTTTACTCACAACCGTAAACATATATAAGAATTATTTTAAGGGCCGTCAAAGGTGGCGCAAGTGTGAAGCAAAGTTATGTTCATGCAAATTGTGACCGGAGACAGAATTTGCCCTAGTTTATCTTTTTCTTGAAGAAGCTGTTGTGTTTGTACACTGTAGGGTTTTGTAACCGAGGAACTTCGTGATCTTCATCGTGTGATGAACTGAAGAACTTTGCAGCCAACATCTTTCTCAAGTTGGTGAGTAAGCCGCGTACTAGGATCCGTGCATTAAATTGGTTAGTCATGTACTGGGAGCCGTCCATTGAAAAGGAGAGATTGTCACTACAGAACAAGTCCAATTGGGTATTGGGGCAAAAGTTCAACTGTAGGTTGGTATAAGGTACTGGGATTCCTTTACTTGTAACCATTTGTTGTAATAATAGTGAATTCTCGGGAGTGGTGACGTTAAAATCATCCGGTGGGGTTTTTGCCATGTAGTTTTTTCCCATTCGTAAACAAATCACCTGTCAATTTAATTTCCTCTACATTTAGTTAATTGGTGATTTGTTTGTGCTACCACGCGTATTGCATGCTAATTGAATTAATTAATTAACTTGGCTAATTAATTTGTTAATTTATCAGAAGGGGTCAATACATTCTTGGCCTATCAAGTGGTATTAGAGCAGGCACACTCTGATTAGGTTTTAATTTTTGCTATGTGATCCTTTGACCCCTGTTTGTCATGGATAGAGGACAATCTCTTATTATACCTCATTTATTTGATGGCACTAACTATGCATACTGGAAAGTATGCATGAGAGGTTTCTTGCAGTCATTAGATGAAAAGGTGTGGCAAGCTGTGGATCAAGGTGGCAAACTGGGATGATGCTAAGATCAAAGGTGGCAAACTTTTCTTGCAGTCATTACGAAAGCATTGGCCGACTGGGATGATGCTAAGATCAAGGTGGCAAACTTCAACAGCAAGGCATTGAATGCGTTATTCAGTGTAGTAAAAAATGAGGAATTCAAGAAGATTTACTCTACTGAAATTGCTAAGGAAGCATGGACCATTCTCCAGACAACCTATGAAGAAATTAAGGCTGTCAAGGATTCAAAGTTTCAGAGGCTTACTATGAGCTTTGAAAAGATTAAGATGGAGGAGGACGAGTCATTTGATAAGTTCTATGCCAAGCTCAATGACATAGTGAACTCAGCTTTTAATCTTGGGGAAACCATTCCCAAACCCAAGATTCTTAGAAAGGTGCTTAGATCTTTACCCGAGAGATTTCATGCCAAGATCACCACAATTGAGGAATCGAAAGATATTGACAAAATTCCTTTGATATAGCTGGTTGGAAATTTGCAAACCTATAAGTTGGGTTTGACAAGGATAGGTAAATTAAGCAAGAGCAAGAGCATGGCATTGAAGGCCAAGAGCAGTGATACTGATGAGTCTTTAGACGATGAAAATTCTAAGATGGAATCCTATATCACCCAGTAATTCAAAAAGTTTATGAAGAATGCCAATGATAAAGGATTTGACAAAGACCGCAAGCAGTCCAGCTCGTCTTAGTTCAAGAACCAGGACAAAAGAAAGAAAGATGCTAGGGATGGCAGTCAGTACACTGTTCCTTCAGGACCAAAATGCTTTGGATGTCAAGGCTTCGGACACATGAAACAAGAATGCCCTACATATCTCAAGACCATTAGGAAAAGCAAGGCACTTGCTGCTACCTTGAACGACATCGAGCCTGAAGATGACTCTGACAATAAGGATGATGGAATCCTAAATGCCTTCATTGCTACTGTAAATCATACTGAAGGGATTTTTGAAGATGTGGATGAAGAAGAGGAATTGGTGGAGTTTAAGTTTGAAAAGATGGATGAGCAAGATGACATCCACACAGCCTATGCAAAGTTATACAAGGTCTCGGAAAAGCATGAGAAATTGTATAGATTGGCCACCAAGAAGCTTAGTGAAGTGGAGGTTAAACAAGAAGAAATTTCCACAAAGTTTGATGAAGCCAATTAGACCATTGGAGCACTGAGATTTGAGAATAATTTCTTGGCTGAGAAGACCAAGAAGCTTGAGGTAGAACTGTTCCAAGTCAGAGCCTAGTTGGAAAGGACTTCAAGTGCAAAGCTCAATGAGATGCTTAGTCTTCAGAAATCTGCTTCCGATTAAATCAGTTTAAGGTATGATTTCTCTTCTCCTAGTATTGCTACTTCTAGTACTACTGTTTTTGTTCCTCCTGCTAATAATGTTGAAACTGAGAACAATGATGTTAGAAATGAATTAGCTAGTGAGTACATAGAAAAGGGTAAATCTATCTTAGGAAAAAGGCTCCAAGTGATTCTGTCACTTTTCTCTCTCTCCCCCCCCCCCCCCTTTTTTTTTTTTTTTGCATTACTTGTGTGTTTTGCTTTCGTGTTTTGAGTCAGTCTAGTTTTATATATTGCTTTGTTTAACATGTTTTGTTTGTTTATTTTTCAGTTTTGCTTTATTTTGTTTTTCATAAAAAAAATTTTGAAAAATTAGAAAAATACAAAAACAGTGTGTGTTTGTATACATTGGTACTTGTGTACCTTGGATGCCCATTGAAACAAAATTTTCTAAACTTTGTATCATTTGTAGCTTAGATGAGCTTCTCTATGCACAACTAAGCAAGTGAGTTTTGTGGCTCGTGTTTGTGATGAGTAAGGTTAAGTAATCTCTTATACTTAACACTCGTATCACTCTTTTTGACAGGAAGAACTAGAAAATCCTAAGAGAAAAGCATAAATAACCATCTCACCACTGTTGCCCACCAATCATGAAATGACATTTGTATGCTTCGGCATAACAAAAGTGGAATGTCAAATGCTTAATATCATTGGGAATTTCTTTTCTATCTCTTATACGCCCATGCATGGTTTGCTTAAAAGAAAAATCTACAAAGAAAAATAAAAAGCAAAAAGAATCAAAATGCTTTATATATGATTGCAAGGGTGTATTCTAGGAGATGTGGGAGTTATAGGATGTAGCTCGAAAGTGATAGTCTCCATCAAACAGTTATAATTGTGTGTGAGTTAAAGTGATTTCCTCATATCTCAAATCGTCATAACATGTAGACACTTATGCAATCTTGCGATGTTTTTCACACACAACACGCAATATTCTTTGCTACTTTTGATACATGTGCAGGTACAATATGATTTGGGCATCACAAGGAATACATGTGTTAATGTATGCTCACTAAACTGTCTTAACTTGTTTTTGAAATATAAAATTGGTTAGACTTGTTTAGTGTGTGTGTGTGTGTATGTTTTGGATCTACGAGCATGACATTTTTTTTTTTTTTTTTTTGTTGAGAGATGACTTTGAAAGCTTAAAATGTTGTTTTGATCTTTGGTTGTATAGCATGCTTGATTGCATTCATATCTGTGTTTTTTTTTTCTTTTCTTGAAAAACAATTTTTAAGCAATCTTGACAGCTACTGGACATCTCTTGACAGCTAGGTTATCTATCGAGCCCCCTTCAGCTACTTTTAATTGCATTCTCGATAACTCCTTGATAGCTGCTTGATCCATCGAGAAACTTTCTGGATGCTCGATAGCTTCTTGATAGCTTCTCGATCCATCGAGATCCTCTAGCTGTGGACACCTCTCGACAGATCCTGGACAGCTCTTCAATAACTTTTTCACGCGTTTTAAATCTCGACACCTCTCAATTTGTCGAGATTTATGACTTTTCTATATAAAGGATTTGCATGATTTTTCTTCATTTCTCCTCGATCTCTCGATTGTTTTCAGTCTTTTCACCTCCCAAACACTCTCTTCTCTCTCAAAACCTTCAACCTATGTGATTTTCAGCCTTTTCTTGTCTCAAATCACTTGGTATGATCTCTTTATCTCTCATTCTTCATGCATTTCATGCATTTAGATCTCGATTTTGGGTTTTTGAAAAATTGTTGGGGTTTTTCAAAATTGATGAAGCTTTTGTGAAATTTTTGAGATGGATTTTGTATAAATGATCCTAAATGTTCATGCATTGCATCACATTTGCATTATAACAATGTTTCATGCATTTTAGATGTGTGTTTACTTTGTTGCAATGTTGTGTGCTGATAGGTTTGGATTGGGCTGAGCCCATGATGTATTTAAGTTTGCATATCACATGTTCATGCATACGTACCTTCAAGTCTTGTTGGTGCTTTTCTGATTGTCTCTTTCTCTCCCTCTCTCTCTTTCTTGCATTAACCTGCACTATGGCACCTAAACGTAAATCCACTCCGTCCCAGAACTCTCTTCGTTCTAGGGCATCCACTTCTTCTTCTGACCCTACACCTTCTCATGTATGGTTCTGTGATGATAAAGCCCGAAATGACTTTTCGGAGAACTTTTCTTGATGAGGCATTCATTTGGAACACCAAGTCATCTTATCGGATTTCTCCGATACTGACCTACCCACTATCATTTACAGTAGGGGTTATGGGTCACTATGTGACATCCCGGTTACTTGTCCCTCCATGATCATACCGAAGTTTTACTCCAATATGCACGGATTCGATACTTCTATACCTCATTTCTTCTCTTGCGTTCGAGGTATACGCATAGTAGTTACTCCAGATATTGTATCCGAGGTACTACACGTTCCTAGGGTAGCGCATCCTGACTACCTTGGCTATGATCGTCTGAGGACTGTGTCCAAAGACGAACTCCCATCTCTAGTCTGTAAGACACCTTCTTCTTGGGGTAACCGTTAAAACACCCCTTGCTTGGGCTTTGTAAAAGGTCTGAGGTTCCTGAACATGGTGATAACATTTATTCTTCATCCTTTGTCTCACTATAACTCTATTACAGAGCCTCATGCTCGATTTTTGTTATCCCTCTTAGAGGATATCTCTATCGACTTCCCTTCTCACTTCATTCTATCCTTTATAGATGTTTATAGGGATACGGCGACCCGTGATAAACTCATTTTTCCTTCGGCTATCACGCGAATCCTTCGCCATTTTTTTTTGTCTCCTTTTCTGAGTCTCCTCACTTCACAGTTATGAGTGCTATAGATGCAGCTACCGTTCGACAGAGTGAGGCACAGCTTAGACCGAGGCGGCCCCGGATAGAGACGACGACTCCTTTAGCTTCTACCGCTCCATCCACATCCGCTCCTTCGTCTTCTGCGAGTGGAGTGACAATTGAGGCCATCATGGCACAACTTGTGTGCATGAATGCTCGCCTTGACACACTCAGTGATGAGTTATGTTAGGTGAACACTCGTGTTGGTTGTATCGCATGACGATAGGCTACCATGGATGGTTTCACTGTTGCTTCTTCTCCATCTCCACCGGCTTTTGAGGATGAGAGTGTCGATGGCTCTGGCAGTGATGATGTTGATGAGGACGATGGTACTAGCTCGCCCAGTGATGATGAGATGTCTACTTGATGTACTTACCTTTTGTCACTCGTGACAAAAAGGGGAAGTAGTTTTGGATATGAGAGTAGTCATACATAGGGGGAGGGTCAGCATAAGAGATTTTTGTGATAGGGGGAGTGTTTATGAGGGATGTAGTGAGGACTTTTTGTATCTTTTCTTTTCTTTCTATTTTAGATACATTATTTTTGTACATCGGTCTTGTGACCACTTAGTAATAGCAAACCTTGTACTTATGTTGATATATATATTGAGGTTGTTATTACTTTCTTTCACCTATCTTTACATGTGTTGTTTCTTTTCTCTCTTTATGCACATGATTCTTATATATTTTGTATGCAATCTTTTATTTTTGTTTCACACTAAGATGCCGTGATGAGTTTTGTTTAAAGTGTTTCAGAAATACAGGTTATCAAAGTCTTCTTGTCATAAACTCTCTTCTTGCAAAGTTTTTCAAGAGTTTGTGTTAGGATAGATTTTATTGTATTCAACAAGTGAGTATAAGTTGAGTGATTTATGACTTCTCTCATATGTTCATTTGTTTGTTGTGGTTTTGTCACAGATTGCCAAAGGAGGAGATTGTTAGGACATATGTGATTTAATGTTAGGAAAATATGTCAAATTATAATTGGCTAATTCTTTGACAAAATGCACTTTACTTGTAATTGGGTAGATCTAGGATGTGTTTAATGCTTCAAGGAACAATGTTTCAAGAATAAATGTTAAAGCCATGCAAGTCTGTCCAAGAAGCAAGTGAAAAAGTGCTGGATTTTAAAACTCAACAGCTATCTCGACAGCTAGTATCTATTGAGGTTTAAAAATTGCTGAAGCCCGATACTCGACAGCTAGCTCGATAGATAAGCTATCTATCGAGGTTTATGAAAAACAGATTTTTAGCTCTGATTTTCATTCAATCCGTGTGTATATGTTTAGGCTTTCTTTTCTCACAACCCTAAACATATATAAGGATTATTTTAAGGGCTGTTAAAGGTGGCGTGAGTGTGAAGCAAAGTTGTGTTCATGCAAATTGTGACCGGAGACAGAATTTGCCCTAGTTCATCTTTCTCTTGAAGAAGCTGCTGTGTTTGTACACCGTATGGTTTTGTAACCAATGAGCTTCGTGATCTTCATCATGTGATGAACTGAAGAACTTTGCAGCCAACATCTTTCTCAAGTTGGTGAGTAAGCCGACTGGGATCCGTGCATCGAATTGGTTAGTCACGTACTAGGAGCCGTGCATTGAAAAAGAGAGATTGTCACTACAGAACAAGTTCAATTGGGTATTGGGGTAAGGGTTCAATTGTAGGTTGGTTTACTTGTAACCGCTTGTTGTAATAATAGTGAATTCTCGGAGTGGTGACCTTAAAATCACCTGGTGAGGTTTTTTCCTTATAGTTTTTCCCAATTCGTAAACAAATTACCGTGTTAATTTAATTTCCACTGCATTTAGTTAATTGGTGATTTGTTTATGCTACCATGCGTATTGCATGCTAATTGAATTAATTAATTAACTTGGCTAATTAATTTGTTAATTTATCACAAGGGGTCAATACATTCTCAGCCTCAGTATTGGAACGGGAAACAACATCTTGCTTCTTGCTACGCCACGAGACAAGAGAAGTACCCAATAGGAAATAGAAACCTATGATAGAGCATCAATCAGTAGGATCACCTGCCCAGTTCACATCTGAATAAGCATGAAGCTTGAGAGAAGACCGAGAGGAGTAGAGTAGACCATGATAAAGTATGCCCTTGACATATCGTAAAATCCGAAGAACGGCAATATAGTAGACAGAACGAGGGGCATCCATGAACTTACTAACCATACCTACAGCATGTGAAATATCTGGATGAGTAACAGTAAGATAGATCAGACTACCAACCAATTGACGATAGCGAGTAGCATCAGATATAGGTTCACCATCCAAGGGTGTGAGCTTTGCATTGTATTCCAAGGGAGTGGAAATAGTCTTGTTTTCGGTAATACCGGCTTTGGAGAGAAGATTAGAAGTATATTTAGCTTGGGAAAGATAGTATCCATCAGAGGATGAGGTAACCTCAAGCCCAAGAAAATAGCTAAGAGTGCCTATATCTTTCATCTCAAAATGTTGACTAAGGAAGTGCTGAAGAGAGCGGATACCTCCAGAATCATCTCCAATAATAATCATATCATCAACATAAAGAAGAATAAGAGTGATACCAGCAGAGGATCTTCGGACGAAGAAAGTAGTGTCATAAGGACTCAAAGTGAAACCCTGCTGAGCAACAACTAAGCTAAACTTTTCAAACCAAGCTCAAGGAGCCTGCTTGAGGCCATAAAAAGCATGGCGAAGACGACAAACTTGACTACTTAAGTGTGGATAGCCAGGGGGTGGTTGCATGTACACTTCTTCTTTGAGGTCTCCATTGAGGAAAGCATTCTTTACATCCATTTGATAAAGAGGCGAACGGTGAATAGCAGCCACAGCAATGAGACATCTGACAGATGTAAAGTGAGCAACAAAAGCAAATTTTTCCTTATAGTCAATGTTATACTCCTGAGTAAAGCCCTTGGCAACTAGGCGAGCCTTGTATCGTTCAATAGATCCATCAGCCCTGGTCTTGATCTTGTAAACCCACCTACAACCTACTATAAACTGACTAGGAGGCAAATAAACCATATCCCAAGTGTGATTCTTATGAAGGGCATTTGGTTCTTCGTTCATAACTTGCTGCTAAAGAGGGTCAGTATAAGCCTCACTATAGGTGTGAGGTTCATAGAGGGTGGCAAGAGCAAAAGAGCAGTGATAATCAGTGAGATAAGGGGGATGAATTCTTACCCGAGTAGAACGACAAAGTTTAGGACCAAAAGGAAACTCAGGAGAAGGTGGTGCCACAGGATCCAAGACAGGCGGGTCATATGCCCGGGACAAAGCCGGAAATGAGTCGTTTGGAGAGGCAGCCAATGTCGAAGAATTCTTCATAAGTTTAGGATAGAGAGGGAGGAAAAGGTCAGTAAAAATGGGAAACTCGGAGGAAGAGGACTTAGGAAACTGCTGAAGACTCGTGAAAGGACGATGTTCCTAAAACTCAACATGATGGGAGACACGAAGGCGATGAGAAATGGGATCATAGCAGTGAAACCCCTTTTGAGATACACCATAACCAAGGAAACAACAGAGACGAGCATGAGGCTGGAGCTTTGTTCGTTCATGAGAAGGAAGAGAGACAAAATAAACACAACCAAAAACCCGGAGAGAGGAGTAGTCAAGGGTTTGACCATAGAGAAGTTCAAACGGTGATTTGTTGTGTGTAGTTGGTGAAGGAATATGATTAATGGTGCACGCAACAGTGAGTGCGGCCTCACCCTAAAAGCACTCAAGAAGAGAGGCAGAAATGAGAAAGGTGTGGACAACATCGAGAATGTGACGATATTTTCGTTCTGTACGACCATTTTGTTGAGAGGTGTAAGGACAAGATCGCTAAGTAAGAGTCCCATGACTGTCTAAAAAGAATAGGAAAGATTTATCATTATATTCTTGAGCATTAGATTGAAAGACTTTGGCGATGCGATTGAACTGTGTTTCAATCATTTTATGAAATGTTTGGTAAATAGACACAAGTTCAGACCTATGGTGAAGCAGATAAATCCAAGTATATCGAGAAAAATCATCCACAAATATGACAAAATATCTAGATCCCCCCTCAGTGGGAACAGGGGTAAGACCCCAAATATCAAAATGTATAATATCAAAAGGTGTAGAAGAAAAGGAGTCACTATTATTAAATGGCAATTTTGTTTGTTTGCCAAAATGACAGGAAGTACAATCAAATTTTGAAACTGAACTGAACCTAAATGACCTTGAGAAGCTAACAACTGAAGACAAGATAAGGATGGATAACCAAGACGAGCATGCCATAGATCAGGTGAGGGGCTGGCAGTGGTAGCAGCTGCAGAACCAACTTGTGAAGGAATCTTCGAGTCATGAACCTCAAACATGCGACCATCCTTACGGCCTGTCCTAAGCACTTGACCCGTCTGGGGATCCTGCACATCCACACCATGATTAGTAAATAGAAGATCTATGCCTAATTCACAAAGTTGACCAACAGAAAGCAAATTGAAGGATAACTTTGGGATATGAAAAGTGTCACTAAGGGATAAATAAGAGGAATAAAGTGTTCCTTTATGACTAACAGGCATAGGAGTTCCATCAACAGTGTAAATGGTGATGGGGCGTTCTAAGGGTGCCTTATCAGAAAATTGGGATTCATCAGGAGTCATATGGTTAAAATATGCAGTATCAAAAAATCAAGGTTGTTTACCTGAGGTGACAGAAAAGGCAATGGAAGTTTGGGATAAAACCTGTTGAATTACTGCCTCAATATCAGCCGTAGTAAGTGAGGAAGCCAAAGATGGACCTGTAGGAACCAACGGATCTGAAGGACATACAGCAGTTGCCTGAGAAAGAGAAGCTTTATTTTGCTCTTGCATAAATTTCTGCAGTTTGTGACAAACTGAGATGTGTTGGCCTTTGGCGTGGTAAAACTCGCAGCGAGTATCTTTGGAAGACTGAGAGGTGAGACGCCCAGAGTTTATTCGTGGAGGAGCAGTGAATACATGATCAGATGATGACATGTGATGAGTAGGCCGACAGTTCTCCTTAGAAATGAGCTCCTTGACTGCAGCATCAAGAGAAGGAGTAGGAGACCGCTAAGCAGAGAAGCCCTAGTAGGCTCAAAATCCTCACGTAAACCCATCATGAAGTGCATTAATTTACGGCGATCCCGATATTTGACAAAGAGCTTAATGTCCTTAGAACACACTAGTGGAGGATCTGTAGCAGAGAGTTATTCCCACATAGTAGAAGTCTGAAAATAAAAATCAGAAATAGACTGACCTGTCTCTTGGCGCATTTGATAAAGTTTTGATTCAATGTGGAACTCTAGGCTTGAATCATTAGTGCAATTATAGCGATCGGCTAGAAATTTCCAAGAAACCTCAACAGTCTCAAGACGAGGAAGAAGATTATGAATGGAGGGAATAGAGGTATTGATAAACCAAGACAAGATCTTACTCTGAATACTCTCCCATTCATCTAGGCGTTCTTCATAATAATCTGTTGTAACAGTAGTCTTGGAGGCATCTTCAGCAGCTATGGCTTTGGACTGAGGTTTTGGTATTGGCTTAGGAATTGAACCAGTCACATATCTCCACAATTTACGATCCTTGAGAAAGACTATCATATTCTGAGACTATGCATGATAGTTAGTAGGACCATCCAACATAATGGTGATAGGACGTATGATATCTCGTTTGTTTTGTTGAGCCATAATGAAGAAAATGACCAAAAAGTGGGATTTAGAGACCTCAAATGCAGAAACGGAGCCCAAAATCGGAATCTACGCAAAAATTGAGCAAGACAGGTCATGTTGAAAATTTTTGACTTTGGTAAAAAAGTCAACACAAAAGTCAACGGTTAACAGTCAACAATGGTGGTCAACGGTCAAAGTCAACTACTGACGTGTACTGATGTAGGCGAATGACGTGAGGTGCTGATGTAAGTTGATGATGAAGACGCTGACTTGTGCAGGATGACGTCAGCCTAGGGCTGACGTGGACAGACGCCAAAGGCTTAGGCGTGTGGAGGCGCATAGCGGCTCAGTTTCCAGCACGTGGAGCGCGTGTTCAATAGTCAGAAGCTTCAGGCAGTGCGTGTGGGTGCATGTCAGGTCCTTTTTGGCTGTTCTTAGTTGGGTTTTGCTCGGGATTGGCTGTTCTATCACTCTATGCCTTTGCTTTGGCAGTTGGGTGAAGAGAACGATGAGATTCGAGAGTTGCAGGGACTGTGGGCGTGACAGCGGTGATTCGCTTTTGAAAGTGACTACTGGATGAAGGCGAGGGTAGCGGAAGAACGTCGGAGATGTCCACAGCAACCAGAAAGCCAGAGGAATGGTTCTGATAGCATGTTAACAATATAAAGAGAGAGAGAAAGACTGAATAGTCTGTATATTGGTGTGTGTATAATACTGTACAATAGAGAGCCTTATATAGGCTAGGTATGTGTGCAGTACAAGTAATATGAGAAAACTACAAGTACAGTATACTGGGCTAAGCCCAATGGGCTAATCTAGTCTAAGCTATACACTAAAACATGCAAAGTGCACATACTAAAATTAAGATAATTTCGATTTCAAGTGATAATCCAATAGAAAGAGCTTCTTTTGTAATACCTTGGTACTTGTAATTTGAACTCTACGTCCCCTTCCCTCGTTATCAACCAATACAAAAAATTTAAGTTTTGGTCTCTAAAATTTAAAATGTTTTATTTTATACCATAATCTTTCCCCTCCTCCTAACTTTGCTGTAAATTACATGTTAAATGACAAGTTGCCATCTAGAACACATACCCGCTGACCAGGTTAGGGATGTGTCCAAACTTGATTTTACTCCTTTACTTTTTTTCCTTTATCACTATTGTCCTTTTAGAATTTTCCCGCATTGTCCGGTCACACCCAATCACCAAACACCATTGCCATCAAAAGCCACATGCAAAGTCCAAAGCCCAAAACGCTGTTTCAATCTACTTGACACATCATTAAAACCCCTTTTATTAACACTGACACGACAAAGAAACCATATCCAACAAAAACTCCAGATATAAACTAGCAATCTTTCTATATCCAAAATCAACCAGAAGTCATAGAAACCACATAATTTAATAGTAATATATACCTCTTACCCATTAGTTACACCACATGAAAATTCAAAACTGTTACGGGGAAGGATAGAACTCTTTCGTACATGCATGAAGGACAAACATGATTTGGCATAGACACAATTAACAAAAAAAAAAAAAAAAAAAAAAATCAATTTTTCCGAAAGATAATTTCAAATTATATTCTTTCCCAAATTTTGACAACTACCAAAGAAAACAGTCAACACTAGGGTTTCAAACATTCACACTAGCAGATGTAGTACGTGCAGGCCTTGAAGTGACCAGGGATGACTTGGCAGCTAGATGGAGATCTAGCAAGGTGGATGTGGGATGGATCGATGCGAATGTGGGGGGAAAAAAAGGAAAGAGACGTGAATTTTAAATACTAGCATGAGTTGAAAAGGTGACTAATAAAAAAAAATACACTAATGTAGTTTAAATATGACTCCAAGTTCAATTGACATAGTTTTAAATTAAAAAAAATAAAAAATAAAAAATAAAAAAATTTTAAAAAGGAAATTACACTTAACCTTTTTTAAATTATACCAACTTTTACATTTGTCCATATTAACTATGAGAATATATACTTACCCTCTAAACTAGATAACCAACTCCTAGGATTTTCGTGCTTAATGGAACCCTTGATTGATCATGAAGAACAGGGTGAGAGAAAGGGAGAGGTGCTAAGGCAGCTAGGGTTTTCTAATTGTATGCAGCCAACATCGGTGATTATTGGAAGTAAATGAGCACTATCATGCAAATGGTATTCTATATATGTTTAGAATGCAGAATATTGTACAAAAAGGGCATATATATAGAAATGCTAGAACAACTAGTAGTACAGAATCAACAGATAATGGTACAGTACAGTTCAATACAATGATAGTTCATAAGCCTAAGAGTACAAGGTAGCTAAGCATCTTTCCATAAAGAAATGGACAATGTAATCTATTGTTTGATAAATTGACATCATTAATAGGGAATTTAACTTTGCCATTCCACACAAATGGGCCAATTAGACCATATCTGCAATCTGATTATCATCACCTTGATTTTGTTTCTTTGTGCCGCCAAACAAAGTAAACTTGTTGAATGCTTTGGATGTATGCTTATATATCTTTTTGAACGAATTACATAATGTATTAAGTACCACGTTAGCTGCGCGATATAGGTGCTCACAAATTTGTTTGTGCTTGCGACGAATGAGCTCTACTAGGATTCCACAGAAATTAATAATCAGAACCTTGTAAGGATCGACAAGGATTGATGCAAGCAACTCACATGCAAGAATTGCACAAACGACACAAACAAACTTGAACTTGGAGAGGTACTCTGCATTTTTAGGTCCTAGTTTCATCCCCAAAAATGCAGTGCCATAGATAACTATTGCCATGATAAAGAACAGCATGATTACATCATGTTCTACAAGTGGAGATTTGCCCAAACCTCTAAAATTTACTCCAAGGATGCCAATTAAGATCATGATGAGAAAGTTAAGAGGCTCATGAAATTCTGTAGACGAGCAGGCCTCTTTTCCATTCAATGATGAACTGAAATGTATGTTTTCCAATAGTAAAAATACATTTATCAATTATTCACTAATTTGACCACAAAATTTATTGGAAAAGTCAATAAATCTATTTCCAAACTCACTCTTAACTTTATTTAAAAAGTCAATATACATCTTTCACTATATTTTAAATGATAACAAACAATCTTATAACTTAACTGTCTAGCACCTTTTAGTGTTTCCAGTGGAAACATCTAGAGTTTAAATCTCTCTACCTCTAACTATCAAATTATCCACATAAATATATATATATATAAATATATATATATTCTAAATATGACTTACAATTTAGGACAAAAAGAGTCCTAGATAATAGAGCATTAATATATTCCCTAGACCCTAGCTAAAAACCCTTATTCCAATCTCATCCCCCATCACAAAAATTCTCTCAAATACACTTTCAAAAAACTCTCACTGACGACACTCCAGCTCCAACTATAACGGTTAATATATAAATATAAATATATATATATATATGTGTGTGTGTGTACGTACGTTGTTTTGTCTTGTTACTTAAATATGCATGTGAGTAGTATTATCATGTGTAATGGCAGATGTAGCTTTAAACAGTGGTAACTAGAAAGTAGTAACTGCTAACTATTTAGTCTAGAAAACAAAGAAAATGAAGAAGGACAAAGTCTGAGACATACCTTCCACGCTTTAATAGGTTTGTTTTCTTTTTCTTATGAAACCCTAGTGAGACTGATCGAGTACTGTTCCCTACGAGATAACCATTACTTGTAGTCTCCTCTTTCATCTCCATGTTCCTTCTGGGGTTTCTGTGACTTCTATCAGTTCTATGTGACTATTAATCAATTAATGCCCACCCCGTATGTCTTTATATAATCTAAAGATTCTAAACAATATTATTATTTAAAAAAAAATTCTTTCAAAAGGGTTAGTCACAGAAGTCCAAAAAAGGGTCCGTCTCAGTTGGGATGGTTCGTAAACCATGACGCACTTAGCCTGAATCATCAACTATGATCCAAACGTGACGTATGAAAGCTGATGTTCTGGGTTTGAATGGTTAGAAAATAAAGAGCACATAATTTTCAATCATTTCCAAAAATCTCCAACTCCATCGATGTTGGGTAATGATCATAATACAAATTTTTGGTTTATTTCTCCAAGCTACTTTTATTTTTAATGTTAACCTCCAAAAACTAAGCGGGTCTTTTTTTTTTTTTTTTTTTTTTTTAATAATATTTGTACATTTTAAATATATAAAATTTATCTAGACTATGAAACTGAACGAAAAAGAAAAAAAGAAAAAAAAATTTAAAATGAATCATTTTTTCTCTTTTGTCAACGTCAATTCAACTATTTTATCATTTTAAATAGTCTTTGATGTATAATTCTTTGAAGAGTTTACTTTAAAGGCACATACTTTTGACAATTTTCACAAGAAATAATTTGGGTGTTGGCTTTATAGGTGTTTAAGCTATTTTTTAAAGATTTTTTTATATAATGAAAGAAGGATTTGAATCCTAGTTCACCTTATTAAGAAGACTAAGTAATTTCACTTAACTATGAGACTTTTAATTGCTACTTTGAGAGTTAAAAGTATTTCTAAGATCCCGAATTCTCCAAAAATCTTGAAACGTCTTCCATTTAAAATAGAATTTTTTTAAAAAGTCCCCGAAATTAATTGCACAAAAAGTCCCAAAAATGGTAATTAATTCTGACTAGCTATATATATGTCCCAGTCATTGGTGTAACCTTATCGAGTTCATTTACCATAGGGCTTCACTTGATCTGCATGAGTTCCATGAGTCCTGTCCGTACCAAAGTAGGTCTTGAAGCTTACAAATTGTGCTGACAAAAAAGACTTTAATGTCGTGGACTATGAACTCTATACGTTTCACCATGAATTGGAAAGAGTCCATTTGAGGGGTCAGATTGATTTAAAACATAAATATATGGCCTAAAAAGGAGATACATCAATAAGCAAAGAGATAACTACAAAAAGGAAGGTTCTGGTGCGGGACCAGGCCAAAGAAACCAAAAAGAAAAAAAAAAATTACAACTAGATTATACAAGTTTTACAACCAAAAAAAACCCACTCAAATTCATTATTTTTGAAAATTATTTAGTGGTTCTGATACAATTATATTTAAGACGTGCTATATAATTATAATAAAACACTTACTTAATAAAATGCTTAGTTTTTATAATTTAATTTCTTAACTGCTCAAATTTTTTTTCTTCAATTTATTTATTTATTTATTTTGTAGTTAGTGCAAATTCACATGAGATGTCAATTGAAAAGAAAATCAACTTTTTTTTTTCTAGAGATTGATTAGAATGATAGCTTCCTAATAATCTGATTCTTCATTAGTGTATTGTATTATTATTTGTAGGTAAAATAATTATTATATATCCTAAGTATCTAGGCATTCCACAAGTTTGTTAGTATTGTGAATATAAGTTATTTTTACGAAATAAAATTTCAAAACTTGAAGCTAAAATTCACTGAAGTAAAAATTATCTCATAACATGTTAATATATAAAGCTAAAAATATATTACGGAAACCACATAAAACTTATGTATTTTTTAATTACTTCATATTATATGATTTATTCAATTTTATCTGTAAAATAGTATCTATCCTTAACTTATAATATTAAAAAAATCTAAAAAGAAATTTTTAAAAAAATTTCACTTAAATTTTCAAGGAAATAGCAAACATTACAAACTTCATACCAATAGATGTAGGTATGTGTGTATGTCCCAATAATTTTGTGATTTGGGTTTCATAAAACTTTATTTGGTCCTAGATAAACCGTCCATGAAGAAAAGATTTTTGTCTCTCCCTCCTATTTTTCATCTTATTATTGTTCAAAGGCCGGTATTGGACCAAGCCACAAACCTTCTGTTGTGTGAATTACATTAGCTTCACGCGGGGAGTCCAAGAAAAAAACATAAGATCATATCCGATATAAATTTTCTTTTTGAACAAACAATATCTGATAGAAGAGTACTCCGTCTATTACATTTTTATAACATTTATACAATAAATATTAATTATAAATTATTACTAGTTCTAATGTTACTACTAAATTACATTTCAAATTCAAAGAAATGTTATGAATATAGCAATTTTCAATCTCATATAATAATAACAATTTTTAGTGCAACTACTATGGAAATCTATCATACGATTCATATCATCGTATGGTTGTTCTTTCGGGGACATCCTAAAAAGAGAAAAGGGAACAATTCTTATCCATATGGGTCTTTCGTCACCGTCGACAAGTGTATATAACATAAAAAAGGAATCATTTGAATGGGCTGAAGAAACGTATTTAGAATGCATTTGACTTTGAAAAAAACCTCTTGACAAGTCTCTTCGTTGAATTTATTACCACTGATATTTTTGGGGTTTGAATAAGGATGATGAGGAGGAGATTCCTTTGACTAAATAACTTCATCTGTCAGATTAATTTCTAGAAAACTTAGCCAGTGAGTGAGTCATAGAGCTGTCTCAAGTGAAGGATTTCCATTTTTTTAGATCTTGTGCTTTGTTATATAAATTCTTTATTTTTAGAAGAATTTTTATATAAATTCTAGACAGTGTAAATAACTAAACTAAGGTTAAGCTTCTAGAAAGTGTAAATAAATAAATATAAAAAGTTCACTTAAATTTTCAACAATTTTTTCAATGATTATGATTGAGGTACAGTAAAACGTTGTTAATGGTAACTCTATATGAAAGTGAAATTGCAATGTTTGTTCAATTACTCTTTACTAGCAAATGCAATGGAGAGCTGATCCGGTTAAATGTTGGGTTAAGTTTTTTTTTTTTAAACCGCTAAAACCCAAAGCTTAAGGTTGGGTTGGGATTTAGTTTTCATTTCCCTTTAGTATCCATTTAAGGTTGGGTTAAGTTTTTTTTTTTTTCTATTACTCCTTAATTTACTCTCTCCTTTAATAAGTAACATATCTAAAAATGAAAAATAAATCATACTTCCTTTTTATTTGTGAACAGTTTTTTCTTCACTTTCTTTTACTGTTTTCTCGAGAAACAAACAGAGTACTACCTTCTTGATCTTGAACACTTTAATGCTTAATCAATCACTAAACTTTTGTGGGTCATCATAAATGAAACGAAATGAAATGCTAACACCCTTTACTAGTTAGCATTTTGCTACACACTCTCTCTCTCTGCATTTTTTTTCCCGAGAAACAAGCAGAGCATCAGCTTGTAATTCTTAGAAAATTTTATACTTTCCTTACTGGGTCAGTGGGATTTCACTACGCCATCGCTCTTTTTCGAAGTTTTGCGCAAGTGGGTTAGTTGTAGTTTCTGGGCTAAGGCTATCGATTAATGTTTAGTTGCTATTATATTTACTTGTAACTATTTTCCTTCACTTTACTTTGCCACTTTCTCGTGAAACAAACAGAGTTCTTAATCCGGAAGGCGTACCGTTTAAGCTATCCCTAGGCTTGTTTGATTTATGCACGAATGAAATGAAACACTTAAGCCCTTCGCTTTCATTTTGCTTCACTCTCCTTTTCTCTCTCAACGTGATTATTTTTACTGTTGCATTTTTCTGACGGTTTGTTGCAAATGGGTTGTTTGGAGTTTCTGGTCAAGGCTTTTGAATATTGTGTAGTTGATGGATAATGCTAAGCTATGTCAATTTTACTATAAATAGTTTCCAAATTAATGTGCAAATGAATGTAATTTATGTCACATCAACAATAATTTGACACATCAATTTATTTAGTAAAATTTGTAGTATAGCTCTTGTCACAGTTAGTTGCTAATGCTTGTTGCTGTGTTTGTTGAAATTCACAGAGCATTCGTGTGTGTTGCTAAGAATTGGAAAAAAATGAGTCGTGTTGGGATCAGTGGGGAGTTGGTGAACCACCTGTTCAATTTCCCGGAGAGCTTTGAGAAATTGATGTTTCCTTCGCAGGAAAACGAGTCCAATGAGAACAAGGGTGTGTTGAGCATTCCAGTTGACATTTTGGACACTCCCAAGGAGTACATTTTCTACATGGACGTGCCTGGTCTGTCCAAGTCTGATATTCAGGTGTGTCTATCTTTCCCACCTTCCTACATTGCTAATGTTTTATTTTACAATATTGTGTGCTTGAATGGTGTGGTTGGATTTAGAAGTTTGTGGAATTTGATGAAGAGGAGGTACAAGGTTGAGAGAGCTTGTAGTGATAGTTGCACATCCATTTTGATTTGATGAAGAAGAGAATGGTTTGTTTCTAGTTAGGTGCAAAAATTTGATACAGCATCTACTGATAATGCACATCCAATTTGTTTTGATATGGATATGGTCCATTTCATGTAGAAGATTTGATTTTTCATGAATCTATAGGTGTACTTGATATGATGTGATTTTTTCATGAATCTATAGGTGTACTTAATTTTATGTGATTTAAATACTCATTCTGCGCAATTAGGAATGCTCTCTGATTTTCGATAACTTAGGATCATGTATATCTATATATTCATAAAAAGCTAAATCTTTGATGTGAAATGGCGCTTTTCTCTTTCAAAAATTTGAGGGAGAGGATTCCCTTGTACTATCCTTTATGATACAAGAGAACTTCATATGTATATTGAGCGAGGCTGTAGGTCATGAAACTTGTCTAGGAATTTTATGGTTGATGGATTTAATGAATTTTTGGTATTTGTAAATGATTAAGATTTAGCTAGAAATGACACATATTTTGGAAATGGCTATGGGAGACTTAATATTTATCATTTCTCTCCCAAGCCTTGTGGTCTTTATGAAGCCTGAATACGTATGTCATACTGAAGACTTTAGTAGCAAACTAAACTGTCTAAATGTTGTGCAAATGATATATATTTGGGAAGCTCTGCCTAAAGTCTTCTTTCTACTTTGTTGCAGGTGATGGTTGAAGATGAGAACACTCTCGTGATCAGGAGTGGTGGAAAGCGAAAACGTGAAGATGGAGAAGAAGAAGGTTGCAAGTACCTCAGGCTTGAGAGAAGGGCACCAAAAAAGCTTCTGAGAAAGTTCAGATTGCCCGAAAATGCTAATGTGTCAGCCATTACAGCCAAATGCGAAAATGGGGTTTTGACTGTGGTTGTTGAGAAGCTTCCTCCACCACCCAAGTCCAAAACTGTTGAAGTTTCCATTTCCTAAAATAGATTTGGGGAGGATGGGAAAGACAAAGTGGGAGTGATAAGTTTCTAGGCTTCTAATTTGTGTCACCACCATGTTGTAGATAGGTTTTAGTTTAGGCATCAAGTTGGTTGTTATTTGAATGCTTCGAGGAAGCAATCTAGCATGTCAAAAAATTCCTGTGTATCTTCCTACTACTCTATGTAGTAAATGGTGTAGTGTTTTGATTCATGTAATGTTATTTTTGTCTTTTATGATCACTGTTTGAGACCGCCTTGGATATGATAAATTGAAGTTGACACTAGGGACAAACAATGTCTGTAAGGCACTGAGGATGTAGAAATTATTTAGAAGCCTCTGTTGGAGTTCAGTATGACTTGTAATTACTAGTTGACCAAAACATAGGAGCTGACATAGCCTAATCAACTAGAATATCTCATCCATTTTGAATGTGTGGATCCTTAGTGAACTTGTGAGAGGATGTGGAGCATACACACTGAGATAATGAGAGGATGATATGATACATGAATAATTATCTAGCTGACCAAACCAAAAGAGCTTATATAGCCACAAATCAACTAATCTCATAGATTATTTGATATATGGATTCTTCCCTTTATATTCCTCTTACAATGTATGGGCACATCATGAGAGGACGTATTGTAGAGCAAATATACCAGGTATCTGATACATGAATAATAATTGCAAATCAAAATCTTCATACAATACAATCAACACAAAAGGATTAAAAGTACCATTCAATGCAATCCACACGAAGGTTAGAGGTTAACCATTATGTTGGGTTTGGAACTTTCAAGTACAATTGCTAACCTGAGTATGAAAATACAGTTTTATCGAGTTTACACTAGTACATTGTTGATCTTTATGGTTAAATTACGCATAGCATTTTGGTTCTTTCCTCAACTTGATGTTTATTCTCTTTTCATTGAAAGAGCAAAACCCTGTGCAGTCCTTTTTGCCCTGGTAAACTACATGTCGTTTTCCTTTTCATCCGAACTATACTTGATTTTTTGTTCCATGCATAGGGAATACTACTTTACAGCATAAGAAAAGTATAGCTTGAGTTGATAAACTGGAATATGGAGAAGATGAACCAGAGGTCATGGTCTCCCATTTTCATGCAAGTGCAATGAATTGAATCTCATGACTATGATGTTGGGACTTTGCAATCCAATCTCATTCAAAGAAGGGGACAAATATCCAATACAAAGAAAAACCTATGGGCAAAGGGGAACTGGGAAGGGATTATATGAAGGTGTGTAGCAAAGCCTTGAGCCTTGAGTTCTGTATCTAGATTAAACAAAGAATATTTCCTCTTTAACAAAAAATGCTAAGGAATAGTTGGGGTGCCATTCGTACCAGTAATTGATGCACTAGGCTGAATATTATCTTTCCAGCTACTGCGAGATATGAATAAATTGAGTATTATATTTGTTTGGAAGCCAATAGACAGCTTACATTGTGTTTCCTAGATCAGACGGTATCGTGAATGAGTTGTCAAGATTCATTTTAGGTGGCTCTTCTTTTCTTTCGTGACTTGAGCTTCTTTTTTGTAGAACCCTCTTTAGCAGGACTATCCCCATTCAACAAATGCTCATAATCTTCAAGACTTGCAAATGGGGACGCTGCAGCCTTGCCACCAGCCTTTTGTTTTCTCTTTCTTTGGTCAAATATCTCATCCTCATCCCCATCTTCATTATCAACATCATCTGCGTCCCCTATATCAACGTCATCACCATCGTCACTGTGATCATCATCTGCAATGGCATCAAAATCTTCTCCCTCAGCAATATCTGAGGGGACATCTGTTTCTGCATCGCTGACATTACCAACCAAGTCTTCATCATCTTCATTAGCAACTTTGTCCAAATCATCATAATCGTAGTCACCCTCCGCTTCCATGGAAACATTAGCCGAATCCAACATATTTTCAATTTCTTCATTATCACTCTCATCACCGCCATCCACTTCACCGCCATCCACTTCAAACAAATCTTCAGCAGCCTCTTCCTCTGCTCCTTTCTTCTTTTTCTTTTTTGGTTTCTTGGAGGAAGTCATTTTATTCACATAAAACTTGTGAAAGACGAGATCTTCTGGGGGTACATCAACTTCAGCCAACGAGAGAATCTCTGGCCCAATTAAATTATTGTTCATGTCAAGCTGGAGACACAAAAATCAAGTCAGCAACACATCCATGATTTCATCACTCAAGAACACTAGACAAGAATTTCACATTAGGATTTTTTTTTTTTTTTTTTTTTTTTTGAGGAAGGGGGTGGGGGGTATTTAAGTAAAAATATTTACAGGTCTAGGATGTTCAGTATAGAAACTGACCTTCCTAGAAGGTTCAATTTGGGAACCACCATGCCATGTGCTTGGCTTTGGTTTCTTCTCCATGAATTTGTCTAGAAAAGCAGTAAGTGATAGGTCATGCAGTGGGTTTCCATTGTAGACAATGTTGGCCCCCGAAAGAAGGGTCTTAGCCATGGTAGCAACTGAAGGGTGCGAATGAGAAGCAAGTACCACCAGCTCCCACCAGCTTACATGATTCGCATTGCTGAAAGTGCATTAGAAAATTAGAAAGAGAGAAGAGAATGAACATGCTATTAAAAGATAAAAAGTAAGGCAATGTGTTAGAAAATTTGCAACATAACCCAAAAGAAAAACCCTGCACTAGGTTGTTCCTACAACAAAGATGTTCAATGTTCCTTAACTATTATGCAATGACTAGATTAAATATTTATAATTTGCATGATTTTGTGGTTTTCTATCCAAAGTATTGTTTTTTTTTATGACATAGGAGAACTTCACTCAGATTAGTTATACGTCGTAGAGCATACTGTACAACAATCCTCACTATTAATCAAACTCCTACGGGCAACTGGACCCCACCCGTCAGAACCAGTTACCGAGTAATCCAGGGGCTTTTCACCCCTGACAAGCTAAGCAGTTTATCCTCATACCCAGAAGGCTTTTGTCCAAAGTAATGTATTACAGTCTTTATTGCCCATGTATATATGTTGCACGCTGTGGAAGTTAGAACTAGTTAAAATAAGCTTAGGATAGACAACTGACCAGTAAGAGGGTTCTCTATGCCGCAGATTGTACCCTCCAGGCAACAAAGGTGACTTAGAGGATACTTGACGTTGCTGCCCATTATGTTCAGATAAGGTTTTGGATTCCTCAAGATCTTTTGAGTCATTTCTCATAAGCAATTCCTCTCCATCTGAAACATCTTCAGAATCAGAAGCAGGAGTGTCATCTTCATCTTCTGAAGATGCACTGTCAGACTTAGCGGCATCACTACTATGAACAAGCCCAACAACATGTTCTTCTTTCTTTGATGTAGTGTTTGGTTCATCATCAGTTTCTTCAATAACATCTTCAAAATGTTCAAGCTCTTCATCAATTGACTCATTCTGAAGCACCGTGTTCCTGTATGGTGATAGAATTCTTATTTCAAAAGTAAAACATTTACAATGGGGAACAATGCAGCTCAGAGAATCCTAAAATTAAACCCATCTTACCACAAGGGTGGCCTAGCTTTAAGAACTTCAGAAAGGAGAAAAATGCATCCACAGGCAAATTGAGGAGGCTGCTGAAGCGCAACCTGTAGGTGTGTTTGCATATGTAATTTTAGTCAAAGTACAGGACAAGAAAAGCCATAAATCCTTAATTGACAGACCCAACTCCGACTACCCTATGGATCTTCACTTCATAATTCACTAGTTACAAAATGCTCAAACATATGTACAAACAAAGACCAGTGCCCTCATTTGTGACAAAAAAAAAAAATGTCTTGCTCTTTCTTCATGGCATCAAAAGAGCATAAATGAATGCAATACAGAAGGTAAATTCTGGGTTCATATTGATAAGGTACTTTACAACAGGAAGCACATGTAGAACTATCCAAGTGGATTGCTTTTGTTCAACATCTGCTTAAAAAAGGGCCAAGCTGAGAATACTAACCTGCAAAACAATTCTAATCAAATCATGAACCCTAAAACTAGTTCAAAATTCAAAGCTATTTGTTAAAGGGCAATCGAATTTATAGCCAATATATCGCCCATTTTGGCCCCTAATTTCAAAAAATAAAAGATAATTATAATTGCAATTTGAGAAACTAAAATACCATTAATATCAAAATGGTGCCAAACCAAATTGACTTCGTTCAGTTTACTTATTTTTGAGAAAAAGTTCAGTGGGTATTATACTTAGATGATACTTATACTAGATTCAAAGAATTTCATGACTTTATGGCAAAAATATAAATTTTCTTCAATTTGCACTCTGTTTGTTTCGCTGGAAAACATTCTATAAAGATAGTTTTTCGTATTTTTCAGTGTTTGGTAGCACAAAAAAAAACTGGTCAACATAAAACAATCTTTAGTCAACGAAAAACCCTAATAAAAATAAGACTTATTTTTATAGCTTGTTTTCCAAAAGAAACTTTTGGAAAACAATTTCTCTCTCACTCATTGCATCTCCTATAAATATTATATTCTTCTATAGATGTGGGAAACATAATTTTTTGGCGCCTTCTCTCTCTCACGGTAAGCTCTCTCACTTTTTCTCTCTGTTCTTTGCTTTTTCTCTAATCATATATTCTTTACTTTGAATTTCAAGCTTGATTTTTTTTTTTCTCTAAGAAATTTTCAGTTTGATGGATTCTAAGCAGGAATTACTTTTTTTTTAATTAAAAATAAATAATTTATTGATGTAAAGGAAAACATATACAGAGTAAGACATGCCAACACTATGCATGTTACGGTACCAAACCAACCATAGAAACTTCAAAAAAATTATAAAAAGAACAATGACTTTCTAGAACACAAAAACATGCTTATCCTTTAAACCTGAGTAGACGAAACTCACTGATATGCCTCCAGAACTGCATTGACTCCTTCTAGAATCACCTATGGCTGTGTTTGAATATTCTCAAAATAAACTTTGTTTCTTGCATTCCATATTGCCTAGGACAGAACCGCCCATTGCTCCAATTCCTTCTTCCAAGCAGAAGTTACATCTTTTTGAACATAAAAGTGCAAAAAAATAAATAAAAAATAAGAAGTAGAAAGAATGAATGAAGTAAAAGACAAAAATTTAAACATAGTGCCTATATTCCTCTAAATTGCTTTTTCATGGGACAATCTTTACATTATATAATGAATGATAATTGTTTAGGGGAATTGCACTTGTTGGTAGATACATTATGCAAATATTGTGAACTGGGGATATATTATGCAGATAAATTATACATTATGTAGATACCCAGATAAGGATGAAACCCATTTCTTTTTATGTGCTATGTATGCAAGAGTGGCTTAATGTATTTGGGGCCTAAGGTGAAAACTAAAATTGAGGCCTTTTATATGGAGTATTTAAATACGTTTTTAAAATATATATATATATATTTACTTAAACTTTATTATCTTGTTTTAGATGCAAAAATCACTACTAAATTACTAATTAACATGAACTATGTAGATTTTTTTTTTTTTTACAAAGTCTATACACAAAAAAATTGACAAAACTTTTCACACATGTTGATCTGAGTAAGTAAAAAAGTGATGTTAGTGATGGACTTAAATAAGAACTAGTAAAAAAAAAAAAAAAAAAAAAAAAAAGAACTAATAAAAGTTTGTCAACTCAACTTCTGAAAAATGTAGTGAATTTTTTTATGTATTGCTTTTTTTTTTTTTTTTAATATTTGAGAAGTACTACAATCACAATATTTTCACAACAAATCCTAGGTGTTAAGTTGTTACTGATTTTAATTTGAATTCACCATTGAAATTAATTTTTGTCATTAATAACAGCCTGTAACAACCTACCACTTAGGATTTATTGTGAAAGTGTTGCAAAAAATGTTGTGGACGTAGCATTTTTTTTTAAATATTATTTTATTTATTGTCTAATATTTGAGCTTAATTAATACTGTTATAATGAAGAAAAAAAAATCACTATTGGTTAAAATTTGGGGGCATTTTTTCTACTTGGGGCCTTAGGTGACCCTAATATTTGCTTCTAGTATAGAGCCGACTCTGTATGTATGTACGGTTCATATATATGTGTGTGTGTGTGTGTGTGTGTACATGTTACTGTCCATATAAATGAGCAAGATGAGTGGTAAAGATCACGAAAATTTGACAAATAATTTTGACTGTATCTATTGTCAAAATTTTAGTATAAAAACCAAATTCACTCTTGGTTTTTTATTTATATTGATTACATTAGTTTTTTTTTTTTTTTTAAATTTGAGGGGGAAATTGATTTCGTTAGTTGGTTTACATAATACACATGTTTTAAATTATAAAAGAAAAATAAAAAAAAATTTGCATACCAAACACCAGAAAACATTCTCAAGCTCATTTTCAATGTCGTTACCAAACACCGGAAAATAAAATAGTTTTCTAGAAAATATTCTTTGAAAAATAAACTATTTTCCAGAAAATGTTAATACTGAAACAAACAGAGCGTTGAAAACTCATTAACTAAATTGATATAGTTTCTTAAAAAAAAAAAAACTAAAATGACATGCGGTAATATGGATCAAGCAAGACATCACAAACTTCCAGAATTTATATTCATTAAAAATTCTAAAAACTTTGAGAGTATTCTGTAATTAACCAATAAGAGACTAAACTTAGTAAAATGCTCTAATATTCTATAGCTCCACACAGTAAACTTTTTTTTTTTTTTTTTTAAGTGTTGGCATAAATATGACAATTCAATTGTGGGACAAGTATATTTACGGAAATATTGTACCAACTACCAAGTAGTAAAAGGGGAAGCTTTTAGCTTGTTTTTTGGGTCACCACATTGCACACGCGTGGCAAATGTGTAGTAAGGTATCTTTAGATGTAAACCTATTTGTTTTATTTTATTCCAAACTTTTGGGGTTTAAATGTTGCAGTTGAACTTTTATACACTAAACATAGGGAAATAAATTGTAACTAGCCATTTATTAAAGATTTCATAGTCGTCATATTTATAATTTAGCCTAAGGACATTGTCCATACTTTTTGAGAGAAACACCCCCCCCCCACCAAAAAAAAAAAAACCATGAATCTATCTACGACCATAATAAATTCTCACAACATTTTGTATTAACCTACGATAAGCCAAAACAAAATAAATTATATCACGATCCACCACAACTCAATACAACAATATTGCGAAAATGTGAGATTTTATTTTAGAGTGCATTAGACTCGAGCAAGATTGTCCATGTACCACATACATACAAAACGCATTGACGTGAGATACCAAAAAGCTATGAATAGTTGTTGAGAAATAGTAAATTATTTTATTAAAAAATATTCATATTGAGAAAATTTTAGTCCACCTAGTGACTAATATTGTTGTGTGCAAGGCTGGCTTTATAGACGTCATGGAATTTATCTGCGCAGAAAACAAAGAACCTGAGTTTTTTTCTTCAGTCACCTGGGCCCTCTGGAATCGCCGGAATAATTTACGGCTTGGAAAGCAAGCCGTGCCTCTTGACAAACTGTTGGAGCATGCGAGACATCAGTTACCTCATTTAATAATAAGCATCGGCTTAATTCTCAAAAAAAAAAAAAAAAAATGCTGTGTGCAAGGAGAAATATGAGCTTTGAACGGGCTGACCGGTACAGGTTGTAATTGAAGCATTGGGTTATGGCCTTATGGGCTTATGGCCTGCTTTCTTAGTAGCCTAGAAACGGAGATTGTTAAAGTGCACTGCACCATGTCTTTCAATCACCCAAATAAAACTAATTTAATATGCATGTCAATCAAGTCATGTTATCATAAGGGGAAAATATTACTCAATTGCCAACAGGGGCTTGGCTCAGCTGGTTGGGGGTTCGTAACTCTGCTTGTCAGGCTTGGGTTCGATCCTTAGTAGCAGGCTCTTGTTGGTAGGCATCTTCAGTGGGGTTCACTCCCCGCACGGGTCCAAATAAGCGCTTGCGTATTTCCCGACGCCCTGCCCGTGAGTATAATACAACCATAAAGGCCCGCATCTTTTTCTTAACCAAAAATATATATATATATATATTACTCAATTTAAATCAAAAGAAAATTGAGGGTGAAGTATTAAACAAAAGCAAATAAATAAAATAAAATAAAAAAACAATAATCTCAATCACCCATTTTCTCTTCCATTTTTCTTCTCCACTAGGTTTTTTTTTTTTTTTTTTTTTCAAGTTTCCACATTGAAGTTAGCTTCAACACTAAAAAGATAAAAGAGGACAAAGAGGGATGGCGGTGAGAGTGTTGAGAGATAGCGACTAATGTTTTAGAGATGGTATTAAAATATGTATAAAAATTAAATTATAAATAAAATGTGTAAAAAGAATTAAATTATATATAACTAGCTGATATCCCGCGCGATGCGCAGTGCATTTTGATAAATTTTGTACGAAATTATTTATGATCCATTGATTTCATGAATACTATTATTATTAGTCACACTTATTCTATAAAGTTTTCTACTAAAACTAAATTCAAACTAAATACATTAGGGGAAATTTTCTCTAATTCATGCAACCAAGAAATGTCATCAGATCACAGTTCACATTGTCACCTACAAATCTGTTGGTTCCTAGGTGTCTTTCTTGTATGATATATGTTTTATATATCAATTAGCTATAAAAACTTATAGAATTTCAAAATACAACAACAGGAAAAAAAAATGTAATAGTGATGCAACAATATCACAATTTAACCTCCAAATTTTAATTGAACTAAGAGTAGCCAAAAACAGATCCTTACCAAGTATATGCATCATATAGAAAACCAAAAATATAAATTGGCACATAATATGAAAAAATAAGCCTAAATACATTACAATGTCACATAAGTAAAAATGTATACATAAAATCTAAACAAAATATTTAAAACAGACATAATATTTTGAAAATTATTTTTGGCCTACTATTGGGCAAGTTGTTACTAAAATAGTTTTGGATTTTTTAAATTTTGGTATATGTCCTCCAAAATTTAATGATACCCAAATTGTGTTAGTACCAAAAATAAAAAACCCTTTGCGTATTACTAATCATCGACCCATAAGTCTATGCAATGTAGTCTATAAGCTAGCTTCTAAAATTCTGGCTAATAGACTTAAAAAAATCTTGCCATCTGTCATTAGTGATTGTCAGAGTGCTTTTGTTCAAGGAAGATTAATTACTGACAATGTGTTGGTGGCTTTTGAGACAATGCATCACATTAGTCAAAAAAAGAGTGGGCAACTTGGTGAGATGGCTCTCAAATTAGATATGACTAAGGCTTATGATAGGGTGGAATGAGTTTTTTTGAATAAAATGATGGAATGTTTGGGTTTTAACTCAAGGTGGCGTGGTCTCATGATGCAATGTATTTCTACAGTTACTTATTATGTTCGTATCAATGGAGTTTCATGTGGGTGTATTGTTCCAACTAGAGATTTGCGTCAAGGAGATCATTTATCTCCTTACTTGTTTTTAATTTGTGCTGAGGGTTTATCTGCTCTAATTAAACAATCTGTACAGCGTGGAAATATGGAGGGAGTTGATGTGTGTCGAGGTGGTCCTTGTATTTCACATCCATTTTTTTGCTGATGATAGCCTTATTTTCTGTAAATCTAGTTTGGAAGAATGTGACTCATTGCAGCGAATTCTCAAAGTGTATGAAGAGGCTTCGGGTCAGCAATTGAATAGGGCTAAAACTTCTCTCTTTGTTAGTCAAAACACAAGGGATGAAGTTAAAGAGGAGATTAAAACAAGATTTGGTGCCCAAATCATTTGTCAACATGAGAAGTATCTTGGTCTCCCTTCATTGGTCGGTAGAAACAAAAGAAATTCCTTTAATGATATAAAGGAAAAATTGGCAAAGAAACTGGCAGGTTGGAAAGAGAAGCTGCTTTCTAATGTTTTCTAAAGCAGGCAAGGAGGTGTTGATTAAGGCTGTGGCTCAGACCATTCCAACTTATTCCATGAGTTGTTTTAAAATTCCTGATTCCCTTTGTGATGAATTGACTAGTATGGTAAGGAATTTTTGGTGGGGGAAAAAACAGGATGAAAGAAAAATGGCCTGGTTAAGTTGGGATAAAATGTGTGTTCTTAATGCATGTGGAGGTATGGGTTTTAAACAATTGAAACAATTTAATTTGGCACTCTTAGCAAAGCAGGGTTGGCGGCTTCAAGTTGGTCATAATTCACTAGTCTATCAAGTATTCAAGGCAAAATATTTTCCAAATTGTGACTCTATCCATGCATCTATAGGGAGAAAACCATCATTTGTTTGGCGAAGTTTAATGGCTGCTCAAAAGATTGTTCAGAAAGGATTGTGTTGGCGTGTGGGAAATGGTAGGAATATCAAGGTTTGGGAAGATAATTGGGTTCCTAGCTCCTCTACACATAAGATAATTTCACCTAGAGGTTCGTTTCCTTTGAACTCAAGAGTCAGTGATTTAATTGATGCAGAACAGAAATGCTAGAACCTGAATCTGTTGAATAGAATATTCCTTCCTTTTGAAGCTAAAGAGATTGCAAGTATTCCTTTGAATATTAGATTGCCGGATGATAAACAGGTGTGGGCAGCAACTTCAAATGGACTATTTTCAATTCGAAGTGCCTATAAATTGGCTTTAGAATTAGAGAAAGATGAGGAAGCTGGTTCTAGTTCTGATGGAAGTCACTTGCGTCGATTATGGAAAAGATTATGGTCATGTCAAATCCCTCACAAGATCAGACATTTTGCATGGAGAGCAGCTCGAGACATCTTGCCAACTAAGGTTAATTTGGTAGCAAGGAAAATTCTGGTAGACAGCAACTGTGAGGAGTGTGGGTTATGTGCAAAATCTTTTTATCATCTATTTTGGGAGTGTTCAAAAGCTAGAGACACTTGGGCTCATTCACCTTTTCTCAGTCCTTTATCAGCGGTTCCTTTTAGCAGCTTTTTTGATTTTCTATGGTATATCACCTTGGAAGCAGATTGGAGTATGGAAGATGTTGGTCTAGCTATAACTATTGCATGGGCCCTATGGTCTAATAGAAATGAAGTGATTCATGGGAAGCCAAGGAAGGCAGGTCTGAAGTTGGTTGACTGTTGTAAGAACTACCTAGAAGAATATTGGTCAGCAAACAAAACATTAGTGAATCCACCATCTCATTTGGAAGTATCTTGGTCTCCTTCTAATTTTCCTTCTTATAAAGTTAATGTGGATGCTGCAAGGTTTATGGCTCAAAAGGCTGTAGGTGCTGGTGTTATTATTCGAGACCATGATGGAAAATTCATTGCAGGTTTAAGCAAAAAATTCCATGCTCCATTGGGGATTGTTGAAGCTGAAGCAAAGGCATTTGAAGCTGGTATAATCTTTGCTAAGAAGGTGGGAATCAGAGACTTGGTTTTGGAAGGGGACTCATTGATCGTCGTACAAGCTCTAAAGCAAGTTTTGGATGTTCCATCAACTGTTTCTAGTCTGATATATAGGATGCTAGCTGAATGTAATGAGTTTAGGAAAGTGTCTTTCTCTCATGTTAAAAAGCAAGGCAATAAGCCTGCTCATTTATTGGTAAAACAAGCTCTTGGCTTGGATGATTTCTCTGCTTGGATTGAAGAGTGTCCTTGTTTTTTAGAACAAGCTCTTGTCCATAATGTATATTCCTTATATTATTTTTTTTCATCCATACGTTTTTTCTTTCTTTTTTTTCTCTTGTATTTTCTCCTCCACACACGTACACCTACCCCAATATCTATCTTCACTTTTTTTTTCTTTTTTTGACTTTTTGTTTTTGTAGTTCTTGATCTCTAGAACATATCTCCACTTCTCCCTCTCTCTTTCTTTCTCTTTCTCTTACAAACACAAATTTCTCTCCCTCTATCTCACACAAACAAATTCTCTCTCATACACACAAAGATCACCAGCAGAGAACAAAGATTAGAGAGAGTTGGCCTTTTAAATTTGCGTTCATGCACACCGCTTGGTTCACTCTATCACCGCTCATCCTCCTCCCCACTTCTAAGAACATGTAGCTTAATCACCATATTGGTCAGATCGGCGTTTTACATGTTTTTTTTTTTTTGTTCTAGTTTGATTAGTTTTTTTTTATATGAAAGATTGTACTTTCTCTTTGTTTTGATTGTGTCTCCCTCTTAAGTTCAAAGACGATTGAGAGAGAGAAAGAATTTGGGTTGAGTTTGTAGCAGTTGTGAATATTAAGTAAAAACTGAATATTTTAATTGATTGGTTGAATTTTTTATTCTCGTAAATTGTTTTGCTAATGAACAGTAGGTCATCAGACCAAGAGAGCCACTGTTCATTAGCAAACAATTTTTTGCTCAAGAACAGTGATTTAGAGAAACTGTTGGAGCATGATTTCTCTGTTTTTGCTCTCCAAATAAGGCTTTAGAGAGCCTATTGGATATGCTCTATAAGACTAAAACAAGAAAAAGACACAGGATTCAAGATTTCATTTTATTTTATCTTTCCTCACTCTTCCCTAGTAACCAAACAAAAGTTTAATCCTATATAACTAGCTGATTTTCTCATTCTTGTTTTTAAACCCCTTTTTGGGTTTGGTGATGCTCCAGCTTAGTTGATTATTATTGTTGGGACTTGGGAGATATGATGTTGGGATATATAATTAAGTACCTGCTAAGAGAATTCTAATAACGTTGTTTAAGTGACGTGAAAATACGTGTGGGTGAAAAAGTGTTGTGAAAATACTGTTGATTAAACAACAACAAATGTTGTTTAAATAACAGTAACAAACAGACCCTAAATATGCATTATCTCTCACAATATGTATGAATTCACATGTTTTGAAGGATATGATGTATATGCAAGATGTATGGGATTATTATTGTTCAATTTGTGTGTGCGAGTTTGCAAGTTTGTTTGTGTATATGCAAAAAGGATGATTGCACACATTTATGTAAATTTTGAGAAAGGTGTGTTAAGAACATGCATTTTTGTGCAAAAAAAGAAAAATTTTAGTAGTTTCATAAATTTTTTATTTTGTTGACGGTTAGTCTAATCAGTCAAAATTTGATTAACAAATGACATTTTGTTCATTCTATCCCTTGCTCATAAAGCTAGTTAATTTGACATTCAATTGGAACCAATAGCTAGATTTCAAAGTTTTTTTTTTTTTTTTTTTTTTTTTTTTTTCTAAACTCAAAATCGGGATTTTTAAGATGCAAAATAGAGATGGACAAAATGCGGTCATTGAAACCCTAGGGACTTGGATGCCAATTGGGTCTAAATGAGCCCTATTTATAAGGCTAATCCATTTCCAATCGCTCATATATAAAACCGAAACTTTTGACTTTTTATTGACTTTGTATTATTTGGACACATCAGCTTTGAAAGCACCACAATTTTACACATCACTCATATTTTCTTGAGCCTATCATTCAACTACCCGATAATTCAATCCTCTTCTCTGCTCATGCTATTATGCAGAACACAAACGCAAAACAGACCTCCCCTTTCTATATTATTCTTCTCTCCTCTTTTCATGGGCATGGTTTTGAAACCCAACCTATGCAAATAAATCAGTGAACCATGTGGACCGCGATCGAACTGTCTAGGTTTGAAAACCGTAAATGGTTTTCACACCAGTGGGCACTAGCACTGGCACAAGGATCTCTCTTCTCTCTGTTTTGATTTTTTTGCTAAGAGTGAGATCCCTCTTTTATTTGTTGTAGTCTATCTATCTATTTGGTAAAGTAGTTTCTACTTTCTAGCTTAGTAAATGACTCCTGCCACTTTGTGTACCACACTACCACAGACCACGAAAATCATAATTTTATTGATATTTGTTATATTTTATTTTTAGTTTTATTGGTATTTGTGTACAGTGTAGACCATGATAAAGTGTGCCCTTAACATATCGAAGAATCCGAAGAACGGCAGCATAATGAACAGAACGAGGGGCATCTATGAACTTACTAACCATACCCACAGCATGTGAAATATCTGGACGAGTAATAGTGAGATAGATCAGACTACCAACCAACTGACGATAGCGAGTAGCATCGGATATAAGTTCACCATCCAAAGGTGTGAGCTTTGCATTGTATTCCAAGGGAGTGGAAACAGTCTTGTTGTTGGTGATACCAGCTTTCGAGAGAAGATCAAAAGCATATTTAGCTTGGGAAATATAGTATCCATCAGAGGATGAGGTAACCCCAAGCCCAAGAAAATAGCTGAGAGTGTCCAGATCTTTCATCTCAAAATGCTGACTAAGGAAGTGCTGAAGAGAGGGGATACCTGCAGAATCATCTCCAGTAATAATCAGACGAAGAGAGTAGTGTCATGAGGACTCGAAGTGAAACCTTGCTCAGTAACAACTGAGCTAAACTTTTCAAACCAAGCTCGAGGAGCCTGCTTGAAGCCATAAAGAGCACGGCGAAGGTGACAAACTTGACTGCCTGAGTGTGGATAGTCAGGGGGTGGTTACATGTACACCTCTTCTTGGAGGTCTCCATTGAGGAAAGTATTCTTCACATCTATTTAATAAAGAGGCCAATGGCAAACAGCAGCCACAGTAATGAGACATCTGACAGATGCAAGGCGAGCAACAGGAGCAAATGTTTCCTCATAGTCAATGCCATACTCCTAAGTAAAGCCCTTGGTAACTAGGCAAGCCTTGTATCATTCAACAGATCCATTAGCCTTGGTATTGATCTTGTAAACCCACCTACAACCTACTACAGACTGACCAGGAGGCAAATCAACCATATCCCAAGTGTGATTCTTATGAAGGGCATCTAGTTCTTTGTTCATAGTTTGCTGCCAAAGAGGGTCAGTATGGGCCTCACGATAGGTGTGAGGTTCATAGAGGGTGGCAAGAGCAAAAGAACAGTGATAATCAGTGAGATAAGGGGGAGAAATGCTTACCCGAGTGGAACGACGAAGTTCAGGATCAACAAGAGACTCAGGAGAGGGTGGTGACATAGGATCCAAGACAGGCGGGTCATATGCTGGGGACAGAACCAGAGATGAGTTGTCTAGAGATGCAGCCGATGTCAAAGAATCCTCCACAAGTTCAAGATAGAGAGGGAGGAAAAGATCAGTAAAAATGGGGGACTCGGAGGAAGAGGATGCAGGAAACTGCTGAAGACTCGTGAAAGGACGATGTTCCTAAAAATTAACATGACGGGAGACACGAAGGCAATGAGAAATGGGATCATAGCAGCGAAACCCCTTTTGAGATACACCATAACCAAGGAAACAACAGAGACGAGCATGAGGCTGGAGTTTTGTTCGTTCATGAGGAGGAAGAGAGACAAAGCAAGCACAACTAAAAACCTGAATAGAGGAGTAGTCAAGGGTTTGACCATAGAGAAGCTCAAATGGTGATTTGTTGAGTGTAGTTGGTGAAGGAATACGATATGGTGTACACAGCAGTGAGTGCTGCCTCACCCCAAAAGCGCTCAGGAAGAGAGGCAGAAATGAGAAGGGTGCGGACAACATCAAGAATGTGACGATATTTTCGTTCTACACGACCATTTTTTTGAGAGGTGTAAAGACAAGACTGCTGAGTAAGTCCCATGACTATCTAAGAAGGATAGGAAAGATTTATCATTATATTCTTGAGCATTATCTGATCGAAATACTTTGACAGTGCGATTGAACTGTGTTTCAATCATTTTATGAAATGTTTGGTAAATAGACACAAGTTCAAACCTATGGTGAAGCAGATAAATCCAAGTATATTGAGAAAAATCATCCACAAATATGACAAAATATCTAGATCCCCCCTTAGTGGGAACAGGTGCAGGACCTCAAATATCAGAATGTATAAGATCAAAAGGTGCAAAAGAAAATGAGTCACTATTATTAAAGGGCAATTTTGTTTGTTTGCCAAAATGACAGGAAGTACAATCAAAATTTTGAAACTAAACTGAACTTAAATGACCTTGAGAAGATAACAACTGAAAACGAGATAAGGATGGATGACCAAGACGAGCATGCCATAGATCAGGTGAGGGGGTGGCAGTGGTAGCAGCTGTAGAAACAACTTGTGAAGGAATCTTCAAGTCATGAACCTCAAACATGCGACCAACCTTACGGCCTATCCCAAGCACTTGACCCGTCCGGGGATTCTGCACATCCACACCATGATTAGTAAATAGAAGATCTATGCCTAATTTACAAAGTTGACCAACAGAAAGCAAATTGAGGGATAACTTTGGGATATGAAAAGTGTCACTAAGGGATAAACAAGGAGAAGAGATTGTTCCTTTACGGCTAACAGGCATAGGAGTTCCATCAGCAGTGTAAATGGTGATAGGGTGTTCTAAGGGTGTCTTATTAGAAAATTGAGATTCATCAGGAGTCATATGGTTACATCATGCAGTATCAAAAAACCAAGGTTGTTTACCTGAGATGACAGAAAGGGCAGTGGAAGTTCGGGATAAAACCTGTTGAATTACTGCCTCAATATCAGCCGTAGTAAGTGGGGAAGCCAAAGATGGACCTGTAGGAACCGATGGATCTGAAGGACATACAACAGCTGCCTGAGGAAGAGAAGCTTTATTCTGCTCTTGCATAAATTTTTGCAGTTTGCGACAAACTGAGATGTCATGGCCTTTGGCACAGCAAAACTCGCAGCGAGTACCTTTGGAAGACTGAGAGGTGGGACGCCCAGAGTTTATTCATTGAGGAGCAATGAATGCAGCAATGGGAGGCTATGGAGATGGTGTAGCCAATACATGATCAGATGATGACATGTGATGAGTAGGTCGACAGTTCTTCTTAGAAATGAGCTCCTTGATTGCAGCATCAAGAGAAGGAGTAAGAGACCTGCTATGCAGAGAAGCCCTAGTAGGCTCAAAATCTTCACGTAAACCCATCATGAAGTGCATAAATTTATGGCGATTCCGATATTTGACAAAGAGACCAAAGTCCTTAGAACACACTAGTAGATGATTTGCAGCAGAGAGTTGTTCCTACATAGTAGAAGTCTGAGAATAAAAATCAGAAATAGACTGACCTGTCTCTTCACGCATTTGATAAAACTTTGATTCAATGTGGAACTCCAAGCTTAAATCATTAGTGCAATTATAGCGATCGGCCAGAAATTTCCAAGCAGCCTCAGCAGTCTCAAGATGAGGAAGAAGATTATGAATGGAGGGAATAGAGGTATTGATAAACCAAGACAAGATCTTACTCTGAATACTCTCCCATTCCTCTAGGCGTTCTTCATAATCATCGGCTATAATAGCAGTCTTAGAGGCATCTTCAACAGCTGTGGCTTTGAACTGAGGTTTTGGTACTGCCTTAGGAATTGAATCAGTCACATATCTCCACAGTTTATGACCCTTGAGAAAGACAGTCATATTTTGAGACCATGCATGATAGCTAGTAGGACCATCCAACATAATGGTGATAGGACGTATGATATTTCGTTCGTTTTGTTGAGCCATAATGAAGAAAATGACCAAAAAGTGGGATTTAGAGACCTCAAATGCAGAAATGGAACCCAAAATCAAAATCTACGTGAAAAACTGAGCAAGACAAGCCTTGTTGAAAATTTTAGATTTTGGTAAAAAAGTCAACGCAAAAGTCAACGGTGGTGGTCAACGGTCAAAGTCAACTGTTGACGTGTGCTGACATAAGCGAATGACATGAGATGTTGACGTAAGCAGGATGACGTCAGCTAGGGCTGATGTGGATAGACCCTGGTAGTCTTAGGCGCGTGGAGCACGTGGCACGCGTGAAGGAGCGTGGCAACTCGAAGTTCGACGCGTGGAGCGCGTGTGCACTGCTGGTGGCGCGTGGCGGCGCGTGGAGCGCGTGTTCGACAGACATAAACTTCAGGCGGCGCGTGTGGGCACATGTTAGGTATTTTCTAGCTGTTCTTGGTTGGGTTTTGCTCGGGATTGGCTGTTCTGTCACTCTATATCTTTGCTTTGGCAGTTGGATGAATAGAATGATGAGATCCGAGAGTTGCAGGGATTGTGGGCGTGACGGCGGTGACTCACTTCTGACAGTGACTACTAGATGAAGGCGAAGGCAGCGGAAGTACGCCGGAGATTTCCACAGGTACTAGAAAGTCAGAGGAATGGCTCTGATACCATGTTAACAATATAAAGAGAGAAAGACTAAATAGTCTGTATATTGATGTGTAAATAATAATGTACAATAGAGAGTCTTATATAGGCTAGGTATTTGTGCAGTACAAGTAATATGAGTAAACTACAAGTACAGTATACTGGGCTAAGCCAATGGGCTAATCTAGTCTAAGCTATACACTAACACTTATGTTTTTAACATGCATATCAAATTTCGTTCAAATCGGATATTATTTACTATTTGATCAATTAACTTATTTTTTATATACAATTTTAGATTGCAAAAACTTGAAATTATAACATTTATTTGATGACGTAGTAATTGATTTTTGATTTTCTTGAAATTTTGTAAACATTAAGGATGTAATAAGAACATGCAATCTAACGGTTAGATTTTCAAAATTTACACTCAATATATATATATATATATATATATATGTATATATATAATGAGTTTGTAGAATTTCTCTCTAAATTAGTTTAAAGAGAAACTTTGTTCCAAAAACAAAAACTAAAACAAAAATTTTTAAAAATTTATTTCAGGGGGACAAGGGGGTTCATTTGAACACCCCCTGGGCTGCAAGTGGAGCGGCCCATTCAACTCACTAGCTATCGCTGGTGGAGGAAGGCGATGCCGTCGTATTTGGCAGCCATGGCTTGGTATCTTTAGAAGTGGTCAACACTCGTAAGCAGTATATATATAGCTAGGGCTAGTGTTTCATTTCAAGAAATAAACAATTAAAACTGAAGAGAGACATCAGACAAAGCTGTACCTTCCAGCTGCTTCACTCTTTGCTGCGTTTGTTTTCTTATTCATACGAAATCCTTTTGAGA
This sequence comes from Notholithocarpus densiflorus, assembly GCA_030021035.2. Classification (NCBI taxonomy): domain Eukaryota; kingdom Viridiplantae; phylum Streptophyta; class Magnoliopsida; order Fagales; family Fagaceae; genus Notholithocarpus; species Notholithocarpus densiflorus. Next base: position 384,212 of record JARYZH020000255.1, on the reverse strand, counting down.
TCGACCGACGTCGTTTCACAGCGGGATGACCAAGACTTGTTGTTTCCTCTTTCATGATCTCCATGTTAACGTTGCTTCTGCCGGTTCTGTGTGAGTATCAATGCTTAGCTGCTCCATGTGTGTGTGTGTGTCAGCAAAATAAATAAGCTAGGATAGGAGCCGTGCAACAATCATTTCAAAAATTATGTCAAATTTTGACTCAACCACCCAGTCAAAATTTGAGTCAAAATTAGTACTCTGTACCAATTGCATAGAGAACCGACTGAAATCCTAGTGCCTTGGTTACAATTACAAACCAGCAAGTTGACAATTATCTCTCACTACATGACAATCAATCTCCCAATATGCTTGGACCTTTCATGAAATGCTAGATTTGATCCAATATGCAGGGCAGTCTGACTATCACAGATAGGGCTGTAAACAAATCAAACCATTCATGAACAATTCGAGTTCGGCTCGACAAAAAGTTTGTTCATGTTCATTTGTTTACAAATAAGCCAAACTTGAGCTTTAGTTTTAGGCTTGTTTGATAAACAATCCGAGCTCAAGCAAAAAAAATTGTTCATGAACAAGCTTGTGAACAATAGGGCTCGATACAAAACATGCCTAGCTTAGGCTCGTTTATACCTTGATATATTTTTACTAAATAAACTCATTATTATGACATTACACATATGTTTTGGAATACTAATTTAAAGCTTGTTTATTCATATATGTTTTGGAATGTTAATTTATTTAAATTTGTGAAGATTATAGTTGCACGAATGACAAATATGAATGTAAAAATTGTATTTTGAACAATTACTCAAGCAATAAACAAATGTGAATGTTAATTTATTTAGGGATATGAATGATAATGGATGGGTTTAATTATGTAATATTGTAATTTAAATAATTTCTAATCACGAGTGTTAGAAGCATGATAAAATGAGTATATTATTTTATTTATATATATATATATTGTGGGGACAAATAACCAAGAGTCACGCATCTTGGGCTGTGGGCTTAGTCCGAGGAAGATTCATGGGCCGAACAGTGTGGCATTTATTAAACCTTCTACTTTCAAAAGATTCGCACATAGGAACGGCGATTCTGTCCGAGGATGGTATAGTCCTCGGATAAGAAGATTTCGGTTCAAGGATGAATCTCAGTGGTTGAAGTAATCCTCCTGGAATTCCCAATGACAGAAACGACCTTGGTAAGCTTACTGGGAATGAAAAGATCCCCGAAATATCTGAAGAAAGGCTGCTACCACCACATTGAATACCCTGCAACTACTTTTCTGGCCGCATTTATGTGGAGAAGACCTCTGAACATTGCTACCAAGATTATTACCTCTCACAGGGAAGCCAAAGAAAAGATCTGATGGGACAAGTATCAAGGGGCGCCTTAGATGAATGACAAGTGTAAGGTTAGGATGTTTAGAAGATGATTATATAATGTCACTCCCCCTCCAATGTAGGGAAGAGGCCCTTTTTGAGAAAAAAGAAGAAGAACCAAAAAGAAAAGAAAAGAAGCGAAGAACTAGAACGTGAATTACATAAGAGGATTCCTCCTCGGACCAAAATAACATTTACTTATGCCAAATTATCTCAATATACTCTAGGCCTTTTTGATCAGCCTTTTTAGTTCGTTTGTAAGAATAGGTTAAACGTAATCCTCGCTATTCAGACCTAATTCTTAAACCCACTCTCTACAAATTTATTGTAGCGGACTTATTGGGCCAAGGTCCTGCATGCTTTGGACTTGAGTGCACAATTTGTTATCCTACAATTGGCGCCGTCTGTGGGAAGAATTTGTGTAATAGTGAGCGCGACGTTTCACCATGGTAGGATCAAGTCCCCATCAGCTGGAATCTAGGGGCTCCCATCGACAAGATGCCTTCCACAATCTCGAGCGTAGAAGAGATAGGGAGGGTAGCCCGCATACCACGCAAACTAGCGGAAGTCATCCGCAAATGGGGAATCACTTCCCTCAGGAGCGGAGTAACAGGGCTATGCAGAGGGAAATCGATGATTTAAAGCGGGAGCTACGCCATGCACACCAACGACGAGCTCCTTCTAGTTCTGGCGTTTCCTCAAATGATGAAGATGACGTTACGTACAGATGCAGTCCTAGGACACCGTCGAGCGAGCCTTTTTCCTGTGACGAGGAAAACGTTCATAAGCGGAAACATAAGAGTCCACCTCTCAAGGGGCTGGAGAACGATGCCATGAGCAAGGCGTTGAATCAAATCTCTAGATCCCCCTTTACGCGTCGCATTGAAAGGGCAGAACTTCCTCGGCGATTCCATCAACCCACTTTCACCACTTATTATGGCCGAACGGATCCAGTACAGCACGTAAGCCAATTCAACCAGAACATGGCTGTCTACTCTAAGGACGAGGCTTTGATGTGCAAAGTATTTCCCTCCAGTTTGGGGCCCGTGGCCATGAGGTGGTTCGATGGGTTGAAGGCTAACTCCATAGATTCCTTTAAGGAACTTACGCAGGCTTTTGGCTCTCGTTTTATCACGTGCAGTAGGGTGTCTCGCCCTTTGGATTCTTTATTGTCTTTGTCCATGCGGGAGGGAGAAACCCTGAAAACGTACTCGGACAGATATTGGGAGACGTATAACGAAATAGATGGTGACTTTAAGGACGTGGCCATCAGTACTTTTAAGGGTGGCTTGCCTGCCGAGTATGGATTAAGGAAGTCCCTCACTGGTAAACCTGTCACCAGTGTGCGTCAGCTTATGGATCGAATAAGCAAGTACAAAAGGGTTGAAGAAGACCAGCAGCAAGAAAAGGGTAAAATAAAGGTTAACCCTCAGGAGCGTAGGGATTTCAGGTCGGACCGATTCAGTAACAATCGGCCTCGAAGAGACTTCGCCGGGCAGTCAGATTCCTCCAACGCCCAAGCTGTCAACGCGGTATTCCGAGAACCAGTTAATAAGGTTTTGGAAAAAAATTAAGAATGAGTCGTTCTTTAAATGGCCGAACAAAATGGCTGGGAACGCTATAAGGCGCAACCAAAGCCTCTATTGCCAATATCATCAGGATCAAGGACATACTACTGAGGATTGCAGGAATTTATGGGACCATTTGGATCAGCTGGTCCGAGAAGGAAGATTGAAGGATCTGTTGCATCATTCTAGTAGCCAAGCAGGACAGACTGGGTTCGATTCCAGAAGAGGGGCTTCCTCAGGCCCACCCCTAGGAACGATAAACGTCATCTTCACAGCCCCCAGAAGAACAGGATCCTGTCCGTACAGAGTGATGTCTGTGGCTCGGTCACTCGCCAAGGATAATAAGCTTGAATAAAAAAGAATCAAGATGAAAACACAACCAGTTTTGGGTTTCTCAGACGAAGACAAGGTCGGAACTATCCAACCCCATGACGATGCCTTGGTGATTACGCTTAGGATAGGTGGGTATGATGTGAAGAGGGTATTGGTGGACCAAGGGAGTGCCGTGGAAGTGATGTATCCCGACCTGTTTAGAGGTTTGGGGTTAAAAACCGAGGATCTAACCGCCTACGACTCCCCCCTGGTTAGTTTCGAGGGAAGAACCGTTATGCCAAAAGGTCAAATTAGGCTACCTGTACAAACCGGTTCTGAGGTGGTAGAGGTTGACTTTATTGTGGTGGATGTTTATTCTCCGTATACGGCTATCGTAGCTAGACCTTGGCTTCACACTCTAGGGGCTGTCTCCTCCACTTTGCATCAAAGGGTGAAGTACCCTTCCGAGGGTCAAGTTAGAGAAATCCTTGGAAACCAGTCCATGGCTAGACAATGCCTGGTGGCGGCCATATCCCATCAACCTGAAGCTGAATCGCCGATAGCCGCAGAGGGAAGCTCATAACAATTAAAAACTCTAGAGTTGCCTATCGATGGGCATTCCGAGGAGGCAAAATGTGATGACTTAGAGAGGATCATTATAGGGGATGATCTGGAGAAATATTTCCAAGTGGGGTCCCAGTTGCCGCCTCGCGAAAGAGAAGAGTTAATAGAATTTCTTAAGAAGAACGTCGATGTATTCGCCTGGAGCGCTTATGAGGCCCCGGGGGTAGACCCAACCTTTATCTGTCATCACTTAAATGTTAACCCGTCCATTACTCCGAAAAAGTAACCACCTCGACGCCCGTCCAAGGAGCATGCCGATGCCGTTAAAGAAGAGGTGAGAAAGCTTAAGCAAGCAGGAGCTATCAAGGAGGTGTTCTACCCTGAATGGCTGGCTAATACTGTGGTGGTAAAGAAAAAGAGTGGCAAGTGGCGAGTGTGCGTGGATTTTACCGATCTGAATAAGGCTTGCCCAAAAGATCCATTCCCCATGCCATGAATAGATCAGTTGGTGGACGCAACGGTGGGACACCCTTGGATGAGCTTCTTGGATGCCTTCCAAGGATATCACCAAATACCTTTAGCCTTGGAAGACCAGGAGAGGACTGCATTTGTCACCCCCATCGGAAACTACCATTACAAGGTGATGCCTTTCTGTCTAAAAAACGCTGGATCAACCTATCAAAGGATGATGACGAGAATGTTCGAGCCTCAATTAGGTAGGAGCATTGAGGTCTACATAGACGATATGGTGGTCAAAAGAAAGGTGGTATCCAAGCATGTTGATGACCTCGGAAGTATCTTTGAAATCTTGAGGAAACATAAGTTGCGCTTAAATGTGTCCAAGTGCACGTTTGGTGTGGGATCGGGCAAATTTCTGGGATACATGGTAACACATAGAGGAATCGAAGTCAATCCCGATCAAATTAAGGCGATTAACAATTTACACCCTCCACGTAATCCCAAAGAGGTTCAGAAACTTACTGGAATGATCGCCGCTTTAAATCGTTTTATTTCTCGTTCAGCAGACAGATGTCGGCCTTTCTTCCTCTTGATGAAAAAGTGGAAGGGATTTGAGTGGTCTGAGGAGTGTTCTAAGGCTTTCCAGCAGCTTAAAGAATATCTCTCTCGGCCTCCGATCATGTCCAGTCCTCAAGAGGATGAGGTTTTATTCGCCTACATAGCCGTTGCTCCCCATGCTGTAAGTCTGGTGTTAATTCGAGTTGATAGTGGTGTGCAACGGCCGGTTTACTATGTTATCAAATCGTTACATGAAGCCGAGGTGCGCTATTTACCATTGGAAAAGGCCATCCTGGCTGTGGTCCATGGTACGCAGAAGCTCCCCCACTATTTTCAGGCACACACTGTTATCGTCTTAACTCAACTCCCGATTAGGGCTGTACTCCGAAGTGCTGACTATACAGGCAGGATAGCTAAATGGGGTACGATTCTAGGGCTTTTGACATCAAGTACATGCCTCGCACCTCTGTCAAGGGTCAGATCCTCGTAGATCTGGTGGCCGAATTCGCTAAAGCCTCGTTAGAGAATGTGCCAGCATCGCAGCACATGGATGAAAAATCGGTTGGCGTCATCTCGCTCCAAGAACCTCTATGCTGGAAAGTGTACGTCGACGGTGCAGCGAACCAAAGAGGTTCTGGATTGGGATTGGTCTTAATCTCTCCTGAACAACTAACAATAGAGAAATCGCTGAGGTTGGATTTCTTAGCCACCAATAATGAGGCCGAGTACGAAGCTCTGTTGGAAGGAATGAATATGGTTCAAAGGCTGGGGGGAAAAGAAGTAAAAATATTTTCAGACTCCAAATTAGTCGTTGGTCAAGTGAAGGGCGAATTGGAGGCAAGGGATGAAAGAATGCAGAAGTATTTAAGTCAAGTTACACAATTGCGATTAAAATTTGAGTCATTCAGTCTACTGCACATCCCCAGAAGCAGCAATTCGCATGCAGATTCTCTGGCTACACTTGCAACCTCCTCGGCGTAGAGCTTACCTCGAATTATCCTCGTAGAAGACTTGTACAAGCCCACGAAGGCAGGGGAAAAGTTAACCCAAATTTTTCATGTCCAAGTGGAACCTTGCTGGATGGATCCCATCATATCATTTTTAATGGAAGACCTCTTGCTGGAAAATAAATTGAAGGCAGAAAAAATACGAAGAAAGGCACCTCGCTTCTGGTTGTCCGAAGATCGAAAATTATACAAGCTCTCTTTTGCTGGACCGTATCTACTATGTATTCATCCTAAAGCGACAGAGGTCATCCTAGAAGAGCTACACGAGGGGATTTGTGGGAGCCACACTGGAGGCAGGTCTTTATCTCTTAGAGCTATCACGCAAGGCTACTGGTGGCCAAACATGCAAAGAGAAGCACACGAGTACGTAAAGAAGTGTGACCAATGCCAGCGATTCGCACCAAACATACACCAACCAGGGGGGATCCTTAATCCGCTAACCAGTCCCTGGCCATTTGCTCAATGGGGCTTGGATATTGTCGGGCCTTTTCCCAAAGCAGCAGGAAACAAGAGATATTTGCTGGTCGGCACTGACTATTTTACAAAGTGGGTTGAAGCCGAGCCTTTATTAAACATCAGGGATGTGGACGCTAAGAAGTTTATTTGGAGGAACATCGTTACTCGGTTCGGGGTCCCTCGTACTATTATCTCGGACAATGGTCTTCAGTTCGACAGTAAGGCCTTCAGGAGATACTGCGGCGAATTAGGAATAACGAATAGATATTCCACCCCAGCTTACCCCCAAGGGAACGGACAAGCCGAGGCCGTTAATAAAGTCATAGTAAACGGACTGAAGAAGAGGTTAGATGATGCGAAAGGAAGATGGGTGGAGGAACTGCCGCATGTCCAGTGGGCCTATCGAACCACACCTCGTAGATCAACGGGGGAAACCCCCTTTTCGATGACTTATGGTGTCGAAGCTGTCATTCCTTTGGAAACTGGGTTTCCAACGCTAAAAAGCAGTTCGTTCAGTTCAAATAATAATGATAATCTGCTGGAAAGAAGTTTAGATTTCGTTGAAGAGAGAAGGGAAAGTGCACTGGTCCAATTGGCGTACTACCAACACAAACTTAAGCAAGGATACGATGCTAAAGTAAAGCTAAGGCCACTAGCACCTGGTGACTTGGTCTTGAGGAAAGTTCTGGGCACTGCAAAAAACCCAGCGTGGGGAAAGCTAGGGCCCAATTGGGAAGGACCATATCACATCACCTCGGAAGCAGGTATAGGGGCATACTTCTTAGAAGATTTAGACGAACGTGTAATACCTCGCCCTTGGAATGTAAATAACCTGAAAATGTATTATTACTAATAAGAATTTCCTTTATCACTAAACTCGTGTGTTGTGTGAAGACGTAGCTTTTGTTTATTATAAAAGTGTTTGAACAGAACCTTAGTCATGCCTGATGTCCTCGGACCAAATGCTTTGGAGAAATTATTACACTTATGTTTATTATAAAAATGTTTGAACAGAACCTTAGTCATGCCTGATGTCCTCGGACCAGATACTTTGGGGAAATTATTACACTTATGCTTATTATAAAAGTGTTTGAACAGAACCTTAGCCATGCCTGATGTCCTCGGACCAGATGCTTTGGGGAAATTATTACACTTATGTTTATTATAAAAATGTTTGAACAGAACCTTAGTCATGCCTGATGTCCTCAGACCAGATGCTTTGGGGAAATTATTACACTTATGCTTATTATAAAAGTGTTTGAACAGAACCTTAGCCATGCCTGATGTCCTCGGACAAGATGCTTTGGGGAAATTATTACACTTATGTTTATTATAAAAGTGTTTGAACAGAACCTTAGTCATGCCTGATGTCCTCGGACCAGATGCTTTAGGGAAATTATTACACTTATGTTTATTATAAAAGTGTTTGAACAGAACCTTAGTCATGCCTGATGTCCTCGGACCAGATGCTTTGGGGAAATTATTACACTTATGTTTATTATAAAAGTGTTTGAACAGAACCTTAGTCATGCCTGATGTCCTCGGACCAGATGTTTTGGGGAAATTATTACACTTATGTTTATTATAAAAGTGTTTGAACAGAAAGTTAACACACCTTTGGGTTACTAGGTAATAACATTCCATTAGCATGATCGAATAAATCTTAAGTTATTGCAAGGCCCTCTGACCATGCACAGTTGAATTAATTTCCTAGTACTTTCTTTATATAATACATTCATTGGAACTTAGATTATAACAAGTCCTTGCTGTTATTCTTCATTACGAAAACGTCGAGCCTTAAAATAAGAACATGTTGTGGTCATCCATTATAAATATTTTTTGAAAAGCCTTAGTATATAAATAGGAAGTCATCTCAAACTTTAACAAAAGCAAATGACAAAAGTATAAATGCAAAAGATAAGAAAGACAAGTCTATTCTTTAAATCAAAAATAGAATAAGTACATCGTAAGTGTTTGCAGAAGGGCTACACTTAGAAAAAAAAAAAAAAAAAAAAAAAAAAATGTGTTACAGCTACTTTTTTAAAGGCTGAGAGTCCTTCTCGGGACATATAGCTTTGGTCTTGGCACCCTCAGCATCAGACTTTTTCTCTACTGCCTTGGCCTGAGAAACAACGTCCTTGATGGTAAGTGAGTCCTCGACAGATTTATCTTTAACAACTCCCTTGGAGGCCTCAGCAGCTCCGACAGGGGCACTTGCGGTAGCTATCTGCTCTGGAGGAGGGAGGGGTAGACTAATGGCCAGCGGAGGGCTGGTCGGAATTTCCCTGATGTGTTCAGGGAAAAACACGCTCTCAGGTCTCCTCAGCTCTGAATCAGCAGGAACCCCTGCACGATTAAGTGCCTCCACCCAAGTCTCCGTGCAATACTCCCTGCACACCTCAGCCACCTCCTCAGCTAACCTCTCCTCCGTTTCCATTACTCCGCGTTCGTATGCCGCCTCCTCCGCAGACTTAGCAGCTTCCATCGCTTTTAGTGCTGCCTCCTTAGCTTTCTGCAATTCAGCTTTCAGGCTTAGCACTGCTGCTTTCTCAGTAGCCAAATTTAGTTGGGTCGTATAAAGCTGTTTTCTCTGGTCCTCGGCCTGGGCCTCAACATTTTTTAGCCCAGCCTTGGCACTTGAGCATCCTCGCTCTGAAATCTTCAGCTTCTCGGCCAACTGCATCTTCTCCTCTTTAAGGCTCCCAAGAGTCTTCTCAACTTCACGGCGAGAGTGGGACTCAGCCTCACATCTATTTTGAGCATTTCGAATCCACTCTTCGGCCACGTAGACTTGTTGAGTGACCTGCATAACAGTAACAAAGAAGACATGTATGTAAAGGCAAGTATAATAATACTGATAAAATGCATAACTTTATAATGTTAAATCACTACATAAATCTAGCTTACCAAGGCAAGATCCTTCTTCAAGGACATGAAGAGCTCAAGCTGCCTGGTGCGCCTAAGGGCCTCCATATCCCGTGGGAGCAAGAGGGGTTGCTCTAAAGCTTGGGCCAGATGGGCTGAGTGACCTCTCTGGGCCTCCCTGATTGTGGCATCCCAGGGAATTTGAGCCCCATCCAACTCAATCCGAGGGGCCCAGAAGTGTTATTGTCTACGCACCTCAGCATCTTCTCTGCTATCAACAGAGCTTGCCCTATTTTCCTTTGGGTCTTTAGTCTTCTGTTGTTTGGAGCTCTTCGGAGGAATCACCTCGCCTTCTTCGATCTCCTGCATTGGTCTTTTCTTCTTCAAGTCAAGAATGGCGCGAAGTCCAAGATCAGCAGGAAGAGGAGGCGGAGAGGGTAGATTGACAGGAGCCAAAGTCTGAGATGGGCCCTTCGAGGCTCCTTTCTTGCCTCTGTTGGCTACCAAGCCTTTTAAAGATGACCTTTCTTTCAGACTCATCTCTCCTTATTCTTCTGAGCTTGAATCTACTCGGGAAACAATTAGTGCTGGCTGGATAGCTACGGAGAGTCTGTTGACGTTGTCCTCAGAGTCCGAGAGCTGCACCGGCCTCTCTAGTCTACCTTCTTCCCCTTCAAAATGGAACTGATCTATCTCCTCGTCTAAGGACGCCCGTGAAGAAGCTATTTCCTCTTCTTCTGCGACTTCAGCTCCGAGAGGGACTTGTTGTAGTGGAAGCACAAGTTGAGGAGGGATTTGAGAGACTGGCAGGACGACGGGAGGAAGGTCGTCTCGAGACAGAAAGTCGGGTTTTGACACGTCGATACGGTTAATCCGACGATCACCAGCTCTAATAGCGTTTCCAACTTCCTGAAAAACCCTCGAAATGGGTTCAAAATCTAGGACGAGGTGGACAGCTCGTAATTGTCGATCCTCGCTCACAAAAATCTCCGACCTGAGAAGGTAGTTGAGAGCAACCACGTTGGTATGACTTAGCCGAGGAGCAACAAGTGTCCTATCTGCAAAAGTAACCAAAAGGTCAGGTGCGATTGAACAATGAGAATCTACTATCAAAAGAAATTGTAACAGAGAAACATGGATGGAGGATAAAAACTAAATCCTATGTCAAGGGGTCTAACTCTAGGGTATCCCACCTGTCTCTCTCTCCCGAGTTGGGCAGGGTCGACCATCGTGCCATGCCCCTGAAGCAATGAGGTAGTCATCTTTCATCCCTTTATTTGACTTGGGGAGACACGGAATGAGCCTCACAACGAACGACCTGGACTTGAGATAAAATCCTCCGTCGGCTTGCGAGTGGCACTCGTACAGGTGAACCACATCGTGCCAGGTGAGGCCCAAATGAAGATGCTGGTCTAGAGCATCAATACACCCAAGAATCCTAAACATGTTGGGTGCATTGGTGAGGGCATAACCTATGATTTATAAGGTACTCTCGAGTTATCCTACCTATTGGAAGGGTCATTCCCCCTTCTATGAAGGCTATTATAGGAATGACCACTTCTCCTGTCTCTCTAGGTATAACGACTTCTTCTGAGGAACAATACCGCAGGCCAACCTCCTGGGGTATATTATATTTCTGCTTAAAGGCTTCTATTTTGGCTGGAGAATCTACTAGACGCTCAAATCTACCCATTTTTTACAACCTAAAGGCAGAATGGATGATTTCTGAGGGTAAGGAAACAATAAGGAGGCCGAGGAGATAGACCGATAAGCAAACTCTAATACAAAAACTAAACAAACTTACGGGATTACAAGCGCTAGTATCTGAAAGCTCTCTGAGAAGACCTTCGAAAACCTCTCGCGAGAAATAACGACAGAGATTTAGGAGTTTGGCGTTTTTTAGAAAGACAGGAGCGTTAGAGTTCTCTGGAGCGCTTGAAGTTTCTTTGAAGAAGAAGGTAGATGATCCCTCAAGGCTTTATATTAATAGAGAGAGAGAGGGGAAATTATCCCGCTCATAATTTCAAGGGAAATATCAGTCGTTAGATCTACGCATCAACCGTTGGATGTGAGAGACAAGACGCCTCCTGGAGTAATTAATAACTGCTTCGGGGATTGCGAAGCGTCAGAGGTAATAACGAAACGCAATTAAATCACATCCCCGCACGTGTGAATTAAATATCCCGTCTTTATCTCTTGAAAATCAAAACCTCACATTTTCTCCTCTGATGGGAGGGAAAAATTGAAGTTTTGAGGGGCTATTGTGGCGACAAATAACCAAGAGTCACGCATCTTAGGCTGTGGGCTTAGTCCGAGGAAGACTCATGGGCCGAACAGTGTGGCATTTATTAAACCTTCTACTTTCAAAAGATTCGCACATAGGAACGGCGATTCTGTCCGAGGAGGGTATAGTTCTCGGATAAGAAGATTTCGATTCAAGGATGAATCCCAGTGGTTGAAGTAATCCTCCTGGAATTCCCAATGACAGAAACGACCTTAGTGAGCTTACTAGGAAGGAAAAGATCCCCGAAATATCTGAAAAAAGGCTGCTATCACCACATTGAATACCCTGCAACTACTTTTCTGGCCGCATTTATGTGGAGAAGACCTCTGAACAGTGCTACCAAGATTATTACCTCTCACAGGGAAGCCAAAGAAAAGATCTGATGGGACAAGTATCAAGGGGTGCCTTAGATGAATGACAAGTGTAAGGTTAGGATGTTTAGAAGATGATTATATAATGTCACTCCCCCTCCAATGTAGGGAGGAGGCCCTTTTTGAGAAAAAAGAAGAAGAACCAAAAAGAAAAGAAAAGAAGCGAAGAACTAGAACGTGAATTACATAAGAGGATTCCTCCTCGAACCAAAATAACATTTACTTATGCCAAATTATCTCAATATACTCTGGGCCTTTTTGATCAGCCTTTTTAGTTCGTTTGTAAGAATAGGTTAAACGTAGTCCTCACCATTCAGACCTAATTCTTAAACCCACTCTCTACAAATTTATTGCAGCGGACTTATTGGGCCCAGGTCCTGCATGCTTTGGACTTGAGTGCACAATTTGTTATCCTACATATATATATATATATATATATATATATATATTGTTTACTTGATTTTTGGTGATATAAGCATTTGATGATGCAATTATTTTGGATCCCAAGCTAAAAAGCTTGACTTGAGCTCGAGTTTGAGCTTGATATTAAGCTTGAGCTTGGCTTGACTAATTAATCAAGCTAAGCCAAACCAAGCCGAGCTCAAGCTTTTTGGCACTCTCACGAGCTCGAGTTCAAACATTGTTTTTAGGCTTGTCTCAAGCTCAAGCCAAGCTTGAGTATTTGATTTTTTTTTTACGAGCCAAACTCAAACACACACTACTCGACAAAGCTTGGCTCGTTTACAGCCCTATCACAAAATAATAAAGCTTCCCTTTTATGTTCAATCCCAATATCCCTAAGAAAATACAATATCCAAATAATTTCACAAGTGGCTATAGCCATAGAATATGGTTTTCAAACCCGGACCGTTCAAAGAACCGTAAAAGAAAGATGTTCAAGGTTTTTAAGGTCAGACCGAGGTTGAACCGAAGTTAAATCATGATGACGTCATAATTAATTTAATAATTATTTAAATATAAATAAATATATTAAATTAGTATAAATAGAAAATTTAACTAAAATAATCCAATTAAATATAAATATCTATATTTGAAATATATATTTTCATATAATAACTTTTACAAGACAAATAAGAAATATTAAATCCTAAGCAAATTTAAATATAATATCTATTTATTTATTTATATATTAATTAGTTAAACTTGTAATAATAATAATAATTATTATTATTATTATAATGATAATAATTATTATTATATAAGAATTAGAAAGACACTCAAATAAAATAAATTAAATTATTTAATAATTTTAAATTGAAATAATTATTTAATAATTATTATATACTTAACTCAAACTGTAAATATTAATTAAAATGAAAGCAATAATAGTACCATAACATTTTATACAATTTTTGACACAATTTTCCATGTGACGAGATGCGAGTGGTAGAAATGTAGATTCATAATTTTTTTTTTCATAACTCACACTTTGCCATGTGTCAAATTATAGCAAAAAATTGTGTAAAATATTGTGATACCACATTACTCTTAAAAGAATAATGCTACAGACGCAAACTATTTTACAATATTTTTACAAAATGTTGATGTGGCTTTAGTATTTTCCAAATAGTTATTGCAAGTAAAAATGTGATGTTAGTGATGGATCCATATTAGAACTAGTAAGAATTTGTCACATTAACAATTTGTAAAAATATTGTAAAATAATTTATGTATGCTCTTAAAAATACTTAAAATATTTAATACATTGATAATGCATGTCACATCACGCTGGGCAGCTGAAAAAAAGATGTAAATCTAATGGCTGAAAATTTTCGCTTTTATTAAAAAATTAAAACCTTTCTTCATTTCCAATGTTAGCCACGTGAGGGACTTAGGAATTCAAAAGGAGTAACAAAAGTACAAAGAAAGAAGGAGAAACATAGTTCAGTGAAAAAGAGAAAATTACAGAGCTTCATCAACGGAAAAAAGAAGGAGAAGAAGAAAAAAAAGAAGAAAGAAGAAGAAGCACATGAAATGTCATCAAGATCATACGACGGTTTTTATTTTTTATATTTATGAAATAAAATTAAATGCAATATATTATAATCCAAACAAGTTAAAATGAATAATGATTTTACAATATATATATATATATTTAAGATTATGAATTAATTTGAAAAGTCATGATATTTATAAAGTTTCCAATTATGAATTTTCATCGTTTAGAAATTAAGGAACTGAAATCGATTAAAATACACAATTCCTTAAGAAAGTTTCCCATAAGGAAACTTTAAAATTATTTATTACATGCAGTACTGAATTGAACTTGAACTTCAAAATCACAAACTTCAAACTAGTTTGTGATTTTGTGTGTCTCGTGAGTGAATTAAACTTGACAGCAAACGCTTTCAAGTTGGGACAATTATCATCTCTAGAATAGCATTCCAAAATTAGGCTCAAAGTCACATTGATTTTCTAAATATTAATTCCTACTCATTTTCCAACAATTTTTGTGATTAGAGGTTAAAAGAATAGTCCATGCCTCAACAAACTCATCAAGATGATAACAAGATTAGTTGGCTAATTTAGTTTTCTTCAACATGAAAGCAAAACCATATTTGATCTTAAGGCTTAATTCCTATAAATTAACAAGCGGTTCATGTTGTGTGTGCAAGCCAACACTAATAGCAAGCAATGTTTATTTTTTTGCTAAAAGACTAATTAGCAATGGTGCAATACTACAACTTATTTCACAACAAGGACATGTAAACGTGGTGACGACGAAATGGGTGATGGAATGGTGGTGATGACGAAATGGGTGATGGAATGGTTGAGTAAGGGTCCGTTTGGATAGAACTTATTTTGCTGAAATTGAAAACTGAAAACACTGTAGCAAAATAATTTTTAAATGTGTGAATAATGCAGTGGAACTTATTTTTAATGAAAAAGTTGCTGAAAAGTGAAGTTTGTGGGACCTGTGAACAGTGCACTGTGCACTGTTCACGGGAGAATAGTCAAAAGTTGCGGCTTAAAAAAAAGAAAAAAAAGAAAGAGGAAAACGGGCATATAAGAAAACACAGTCGCGCAACGTGGATCCAAACGGCACTTAAGAGTGCAATATGGGGTAGTGGGTTTGTGTAGGAAAATGGGAATAAGGAAAATTTTTTTGGATGTTACATGTCTTGCTCTGCCCTTGCCCTTTGGTACCAATCTTTCACAATCATGCATTTTGTGTAGCGGGACACACCAAACCCCCATTTTAGTTCCCACATCCCTTTCACAACCCAATGGTGGTCCCACAGACCTCTCTCTCTCTCTCTCTCTCTCTTGTGCCCATAATATAATTGCCTTTTGAGTGTCTTCATATTATATATACAACAATTTTGGCTGGGAAAGTTGAGGGCTTTATGTAAAGGTGGGTGTGGGGCTTTTGGGTCATTACAAGTAGCCTAAGTAAGACTTTGTATTAGACCTTGTAATACTAGAGAGTGCTCTACTGATATGGGGAGGCAACCATGCTGTGACAAACTTGGTGTAAAGAAAGGTCCCTGATTTTTTCCCATAGAGCAATTCTTGAAGCTAAAAAAATCGTAAAACTGAGAGGTTCGCGTTTTTTCTGGACGGACAGTATGGTTCGGTCCGGTCCAAGTTTCAAAACCATGCCATAGAAGTGTTCCTTTCTAATATTATTTCCTTCAAAAAAATGTCATAAAAATGCTCACACTGAAAACTGAAAAACACTGTAGCAAAATAATTTTTAAATGTGTGAATAGTACCGTGGAATCCATTTTTAATGAAAAAAGTGACTGAAAAGTGAAGTTTGTGGGACCCATGAACAGTGCACAGATGCACTGTTCATGGGAGAAAAGTCAAAAGTTTTAGCTTTGAAAAAAAAGGATGAAACGCGTTTTGCGTCCAGACGTGGACGCAAACGCAGTACCCAAACGGGTACTTAAGAGTGCAATATGGGGGAGTGGGTTTGTGTAGGAAAATAGGAATAAGGAAAAAAAATTTGGATGCTTACATGTCTTGCTCTGCCCTTGCCCCTAGGGTACCAATCTTTCACAATC
This sequence comes from Notholithocarpus densiflorus, assembly GCA_030021035.2. Classification (NCBI taxonomy): domain Eukaryota; kingdom Viridiplantae; phylum Streptophyta; class Magnoliopsida; order Fagales; family Fagaceae; genus Notholithocarpus; species Notholithocarpus densiflorus. The sequence goes on along the minus strand of JARYZH020000255.1, from coordinate 368,358 downwards.
ATGCATTTTGTGTATCGAGACACACCAGAACCCCCATTTTAGTTCCCACATCCCTTTCACAACCCAATGGTGGTCCCACAGACCTCTCTCTCTCTCTCTCTATCTCTCTTGTGCCCATAATATAATTGCCTTTTGAGTGTCTTCATATTATATATACAAAAATTTTGTCTGGGAAAGTTGAGGGCTTTATGTAAAGGTGGGTGTGGGGCTTTTGGGTCATTACAAGTAGCCTAAGACTTTGTATTAGACCTTGTAATACTAGAGAGTGCTCTATTGATATGGGGAGGCAACCATGCTGTGACAAACTTGGTGTAAAGAAAGGGTCCCTGCTTTTTTCCCATAGAACGGTTCTTGAAGCTAAAAAAATCGTAAAACTGAGAGGTTCGCAGTTTTTCCGGTTGGACCGTATGATCCGGTCCGGGTTTCAAAACCATACCATAAAAGTGTTCCTTTCTAATATTATTTCCTTCAAAAAAATGTCATAAAAATGCTCACGCTTCTCTCTCTCTCTCTCTCAAAGAACTAATGCTCAAAACAAAAATCATGCAAATACTAATCAACTTAAAATAATTTAGATAAATTGCATTTTAAACCCTATAGTTCTATTGTATATTTTATTCTTTATTTTCAACTATGTTAATAAAATATTTTCTTTGATTAAATTATAACTTTTAATTAACCATTACATTGTATGTAATGGTTAATTAAAATATACAATAAATATATACCTTTTTTATTTTGCAAACCCATAAATATATAGAAAATTCTTAGGTAGTCTCAGAGTATAGTAAAATTGTGCTCCCTCCTCTCACATTCATGGTGGGGTCCACCATGAATTTAATGAGCAGACCCCACCATGAATGTGAGAGGAATGAGCACCATTCTCCGTACTCCAGAAGTACCTAAGAATTACTCTAAATATATACTTTTTTATTTATTGATTATTTATGAAAGCTTGATATGTACTCGTTTTTAATAAGATAATTACTCGCATCCCTAATTAGATGCACACAAATATCAAAAAAAGAAATAAATAAATGAGTTACCTTAAATGATGACATTATTTTGCCACATACATTGATCTTTTTATTGTTGAGATTTTCATTGTTGAGATCTTCCTCATGAGCTTTTGTTTTTTAAGATTTTTTAAGCTTAACATGATATTTAAGCTTAATGTCTAAAGACTAGGTCTCTTTTGCTTCAATCTTTTGAAGACCTAAAGACTAGGTTAGCAACTAGTTGATTGTAAGCACATCATCTGAAAGCATACCTCTTTCAGCCATTCCATTGACCCATTCTACATATTAAATACATATTAAAAAAACACACACACACCAAACAAAATATATATATATAAAAATATATATATATAAAAAGGGCTAGCAACTAGTGTAATGTGGTATCTTTATTTTCTGGTAGAAAGTACAAGTGGTACGTGGCATAGTACAATAGAAGGTATGATCTTCTACCAAAAAAAATTGAAGGTATTATCGTATGGTGGGGCCAAGACTGGGCCTATTAGACTATATCTACCATTTGACCACACAAATGGGTCGATTTAGGGTCTATTTGGATAGAACTTATTTTGCTGAAACTGAAAACTGAAAACACTGTAGCAAAATAATTTTTAAATGTGTAAATAGTACCATGAGACCCATTTTTAATGAAAAAGTTGATAAAAACTGAAATTTGTAGGTTAAAATAGTTAAAAGTTGCAGCTACTGTTCATGAACAGTGCATAAACAGTAGCAGCTGTCCCCTGAAATGAGCGCTGAAAAAAAAAAAAAAAAAAAAAAAGTGAAAACGCAGGAAATGCATACGCACAAACGCAACGCGTATCCAAACCTCCTCTTAGAAGGTATATCTGTTTTACCAGTGTAATTCCACACAAATGGGCCGATTAGACCATATTGGCTATCTGACCACCTTCATCTTGAGCTTGTTTCTCTGTGCTGCCGCCAAGCAAAGTAAACCTGTTGAATGCTTTGGTTTTATGTTGGACCCAATGTGATATGTGACGAAGGTGCTCATAAATTTTTTTGTACTTGCGACGAGTAAGCTCTAGGAGGATTAAACATAAAGTAATCATGACCTGCCATAAGGGATCGACGGAGATTGACATAAGCAGCTCACATGCAAGAACTGCACAAACAACGCAAAAATTCTTGAACATTGGGAAGTAGTCTGCGTTTTTAGGTCCTTGTGCCATCCCCACAAGTGCAGTGCATAACATAGCTACTACCATGATAAAGGAATGCTTAATTGCACCGAGTGGAACGCTTAGTCCAAGGATGCCAAATATGACCGTGAAGAAAAGGCTGATAGGCGCAAGGAAATTCGAGGAGGAATGAGCTTCTTTGTCACTGGCACCATTAAAACAAAAAAATTAATCAATTGAACTGTTTGCCTTTGGATTTAAATTTTCTAGAGTTACCATGTTAATTCAAGGTAGACTTCTTAAAATTTAACAACAAAATTTTTTTTTATTTTAGGGGTTAAAACAAAAACAAAATTTTAAAAATGTTTTAAAAATTTAAAAAAATTTAAAAAATTTTCATTTGACCCCCCTGGGCTGCAAGTGGAGCGGCTCATTCAACTCACTAGCTATCGCTGGTGGAGGAAGGCGATGCCGTCGTATTTGGCAGCCATGGCTTGGTATCTTTAGAAGTGGCCATCACTCGTAAGCAGTAGTATATATATATAGCTAGTGCTAGTGTTTCATTTCAAGAAATAAACAATTTGGATAAAAACTGAAGAGAGACATCAGACAAAGATGTACCTTCCAGCTGCTTCACTCTTGGCTGCGTTTGTTTTCTTATTCATACGAAATCCTTTTGGGATCGACCGACGTCGTTTCCCAACAGGATGACCAAGACTTGTTGTTTCCTCTTTCATGATCTCCATGTTAACATGCTTAGCTACTCCGTGTGTATATATATATATATATATATATATGTGTGTATAGCGGGACACACCAGAACCCTTATTTTAGTTCCCACAATATATATATATATATATATATATATGTGTGTGTGTGTGTGTATAGCGGGACACACCAGAACCCCCATTTTAGTTCCCACATCCCTTTCACAACCCAATGGTTCTCTCTCTCTCTCTCGTGCCCATAATATATAGGTTGGTGTATTTGGGTCCCACATCTATGTATATAGAGGTGTGTGTGCACGTTTCTACAAATATATAGGTGTGCGTGTGTAGTGTATTTGGGTTCCACATATATATATAGGTGGATATATATATATATATATATATATATGGTCCAGTTAATGTGTCTTAAGAGCATTATATTAAGCTATTCATTTTTAAAAATATTTTTTTCAAAATTAAAAAAACTGTAAATACATTTTTAATTTCTGAAAATTTTTTTCTAAAATAAAAATTATTATGTGCTCGAACAAAATTCATATATATATATATATATATATATTTATATACTTCCTCGTTGCAACGAGAAAGCATCCTGTAAAACAGGACGGATTACGCTATTATGGGTCCCACGTATTTAAATAATTTCAAGACATAATTATGGTGGGTCTCTCTCTCTCTCAAAGAACCTTTTTTTTTTTTTTTTTTTTTTTGAGAGATCAAAGAACTAATGCTCAAAACAAAAATCATGCAAATCCTAATCGGGTTAAAATAATTTGGATAAATTGCATTTTAAACCCTATAGTTCTATTGTATATTTTATTCTTTATTTTCAACTGTGTTAATAAAACATTTTCTTTGATTAAATTATAACTTTTAATTAACCATTACATCGTGTATAAGAGTACATCATGAAAATTTTTTTTTTTGGAGAATGAGTACATCATGAATATAGAAGTCCATATATTGATAAGACGGAAAGGTATATCTGCCCTATATTATATTTTTCCTACATATAATAATGAAAATGGCATAATTTTCATTTAAAATCTGACTAACACGACCACTACCACAAATTAATTAAATAAATTAATATCATTAATTAAATAAACTAATATCATTCTAGAACATTCATTAATTAAAATCTGGCTTCCTATTGCTTGATTTGTTTATATATGATGGAAACTTCTCTCTTCAAATAAGAAAGGGTTGGAACGTGATGATTGAATTTAGAGAGGCTATCCTTTGTCTTCTATTAACTCTCAATGATATTAATTAATAAACTAATATCATTTCAAGAACATACAATTAGGACTTTTATATTGCAAATTAGATCGTTGCAATTATAGACTTTTGAAAAAGTCTCTTATATATATAATCATTTCTTACAAAATTCCTCTTAATTATTAACGGTAAATAATAATGATGATAAGATGACGAGCAGAATCTAATATCTTTTTCTTTTTCTTTTCTTTTCTTTTCTTTTTTATGGTTAATATCTATTTCGATCCAGACAACAAAGAGTCCCAGAAAAACCGATCTTTTGTCTCGAAAACGTTGATTAATTGCTCACGCTTTCTTTGCGGGTTTTACGTTTTTACCCAGTCATCTTACCTCACTCATCTTCCCCTAATGTGATTGTCTCGATCGGCATTATCCTACGTATCATTTTATTTGCACCTACCCGAGTCCCCATGAGTCAATTTACGCACCAATTGTATAAATCTCTGAAGTTTGAGTACAATGTATTTGTATGGTATATTAAGTTGCGTGTTGGTATTGGTGCTCAACTTTCCTATATGCGTGTGTATTAGATCAATTTTTCTTGCATTTACATGCTTTAAATTAAGTCTAATAGAATTTAAAACACTCTCTCTTAGTTTAATTTTATTCCCTTTACCCAAAAATTTTATTTTTAACTAAAGATATATATAAACTTAATAATAAGGCCACTCTCCTTATCACGATGATATTAAACCTTTTTTTAATTAAAATATTAAACCGTCACCTAAGACTCACTAACCAAATTTGAACTTATTTGTATATGAGTTTGATGAGTTTGGGACCTAGTTTTAGAATGGGTTTGATGAATTTGATGATTTATATAGATTTTGTAGAGAGAGAGAGAATACGATAAGAAGGAAAGATGAGAAAATAAAATATTAAAATAATAAAATATAAAATTATAGTAGCCGTATATATTTACTATTATTTACTCGTTTATTGTAGTAACAATATAATTCCTATTGAATGCTTTTTAGTGCAACTTTCGACAACAATGGTTCTTGAAAAGAAAAACTTTAACAGCTAGGAAAAAATTAACTAGCAAGCTCATTTGTTTCTTATCCAGACCGTGTTGGCCTAGCGGCGTATGTTGTACTTGTATCATGTATGTCAATTGTCAACCACAAGAAAATGGAATTGTATCGTATCCAGAACCGTGTCGGTCTATCTACCATGATTGTAATTTGTAAGTAATATAAACTAATGTTATTATATTATTAGTTATTACTTATTAGGTCAGTGTGGAGGAGGGACCCTCCTCCATAAAAAAAAAAAAAAAAAAAAAAAAAAAGAAGTGTAAGGGTGGAGGGTCCCTGATAGTGATAGGAATTCGGAGTTATTGTAGAGCAAGAAGCTATGCCTCGGACTTTCTCCTTAATTTAATTAATGGTAGGACAAGTCTACCTTTATCATCCCGATTGGGCTTATATTCATATGGCATATATATGCCTCTTGGGGCTTTGAAATTCTTCGTTTAGCAGTAAAAAATTAAAAATTAAAAAAAAATCTTTAGAAGGTTCTATCATTAAATTTAAACTAACATGTAACTCATGCAAACGCATAAATGTATTTAAAATTAAACACAATTTTTATTATAAAAATATAAATAATTAATCAAATTATTATTTTTTTAAATAACATGTAACATATGCATACGTATAGATACATTTAAAATTAAACACAATTTTTATCATAAAAATATAAAATAATTAATCAAATTATTTTTAAAAAAGTAAACGTAATTAGTCACATATTGAAATTATTACATAAATTTAATACTACTTATGATAATTTTTTTTCTAATTTTTAATAAGTTAGAACGTGTGGTGATCTTTGTTGTGCAGTGATTTTTATTGAGTATATGCAATTTTATAGTTCATTAATATTAGATTCTTAGTATTTTGCACTCATTACCTCATTTGGCACAAAAATTGAAAAACTTAAGTGAATAATTATGGTATCCTCACATAAATTTAGACATATCGCGTAAAATTGGATTTTAATTTTAAATTCTAATTGATCCACTCTCCTAGGTTTTCTCTCTCAAAACTGAACCTGCAAATACTGCTTTCATCCACATGTGTAGACATTTAAATATATTAAACGGAACTAATGAAAGTAGCAATTTCATGCATCAATAAAGTTTAGGCACCAAATTGGCCGAAATAAAAGTTTAGGGAGTGTCAAGGAAATTACTCCAAAGTTCAAGGGGTGTCAGGGCATTTTTCCGTTATTTTATTGTTCACTTTTGTTTTTAACAGTTTTTTCAATTTTTCATAAAAAAAATTTCTATAATGGATGATTAATGTGTACCTTAAAGATATACATCAACCAAATCCTATATATATCATTTACATACGACAATGAAATTTTCAAATTCTACAATATTTTAGTGTTAATATTTTAAAATTTTTAAATATGAATGGTATCAATGATTATTAATAGAAATGGACGATAAGAGCAATATGAAAACGTATTCAACTATTAAAGGCCAAATGAAAATTTTAAAAAGTAAAAATTTAAAATGAAAACCATCTCGAATTTTAAGAGTTATAAATGTTTTTTTTAAGGGCATTTTCTAGAACTTATGCAATTTGTTATATAACTTCTAGATAGTAGAGAGAACTCGAGGTTAAGCCTAATAGTATTTACAAAGTGTGAGAATGAAAAAAGAACTTTTTAGACTTTAGGTATGAAAAACAAACTTTAGGTAAAATTTAAAGACTAAAATAATATTTTACTCTAATTAGAGAAAGGGCCCTTCTTCTTTTCTTTTCTTTTTTTCTTTTTTTTTTTTTTTTTTGAAGAGCCAACTTATAGGCCATATAGACACGCAATCAAACTAATAATAATAATAATAATAATCAATCTTGCAAAGAGGCATAAAGTCAAAATCAAAGAAAGAAAAAAAAAAAATTTGAGAGGGCAATCTTCTTGTCCGTCCTTTGTTTTTTTTTTTTTTTTTTTTTTTTTTCACTTTTCTTGTACTTACTCTATTTGGAGACCTACCCATTACTCGTTTTATTGAGATTCGGCATGGCTCACAAACTGCCGTGACTTTTCTCTCTATTTGATCATTAATATCTTCTAAATATATTAATGATCGGGTTAATATATGCCCTCTATTTTTGAAAATATTTTATTGAAAAATGTAAAAATTGATAAAAAAATTTAGTAATTTTTATATTTTTTATAATTTTTTTTAAAAAATGGTTTATTAATATATTCCAGCACCGAAGTCAAACGCACAACGAATCAGCAAAAAGTTATCATCATTGAATGGCTTCTTTTTTTTGATGAACAAGAATTTTGTTCACAAGACCAAACAGAACTACAAAGAGGATACAAGAGCCTCATCCTTAATGATAATCTCAAAACAGGGAGGGCCGAAACCAACATCAAAAGATCCAAAAACATTGTTCAAAAAGGACCACTTAGCTAGAGAGTGAGTTGCTTTATATGCCCCCCTAGGGATCCAGGTAACATGACAGCCAGGAATAAGCGAAATCAAGTTGAGAATTTCATTGCAAATACCTCTAATTCTCCAAGGAACCTGTTTGCCAGAAGGTACTAGTGCGTCTACACAGTCTTTGGAGTCACTCTCCACAATCATAGCAGCTACTTCAAGACTTTTAGCTAAACTTAAGGCCCATTTAATGGCTTCTGCTTTTGCCTGAAGAGGGAGGTTGGAATATACTCTCTTAGCACAAGCAAAAACCACTTCTCTCCAATCTCTAGCAACCACTGCAATGGAGGAGTTACCATCCTTGAAAGCAGCATCAACATTTATCTTGATTGAATCTCTAGGTGGTTTCTTCCACCTTTGTACTGGTTTCGGCAATTGAAAGCCCGAATGGAATGCTATGGACATTCTGTGCTCAACTATGGTCTTATGAACTTTCTGGCAGAGCTCAATTGGATTAGTTTCTTTGCCTTCAAAGATAGCTTGGTTTCTAGCTCTCCAAATGGCTTCACAAATAACAGCCCCAAACAATAAGAATTCACCCCTCTTGACTCCCTCAATATTAGCTTCAACAGGAGGATTAAGGAAGACACCAATGAGATGAGAAGGAGAGTTTAAGTTCAGATTTTCTAACCTTAGTCCCCATTGAGAGTTAAACCAAACAGCTCTCGTAAAGTGGCAAGAGATAAAAATATGGAGGCTAGATTCTTCAGCATCCTTGCAAAGAGGGAAAAGGACATGATCTAAATCACAGAATCTAGCTAAACAAGAAAAATATATAAATAAACGAATGACTTCTAATTTGTTGAGTCAGTTCGTTCTAGCTAGGGGATAGTATCGTCATATGCTTGACATAGTTGGATTTAAGGTTGGCCGGTGCTTCGTTAAACGTTCTCACTAATTTCTATTTATAAGTTAACCAAGTTTGTTAATTCCAGTCAAGATTGATTGACGTTATATAATGTTTTTTTTTACTACTTAATACCCAAAAAAAAAAAAAAAAAGAATGGTTGATTAACAAAACAAATGTTCTTTTGTGTGTGGGGTCTGCCTATCGTAAAGGTTTTTTTTTTTTTTTTTTTTTGGTAATTAAGGAAAAAATAAAAAATGTGAGTTATGTGTACTTTTTTTTCCCACTCTTAAGAAGCCCTAAAATATTAGAGTTATGCTAGTGTATTACTAGTTTGATTACATAAGTCTTATAAATTGATGTGCGAATAATTCAATATTCAGTTGATTCTGTTGTTGAAATGCTACCTCATTGTCACATTAATTTGTAAGCTTTTAATTTGTAGTCAAATTTGTAGTAAGTTTAACATTTTTTTAACAAAAAAATTAATAGAAATACAACCCAATCACCATTAAGTGAATGAAAAATGTTAAAACTAATACAAATTTTACGACAAAAAACTTACAATTTGATATGACATGAATATGATCGGTGTCACTTAAACAATATAATAAATAAATGTTTGAATAGCTTTTTTTTATTGGTGATATGTCAGTTTGTAAAACCTATATAATAAGTAAGAATTAATAATAAATTGAAATAAAAAATATATAATAAAAAAATCAACTAAATATTATTTAAGTGAAATATAAAAAGGCCCCTTTAAAATTTTCGCCTTAAACCTCAAACTATCTTGGGCCGGCCCTAAATATTCCTGGCTGAAAACAAAGAGAACTATTTTGTATAAATTTATTAATGTTGTCTTTGATTGATTAAGCAAAAACATCTGTAGCATAATATAAAAATTCCTAGCTGAAAACAAAGAGAACTATTTTGTATAATTTTATTAACGTTGTCTTTTGATTGTAATTTGTAAGGCAGCAATATACAAATTAAATTACCCACAATCCGTTTCTCAAAAAACAAAAACAAAAAAAAAAGATTATCAATTGATCCACTTAGTAAAATAATTTTTTATTTTATTTTATTTTATAATTCAATAGTTACAACAATGGATGATGAGTTTGAATCCTAAATATTATAAACACATTAGCCAACTGCCAACTAATTGATCTACAAAACTCTTGGTCACTTAGTAAAATAATTAAATTGTGATCTTAATCAAAAGAATGTGAGGGGTAACACACAAATACACGCCATTAATATAAGAACTAACTACTTTTAAATTATTTTTTTTTAAAAAAAGATATTGAAACCTTCCCAGAATTGAATTCGAATCAAATCAAGAACCCTAAAACTAGTTAAAAAATCAAAGCTATTTGTTAATGGGCAATCATATCCTGAATTCATAGCAAATATATAGCCCCATTTTGGCCCTTGATTTCAAAAATAAAAGATAATTATTTAATGCAATTTGAGAAACTAAAATACCATATGGTTAGATGATACTTATACTAGATTCAAAGAATTTCATGACTTTATGGCAAAAATTATCTATTTTCTTCAATTCAATAACTCAATAACTAAAATGATATATGGTAATATGGATCAAGCAAGATACCACAAAATCTAAAACTTTGAGAGTATTCTATAATTACCCAATAAGAGACTAAACTAAGAAAAAAGCTCTAATTTTCTATAGCCCCACAGTAAAGTTTTAAAAAAATTGTTGGTATAATTAAATATGACAATTCAATTGTGGGACAAGTATATTACTATATTTAGGAAATATTGTACCAACTACCAACTACCAAGTAGTAAAAGGGTAAGGTTTTTGCTTGCTTTTTGGGTCACCACATTGCACACAGCACATGGCAAGTGCGTAGTTTGATGGAAACCTCTTTTCTAAAAAAAAAGTTTGATGGAAACCTGTGTGTATGTTTCATTTTATTCCCAACGAATTTGATAAGTGTTCACACTATCCTGTATAGGCTATTGACCCATCCATTCCAAAAAGAGAGTTCGAAACAGTTGGGATTTTTTGTTCATACTGGGTAATACTTAGGTAGTCTTGAAACAGTGTTTTGGGCCCTTACAAAGTGGGTGGATCTCACGGTAGGATCCACGTGTGGAGTCCACCCACTTTGTGAGACCCTACCATGAGACCCACCCACTTTGTGAGAGTCTGAAGCACTGCTCCATGACTATCTAAGTTTTTCCCGTTCACACTACCCTGGCCAAAGTGCATAAACACTTCCTTGGAGTTGGGTCAATTGCAAACATACTTCCCAGAATTTCAATTTTTTTAAAAGAAAAAAAAAATCTCCCTTAGATTTCGATGTTTGTGAAATTAATCATTAAGACTAACTTCTATTTATTTGTGTATCATTTGGTGCGAATCAATTTCTAGGTGTCATTTGATAGTCACTTTTCTCTTTTTTGGTCACTAAGACCAAACAAAAATCAGTCTTAAGGGTTAATTTTATGAATATGAAAACCTCGTGAAGTTTAAAGGAAAAATTAGCTAGAAGTACAAGAGATCAATTTGCAACTAATCTGAAGCCCAAAGGGTGTTCAGGCATTTGGCCTTGATTAAATTATTATTTCTTAACAAGTTAATCTTTTGGAATAATTGATCATTTGTTATAAGAATTTATAGATCACATAAATTCTAAATATATCAGTATATATTGGGAGTAACACCGACTCAAACACACAATAATATATCAGCAAAAAGTTATCATTATTGAATGACTTCTTAATTCTAGCTTGTTGATAAGAAAAATAAATAGATAAAAGAATGACTTCTAATTTTTTGAGTCAGTTCTAGGGGATAGTATTGTCATATGTTTGACATAGTTGGATTTGAGTTTCTTCGGTGGTTCATTAATCATTCTCATTAATTTCTATTTAAAATCTAATCAAATTTATTTACTCCAATAAAAAGCTAGTCTTGTAGTTCAATTAATTGACACATTTTAGTGTTTTTTTTACTAATACATAAAAGAAAGTTTTCTCATAAAGAGCTAGCCTTGTAGTTCAATTTCTCATAACCGAACCCTATATATATATATATATATATATATATATATTTATATATATATATTTATATATATATATATTTATATATATTATTACCTACAACAATGAAATTTCTATATTCTACGGTATTTTAGAGTTAATATTTCACAAAATTATTAAATATGAATGGTATTCAATGATTATTAATAGAAATGGGCGATGATAAGAGCAATATGAAAACGTATTCAACTATTAAAGGCTAAATGAAAATTTTAAAAAGTAAAATTTTAAAATGAAAACAATCCCAAATTTTAAGAGTTAAAAGTGTTTTTTTTAAGGGCATTCTCTAGAAATTACACAATTTGTTATATAACTTCTAGACAGTAGAAAGAACTCAAGGTTAAGCCTAATAGTATTTACAAAGTGTGGGAATGAAAAAATAGGGATGAAAAACAAACTTTTAATAATATTTAGGGGCTAAAATAGGAAATTTTAGATAGGAAAGAGTCCTTTCTTTCCTCTTTTTTTTTTTTTTTTTTTTTGAAGAGCCAATTCATAGGCCATTTAGACACGCAAGCACAATAATAATAATAATCAATCTTGCAAAGAGGTTGAGAGTTTGTTTAGACCCCTTAAACCAAATTGTTTAACCTAATATATTAACCAAGTAATTACTTAGATTAATTTTTAGATCTAGGTTAAAACAAATAAATCATATCATGCAAAGTTGTAGAAAAGTAAATAACACCACGATATGATTACCCAGAAAAACCAATGAAAGTAACCCGTTTCAAGGTAAAAACTTGGAGATGATTTGACCTAACTATCCTCAAGGTAAACCAAATCCACTATAAGAGAATCAGAGTTTTTACAAAAGATTTAATCCTAAATCTAATGCTACCTCATGTAGTAACTTACTGACACGACCACATGCAAGTTCCGAATCCACGGACTCCTTCTCTTCTTGGATTTATAGCAACACAAGCACACCCTTGCTTGTGACTTTGAGACTCCACTCAAAGGTTTCAGATCACCATCAGTAGTTGATCTTGAATGTAGCAACTAGTTCTACTAATCGTTGATTGTAGTTTTAGCTCTAGTAGAATCTTGTGTAGTTAGAAGGTACATAACCTTTCAAATCTCACAAAGAGTAACACACAAGTCTTCCAAAAATCTCAAAAACGTAGCTAGGGTTTTATTTTTATTTGTGGAGAAGTTTAAGCGAAACCCTAAACGTTTTTGTTGTGATTGGACTGAAACAACCTTCTGCAGAAAACCCTATCTACGATTTTCGATCAGTCAAGTCTATTTCTCGATCGGTCGAGAAAGGCAACTTCTCCTTTTCTGTAATCAGCTGGACTTTAAATCTTGAAACATACTTATTTAAGCACACTTTAAAAACTTAAAATGGACTTGTTTTGCTCTCGGTTTGCCAACATATTACAACCATAATTCTAAACATTTAATCTAAATCTTTAGAACCTAACAGAAGTATAGAGCCAAAATCAGTTCCTAAAAATAAAAAGGTCAAAATCAAAGAAAGAAAGAAAGAATATATATATAAATATAAATATATATATATTTATTTATTGTAGCTTAATAGAGAGTGCAATCTTCCCTAAGAATGGTTGCAAAAGTTTGCAAAATACAAAAAGTGCTTTGTTTTGTACATTTTAATCCAAAAAACACCCACATCAGTCTTTGCAAAAGTGTACAAATATACACAATTGCTACAGTAACTGTGCATATATGCACGGTTACTGTAGCTTTTCAATACATTATTTTAATATTTTTTCTCTCCCCTCACATTCTCTCTTCTCTTGACTCTCTCTCTCTCTCTTCAACCCATAATCTCTGCAACTGATTACCCCCATCGCCAACCATATAGACCCAGCACCACCACCCATATCACCGCAACTCAGCACCGCCAAACACCACCACCACAACACGGACACACCATAAAATCAACCAAAAATTAAACAAACCCACACACGATCACACCACAAAATAAATAAAAAATCAAACACATCCACACACGGACACACCAATAGAGACAGAGAGAGCATTTTTGTGAACTTGTGGCTGTGGGTCAACTGGAATGGTGCTTGTGGATCATGGAACGATGCTTGTGGTGCTTTGATTGTGGATTGTTGCTTGTGGATCATTGATTGGTGGATCGTGGATTGGTGATTGGAGAGGTGATTTCATCACCGTTGCCATCGCCATCGCCGCATGTGCATCGGTGCTGGCGGTGTAGATAGATGCTTGTGGGTTGACAGAGATCGGTGATGCTTGTGGGTTGACAGAGATCGGAAGTGCTTGTGGGTTTTGATGGTTGTGGTGCTTGTGATGGAGTGTTGATCTGACTGTGAGAGAGAAGAATAAAGAAGAGGAAGAAAAAGAAAGAGGAAACGGCATACAGATAAGGAAAAAGAAAAAAAAAAAAAAAAAGATGAAGAATAAGAAAAAAAAAAGGGCAAAGTAGAATAGGATAAAATAATATTAAAAGAAAAATATAAAAATATTATTTATATAAAATATAGTGTATAATAGAGAGACTGATGTAAGTATTTTGTAAAGATAATAATGTAAAATAGGAAAAAAATAGATTTTTTTTTTTTGTAAAATAAAAATCTTTTAAAAAAAAACTGATACAGTTGCTTGAAGAAGAGTGGCTGTTAATATGATTTTGTAAGTGCTTTGTTTTTATACTCTTTCACTTGGTCTATTTGGAGACCTACCCTAGCATCTACTTTTTCTTGTTTTAAATAGCTTCAGTCTCCAACGATGTTAATTTGTTGTAAGTGTAATTGAAACTACCCTGATTTTTAGTCTATTGCATGGATAATGTTCACTTCACGCTTCACAGATCACCAGTGGCGGCGCCACGTGGGCACACCCTGACCTGAAAAAAAAAAAAAAAAAAATTATATAATAATTAAAATTTTTTTTATTTGTTTACTCTCTAAAAAAAATTAGTAACACCTTCAAATAAAAAAAATTATTTATTCCATTTTCAAGCAAAAAAGGAAAAAGAAAAAAGAAGAGAGTTTCGGCCGATAACTGGATACTAGAGCGAAACAAAAGTTTTGATTTCTTTGCAAATTTTTGGGAAACAAGAGGGTTGAAAAGAAGTAGAGTAAGAAGAAGAGGGTTTTGTAAAACCAGATTTAGCAGACGTTGTTGCTGCAGAACACCATTGTTGCTACTTTTGCTTCTTCTTCTTCTTGGTCTCGCTCTCACCAACACATCTGTCAAGCCTCTTCTCTTTTTTCCATTTCACCTTTTGGTTTTCACCCCACGTGAATTTCTGATGGAAATTTAAATTGAGATGGGAAGTGAGAGGACTTTGTCTTTATCTTCACTCTTTACCCCCACATGGTCATGTGACCAAGTGAAAAGACATATGGGTTAAAGCTTTGGACAGATGGCCATGAGGCAAGCTTTTAGCCTTTCACTCAGGTGATTCAAGTCCTCGTAAATGGTTCCCTTTGTTCCATTCTCACATCAATGTACTTATATTCACCTACTGTAATAAAGGTTCCATATTTTCATATATATATATAAATATTATTGGTTTTTTAAGTTTTGAAATCATAGATTACCATTATTATTATTATTATTATTGATTGATTGAATAGGTTACATATGTATTCTAAAAATAAAAATATATAAAATATAAATTTATCATTTTAAATAATTATATATATATATAATTAGTAGTAATTCTGAAACAGTACATCGGTATTAATCGGTATCGAAATATTTCACTTCTTTAACTAAACTGAAACGGCTTCCGGTACGGTATTGACTCTTTTGATATACATATATACACTCTTATTGTACTATTTTTTATTGTTGTTTTTCATTATTTAATTACATATTTATGTTTTAATATTCTAAAACAGTAATTGTTATGTAATAACTAAATGATTTGAGTGTTAAAAAAGAAAAACTAAATGATTTGTTTTATTTGAAGTTTACTTATTTGGATCAATAATTTTATGTTGTATAAGAAAATATAAATATATATTATTTTTAATTTTTTTTAGAAACTCCGAAACACCCTGAAACGGTACGTTGAAATAGATCGATACCGAAATATTCCGTTTCACTAAACAAACCGAAACAGGGTCTAAAACAGTATTTATAACATTGCTTTCAAGCAAAAAGAAAAAGCTAAAAAAAAAAATTTTGAACTAAAATCTAAAAAATAAAAAATTGTAATAGAGAATTTGAAGAAAAAAAAATTGTAACAGAACAAGCCCACCCAAAAACACCCTGAAAGAAAATCCTGGAGTCGCCCCTGCAGATCACACTGTTCTATTCATCAAATCTTACAAATCTCAGAAGTTGTCCTTTATAACATTTCTCCTTTCTACATATCCCGTATATTATATTTATATTATGATTAACACCGAAGTCAAACACACAACGTACGTATCAGCAAAAAGTTAGGACAAAACTTTGATTGACAAAACAAATGTTCTTGAGTGTGTGGGGAGCTTAACTTTGATTAAGGGTTTGATTGAGATCTGCTTATTTTACTGAAATTAAAAACTCTTTGTTGAAAGTACTGTAAATAAAGGTAAAAGTTAACTGAAATAGTACAGTGAGACTCATAAATAGTTCCAAAAAATGCAGTAGGGTCCATGAATAGTTACAAAAATAAACTGAATAGTAAAATAAGTTGGCAAAAAATAAGCTAATCAAGCGAACACTAAGAAACAACATCTTCAGCATAATATAAAAATTCTTGGCTGAAAACAAAGAGAACTATTTGTATAATTTTATTAATGTTTTTTATTTAGATTGTAAGGACAAAAAACAAGAAGGTTATCCATTAATCCACTCAATAAAATGATTTATTATTTATTATTTTTATAATTCAATAGTTACGACAATGGAATGAGAATTTGAGTCCTAGATATTGTAAACACGTTAAGAGATACCAACCAGTTGAGCTAAATTGTGATCTTAACCAAAAGAATGTGAGGGGTAACACTCAAATACATACAAAACACATTGAGGTGAGATACCATAAGCTACGATGTTAAGAAATAGTTTTTATTTTATTAAAAAATATTCATATTGAGAAAAGCTTGAGGTAGAGATGAGAGAGGTGTTTTGGTGGGTTTGGATTAGAGAGAAATTAGTATATGGCTATTGTTATTGTTCTAATTTCTGAGTGATGTGATTGTGTGTAAGTGAGAAAAGTTAATTTTAAAAAAAATAGAAAACAATAACCAAACCCCTATATGATGAATTCTATATCCAAATTATGTATTCAAAACAACTTACCAAACACCACCAAATGTGAAAATGAGTGAGTGTTTTTTTCTATATTCAAATTCAGAATTTTAGAGAATACAGAAAATGAAAAGTGGATACACCACTTTTTGAAACCAAACAAGCTCAAGGTTGTGTTGTAAGGATGAATGTGAGCTTTGATCGGGCTGACCAGTACAGGTTTTAATTGAAGAATTGGGTTATGGCCTTATGGGCCTATGGCCTGCTTTCTTAGTAGCCTAGAAACCAAGATTGTTAAACTGCACCCATACCCATGTCTTCCAATCACCCAAATAAAACCAATTTAATGTGCATGTCAAGTCATGTTATCATAAGGGGAAAAAGTTTCTCAATTAAATCAAAATAAAATTGAGGGTGAAGTACTAAAAAAAAGCTAATGGAAAAAATATTATCTCAAATCACCCATTTTCTCTTCCATTTTTCTTCACAAGGTTTTTTTTTTTTTTTTTTTTTTTTTTTTTTTCATTGGAGGTAGCTTTAACACTGAAAAGATCAAAAAGAACAGAGAGTGTTGAGAGATAGTGACTAATGTCTTAGAGGTGATATTAAAATATGTATAAAAATTAAATTATAAATAAAATGTGTAAAAGAAATTAAATTATATATAATCCTAGATTGGTTTTGAGTCTTTTGACTGTCCCACCCCATTCCAAGGAAGAAATCTATTTACCATTTACATACGAAGCACATTGATTTCATATACTGTAAGCTATTGTTGATAAACAATTAATGTTGTTGAAAAAAAAAACATTCAGATTGAGAAAAACCTTGTTTACATGGTGACTAACGTTGTATGTAAGGAGAAATTTGAGCTTTTCGTTAGGTTGATCAATATGAATTCTGACTAAAGAGTTCAGCAATGGCCTTCTTACTTAGTAGTCTAGAAAAGGAGATTATTAAGTGCACCATACCATGTTGTTTAATCACCCAATTAAAGCTCATTTAATGTGCATTTCAACCAAGTCATGTTACTAAACGGAAACATTAATTTAAATTAGAAAAAAATTGAAGTAGCTAGTTTCCCAATATGATCTAACATGTACTATTATGTTTGTATGGAGAGAGAGAGCCACATAATATACATGCATAATTGCATATACAAGTAATTTACCCATTCTATCAACCAAAAAAAAAAAAAAAAGTGATTTACAAATCAATTTTTTTTAAATAAATAAATCATTATGGGTGAGATACTAAGCATAAGCAAATGGCAAAAAATAAATCATCACCTGTTTTTCTCTTCCATTTTTCTTCTCCGCAAGTCTTTTATTACTTTGCCTAGTCTAATTATGTTGCAATGAATATAATTCTTTAAAAAAAAATGTTGCAATGGATACATTTATTATCACCTCAACACACAATAATATAAACATTTGAATTAATTTTTCTTATTGAAAATGCATTATTTATGTTGTAGAATTTGTACTCTATATAAAAAAAATTAAAAAAAAAAGATAAATTTCATTAACATATATTGAGGTTTGGAATGATGTCAAGCAAGTCCAAAACTTTTCAAAACTAACCAATTCTATATCTAATGACAATTTAGTCCCTAAACATTGCTGAGAAAAATTACTAACTAGCTAAACATTATTTAAGAACTAAATTGGCTTTAGAAACTGAATTAATTAGTTTTGAAAAGTTTTAGATTTGGTTGATATTAACTTAAACTTTTATAAATCTAGGTGGGCCATCACAGAACTACCATCCACTGAAATCTACACATTTGGCAAAGGCCATAACTTTTTTCTTTTCACAAGAGCATAAAGCAGATTGTATTGAGTCTATTATTGACCATAAAAATTAAAAGTCACCCATCTGCATATTAGTCCTCTCTCCCACATGCCAAGATCCAGATCCAAGTCCAAAGCAAAAACCCAAACCCACATAGTTCCAAACTTCCCAAATTTCCATACTTTATTTTATTTTATTAAAACACTAAAAATTTAATTAAATCTCCAACGGTCAAAAAAATTGGTGAAACCGAAAGCCCCACTTAACGTTCACTCTCTCTCTCTCCACTAACGGTCATATTTCATCTCCTCCTCACTCACTGTCTCTCCCAATCCCAAAGCTCTCTCTCTCTGTGTCTCTGTCTTTCTGTGTTTGTGTAATGGAACCAGCAAAAATCGATTGGAAGAGAATAGAGTCAATATTTGTGGAGGACGAACTATATGAGCACATAAACGCACCCAAGTGGGTGGATTTCTTGGCTCCGCACGAATCTGTGGATGATGAGGCCTGGTTTTGCAGACCCAGTAAGCTTTTCTTCCTTCTCAACCTCTATACTCAAATGCTTTGTAGCGAATGAATCAAATTTGCTTCTTCTTTTTTTTTTTTTTTTTTTTTTTTTGAGTTTTTATGTGTAACACTATAATGGGAAAGTTTCTTTTTCTGTAGTAGTGTTGTACATTTTTCGAAAGCATGTGTGGTTGTTGATTATAGCTGAGAATTGTGTTGACGTTTTTTTTTTTTTTTTTATGCGAAATGTTTTGTGAAATTGTCTTTGATTTTGCAGATTGCAAGCATCCGAAAACTGCTGAGGATTTTCTCAAGTCAACTCCTTCTAAGGTTTGTAGTCTTGGTTTTTTTGAATGCTTTCTTGGATACTTTAGTGTTGTTTGGTTGCTCAGAAAATGGAGGAAAATAAAGAAGAAGATTGAAATTTTGAATCTTGGGTTGATTCTTTAAGTGGGTACCTAAGATGTATTAACAATATAACCTTCACTTTGGCTTGTGAGCTAGATTGAAGTGACCATTTTAAGTTTATGCTTTAGTATTGTTTGGTTGCTCAGAAAATGTAATAAAATAAAGAAGAAAGAAAGTTTAAATCTTGGGTTGATTCTTTATGTGGGGACCATTTTAAGCTTCTTTAGAGACCAACTCAAAAAAAGATGGAAGATTCAAGATTTCGTTTTCTTTTCTTTTCCTCACTTTTCCTAGTAACCAAACAGAAGTTTAATCCTATATAACTGGCTGATTTTCTCAATTGTTTTCCCTTTTTTGGGTTTGGTGAAGCTCACAAGCTTAGCTAATGGTTCTGAATCTTTTCCACTCCGTGATCAAAGTAAAAGGTACTAATGAAAATCCTAGCTTTATTACAGTCCAATTCAATTATAGTTTTTCTATAGTTTATCTAAATGAATTTTTTTTTTTTTTGGTTCCAATTAATTTAGAGATGCAAAATTGAAGAGGAGAGGGCTTAACAATCCCAAATTAAATGAAGATAGTGAAAATCAGAACCCAAATTTATCAACTCCTCCAGTTCACCCTGCCAAGTCCACGAAGACAGCAATCAAATCAAGCACAGAGAAGAAGAAAATGGCTAATGACATGCCGCAGAAAAATGAGTTGCCAAGGCTGAAAAGCACTCTCTCGGCAAGGAACTTGTTTGCAGGGCGGGATATACTTAATCAGATCACTGAGTTTTGCAATGAATTGAAGAGAATGGCAACGAGGATGAGGGAGAGAGAGACTGTGGAGAGGTTGATTGTGGAGAAGAGTAATGTGGTTGTGGAGGAAAAGGCGGCGAAGGAGGGTTCTTGTGAAGTTTTGGGGAAAGTGAAGGAGAAGGAGAAGGAGAGGAAACCATTGCTTGAAGTGGATAAAGAGAAGTCTCGAGGAATGGGGGAAAGCAGTGTTAAGGAGAGGAAACCATTGCTTGAAGTGGATAAAGAAAAGTCTCTAGGAATGGGGGAAAGCAGTGTTAAAGAGAAGCTGAGGAGGAAGAAGTAAGTTTGTTTTGCTCTCTCTTATTTTTAAGAAGATATCTTGTGCATCTAGCATATGCATCATCTCTCTCTCACAACATACAATTGTGTGAGACTCACATTTTTTGAGAGATATGAGGCATATTATAGATGTACTAGATACTTTTTGCTCAATTTGTGCATACATGCGTGTGTGTGTGTGTGTAAATCTGCAATCTTATTTGTGTATCTGAATTCTAATGGCATGATTTCAGTAGCTAGATAAGTTCACTTACAATAGATTATGGAATTAGTATTATAATCTCCTTAGAAGTTGATATTGAGCGCAGGAAATCCTTTGTTTAGAACCATCTTTGATGCAACTAATTAAGTGGTGATTAGTAACGGCAAATGAACCATCATATCTATCACACCATATCATGCATATGCCAGATCTATGAGACAAATATTGCTCAATTTGTGTGCCAGTGTTTGTGTTTGTGTGTGTAATGGAATGATTTCACTCAACTGAGCAAGTTCACATACAAATTTGAAACAATGTCTATGAAATTGGTATTATAATCTCCTAATCAAGTTGCCATTGAGTGCATGAAGTCCTTTGTTTAGAACCACCATTGATGCAACTAATTGAGTGGTGATTAGTAACAAGAAGAAGTATATGCAAGATGGATGATTGTGTACATTTATATAATGGATCTTGGACAAGCAATTTAATCGGTGAACAATGTAAAAAATGGACTAATCTCAAATGTTGGAAAGTTGGGACCGTTGGAGTCCACAAAATGGTTATCCAATGGTTGTGTAAGTCTCATTAGGCAGATTGTTAAATGAAGGGTTTAAACTATTGATCTATTTAGCAGCGGTTCAATTCACAAATTGTGTGTTCAAGTTAGCTGCTCTTTCAAATAAAATTTTCTTTATTTATCCCAAAAAAAAAAAAAAGCCTTTAAATGATTGACCATATTTCATTTTTGGTATTATGATTATGAGATTATATGTGATGATTATCTGTGCAGAAGAGCTGATGAGGCAGAGAATGTTCCAATTTCTCTTGATTTGAACAATGTAAAGCACAAAAGAGAGGAAAGCCTGCTGCAAATTCGGACAAATCCTCCCTCTCCCCAATGCTTTTCTGCTACTCACGGACCAACCAAAACCACCCCATCAAAGGCTTCCAAATCCAGGATGATGGTATGTACTACTTTTTGGGTTCTTGCTCCGTTCCTACTCTCGTTCAATATTGGCTTTAAAAGCATAATGAAAAACATGATTAGGAGGAGGCACATCTAGCTCATCTAGATTGAGCTTTAAGCTTCAAAGCTCGTGAATATTGATCTAATCCTCGAGTGCAAACTACTTTTGGTTAGCAATTATTATATGCTTATCCAGATTATTCAATTATGGAGGTAGGTCCTGCAATAAATGTGTCAATGGGAGTCACAAGATCAATTGAAGATGATTTTACTCCCATTGACACATTTATTGCAGGACCTACATTGATCCCTTACTCCTTACCCAAACTCCGAACAATACTTTATTTTTATGTTTGACAATTCGCTCGATATTGCACTCAAGAAATAATTATGGTTGTTGCCACCTTAGTAATTATGTTTGTTGCACCAATGATGTTATGACTTTCAGCATGACCACTTGCAGCACATATGTAGTAGACTGGATTCCATGCAAGTCTTTTTTCTTAAAACTATGAATTACCAATTTCCTGATTGGTTTGTATTTTTACAGGCTACACAGGAGAGGGGGATACTTCAAGAAGTAGAGCAAAGTAAGGAGGTGATGAAAGGGGAATCTGCAGAAAAAGGCCAACCCGAATCTATTGTTGAAGGAAGAGAAGCAAGAGCCTTGGATGTATTTTGGTTCCTTAAGCCTTGCACACTATCCAACTAATTGGTTCACAATTGAACAAGAAATTCAAATTTATTCTTTCATTCTTTTTAGTGTACCTGCCTCATTGTTGTATCTTATAGTTTTTCTTCTTAATGATTCATTTGGTGTTGATAATATAACTGTAATAATAAAGAACTCAATAATTGTACTCAAATTCATATTACATCAATAAAATGCTGTATCTTAATATCTCCATTCCTATGGAGTATTTCTGAACATGTTAGTGAAAATATTGGTTTTTTATTTTATTTTATTGCAAATAGTCCTTTCTATCATGTCAAACACCAATCAGCATGTCATATTTATTCATGAGAGACAAATCAGTGAATCACAAGACCAATCAGTGGGTTATTTTGTTCTTTTCAGGCTGATTGGTGATGGTGAGTGCTCCTTTTGCTACAAACTCTAAACAGTATATTTTACCAAGAAATCCAAAGCAAAAGCTTGGATTAGAACCTCTAACTCCAGCTTAAGATCAGGGCAATATCACCAATGTTCTAAGAAAAGTGAAAACAATTGGTGTCATGGTTCTCTTTCCTTGTCTTTTTCCTAGTGTTGATATTATTATTATACACAAGACAACTCAGATTTGTTGGGGGGAGGGGGGGGGGGGGGGGGGGTGGGGTTCTTCCAGATAAGATAGGGATAGAAAGCTACCTAATCCAAATGAAGATCAATATCCACTCTTTCCAAGCTTGATCCTTTCTGTGTTGCTATGCTTCTGCTCTTAACACAATGCACTACAGTGTTGTGCATGTTTGACACCTCAATTCTGTCTCTTCTTGCAGAGGCGTACAAAAAAAAAGTACAGAAAAAAAAAAAAAAAAAAAAAAAAAAATCTACATATGCAGCTAGAATGGGTTAAGAATTAAGTTGCTGAGGATCCTTTTTTTTTATTACTTTTTTTTTTTGTTGGATTGACATATATGTCGGTGCGCAAGATATATTTGAAAGTAAAAATCTTCTTTCCCATAGTATCCACATGATATAATCCATCAATTGGAGCCTGCCATACATACTATTTTTTTTTCTCTTGTAATATAACTAAAGTTGAAATAAAAATTGATATAGCGCAGTTGGTAAATTTATATGAAACACTGAAAATGGGACAAAAGATTTTTACTTATATGTTGATTTATAGCCTGGCAGATCTAGACAGCTAGACTTCTTAATTCTGTATAATAACCTTTTTTTTTAAAAAAAAAAAAGCGCACACACAATGCGCCTGTAATGAGACTAATAACTTATAACATAGACCAACACGTTGGTTGGCCTAGTAATAAGAGCTTAGACCAACATGCCTCAAGTAATGGGTTTAAATTCCACCCTTAGCAACGTGTTGCAGCTCCTTATACCCTATAGGCTGTTGGCCGCCCCCGCCCACTCCAATTTATCATCTGTGTAAACTAGTTCATACATACCAGGAAAATATTTATATATATATATATATATATATATATAGATGCATCATTCATACACCAATTACCATAAGAATGTTAAAAGAAAAGAAAATGTTTGTCTTTATATTTTCTTGAAATAATACTCAACACATTTGTATTGCCTTGAACCAGGGATCAATTCTCCACACTTCCACTAATTATCCCAAAAAAGACAGGAAAACAAAAAACATAATTCCACAATAAAAGCCACAATCCCAGAAGCAAAAATATATACCAATTGCCATAAGAATGTTAAAAGAAAAGAAAATGTTCTTCCTTATATTGCCTTGAAATAATACTCAATTCATTTGTATTGCCTTGAACCAGGGATCAATTCTCCATACTTCCACTAATTATCCAAACAAAAAACAAAAAAAAAACATAATTCCACAATTAAAGCCACAATCCCAGAAGCAAAAACGACTTTTCTGGAAAACATAAACAATCTAAGTCATATCAAAATGAAATTAAC
The DNA here is from genome assembly GCA_030021035.2 of Notholithocarpus densiflorus. Classification (NCBI taxonomy): domain Eukaryota; kingdom Viridiplantae; phylum Streptophyta; class Magnoliopsida; order Fagales; family Fagaceae; genus Notholithocarpus; species Notholithocarpus densiflorus. Next base: position 344,021 of record JARYZH020000255.1, on the reverse strand, counting down.
AAGACTAAAACTAAATTTGAAGAGAAAAAAAAAAAACTATTAACACAAGGATCTGATCTTTCTAAATCTACCTCATGTTGCTGCAAAGCATACAATCCACAAGCCTAGACCAAACCACACGAACTCTTGGATACACCCTATTGGTATATATTCTTGATTCCCTTAGAAAACCTTCCACAGCCTCTAAAAAGTGGTTCAAGCTTCTAACAGGAGGAACATAGAGAGTCAGAGGCGCAGCAGAGAAAGCCAATGTGAAGAACAGTTGCAACACCATCTGGGATATTTGGAGATTGACACAAAGAAATGAACTTGATATCTCAAAGGTTCTTGGACAAAGATTCTTTATATGTGTTACAAAGAGATAGGAAATACAAGGCAACAACAAAGAAGGACTTTTTTGAGAGATTGGTAGAAATTTTGAGAGCAAAAGGAAAAGAAAGAAGAAGGGTCTCAAGAAAGTGCAGATGAGTTTCTAGAATAATGAAGAAGTCAGATTTGTTGAAAAATGAAGAAGTTTTACTGGTAGTTGGAACTTGAAAACGTGAGGCTGCCTTCTCTACTATTTGTATTTTGTATAGTCTGAATTTATATTCTCTACATGTGTATCTACAGGCCTACCACCACTTCTTTTAACTTATCAAAGTCAATAGTCAATACTCTTTTTTTTTTTTCTTTTTTTTCTTTTTTTCTTTTTTTTTCCTATTTACCTTGTTTTCAATTACATAAAAAATAGTAATTTTGAAAATTGACATTTTTTTTCCTTTTTTCATAGACAATAATTACTATATAATATTCCCTGGAAAAAGTTGGTTAGAAGGTAAATGAAACTAGAATGGCAACCAGACTAATTAATATTAATTTTGAAAATTGACATTTTTTTTCCTTCTGTCCTTCAAAGACAATAAATTACTATATAATATTCCCTTGAAAAAGTTGGTTAGAAAGTAAATGAAACTAGAATGGCAACAAGAAAAGGCATGATAAGATCATGAGTGCTCCATTCCTATCTCTTATTTGGGAAAAGGAGGATGGAACAGATTAGTTGAAAACAAAACAAGTTAAAGGTATTATGTCATCTCAAATAAGGTTATTCTGTCATTTATGAGATAGTGATGAAAGAGAAAATTGACGAGTAACCATGATAATGCTAAGAAAGATAGAAAAAAAAAAAAAATTGCAAGAGACAATAAAAAATATGTATAAATTATTTACATTATGTAACATACATACATATCTACATATATGTATTTGGGGTTGCAGCCTGCAGGTCTTAATTTGCTCCATCACCTGTTAGAGATTAGAAAAACCCACATTGGTTTGGGTGAATTAAGCAAAATGAGATGTATTTTTCAGTCCTAAATAAAACAAAATTTGATAGAAGGAGTAAATAAAATCAATTTTCTGCGAGAAACTTACACATCCATATGATTCCAAAAAAAAAAAAACTTTAACATATATACCAACAAGAAAAATAAAGGAAAGCCATTTATAGACTCTCTTTGACCCAACTTGGGTATATGCATAAAAAGCATTAGTCTAATCATTTCTTCTAATCGTTTATTTATTTATTTTAAATGAAAATGACTTTTTTTGGAATAGGGTTCAACTCCCTCTAGAAGGTAGATAGAGGTTTGTTAATAGTTGTGTTTGGGTTGGTAGAGAAAGAAATTTATTGTCTTAGGAACTTGCAATCCCTCCTTCTTCTTCCACAAAAAGGGGAGGGAAGCAAGGAGTAAATAGAGAAAATTCCAACAATATTACAAAATGGTGCTTTGTTAATTTTGTGTATGGCTTTGTTTTGTCTATCAACCTTCCATCAAGTGTAGTTTCAATTGTAAATATTTCACACAACCCCCTCCACCCTTCTGTGAATATATATATATATAGGAAAATGTTAACGAGTGCCGTACGGTATTGGTTAAGAATCTAATTAAAGAAAGTTTTTATGGAAAAAGAAAAAAAAGCAATTAATGTTTTGACATCTTTTTTCATTTCCCATAAAAGTGATGTCAAAACTTTCCTAAAATGAATTCTTAATCAATGCCGTACGGCACTCGTTAACATGACCCATATATATATATATATATAATTGACAGTGGCCAGACTTGAACTCTAAATGTTTCATATAAAACAACAAGAAGTATCAATTGAATTATAAGGCTTTTAGACCCTCCCCGCGAATATAGTCACGAGGCTTGGCATATTATATGAAAGTTAAAATCATTCTTTTTGGTAAAAGAAAAATGGTCATATTAATGGGTGTCCTTAAGACAATTGTTAATAAATCATATTAAAAAAAGTTTTGACTTCACTTTTATTAAAAACTAATATTATGCCCGTATGATGCACGGCTTAATAAAAAAAATTATATATAAATTTAAAAAAAATTGATAATATAATCAAATCTATTAACAAATAAAATAGTAAAGATATTAAAGAAACACCCTTATTAAGTTGTGCATCGCACGTTGCTGTAATTTAGTGTAGTGTACGTTGCTGTAATTTAAGATGCATTAGACCTCTCTTTTTTAGTGTAGTATACGGTTGTTACAATTTAAGATACATTAAACCTTTTGATTTAGTGTAGTATACGTTGCTGCAATTTAAAATGCATTAGACCTCTTTTTTTTAGCGTAGTATGCGGTTGTTGCAATTCAAGATGTATTAGACTTTTTTTTTAGTGGAGTAATTAAAAAATAAGAAGAATTAGATTACACTATGTCTACGTTGCTGCAATTTAAGATGCATTAGACTTTTTTTATGTAAATGTTTTCTTTTTAAAATTTAAAAAATTTCTGTAATTCGGTGCCGCCACTTAATGCAATCACGGCGTCTAAGCCCAACTTTTATTATATAGTATATGATATAAAAAATTGTTAAAAAAATTAATTACTTTGTCATTTTTATATATCATTTTTTTCATAAAATATTTTTAAAAATAATTTTTAAACTAATGGCCTTAAAGCATCTTTTAACATTTTTGAAAGAAATACCAAGATCTCATAAATTTAGCTATATCTCAATTCCAAAATTGCCTCTTTGTTTTCCTCAAAGGTTAGGCCAAAAAAAGAAGAATGAGAAGACTTTTTGTTTTCTTATTAATGTAAGTTTATTATTCATTTGGCTTTTTGTAATAAAGTATGTTTTTTACAAGGAAAGCAAAGCAAAGCAATGATGATGAATGGTTGGGAATGGTATTCACACGCCCAAGGAAAGCATGGTAGATGGAGCCCATTGTTTGTGATCCTTTAAGAGTTCCAGAAAGAAGGCTGAAACTATCGGTGTCATTTATGACCATTATGGACCACGAGAATAATAACCACATTAACACGTCCTCTCAAGTCTCACTCTCACCTACGAGGTCATTGCGAGTATATATCGCATTCCAAGGTTTTGTTTGATAAGTCACATCTATGTAAGGATAAGGGTGTTTCTTTAATTTTTCTTCTCACACCTAACTGATAAGGGTGTATAGTTTAGAAAAATCCAGAAAACCATTGTCACAAAAACTAAAACCTTTTTTTTAATACTAATAATTTTATCAGAAGAAAAAAAAAATTGTTAGTCACTTAGTCAACTATATATTATTGATGTTGTTTAAGAAATTCAATTTTTAAGGGAATAATATATCAATTAATGTATTGTTTATGGCAAAAGTTAACAAGCACCACTGTATGGTGCTTGTTAAGGTTTGCCAATGTGAGTCTCACGTTAATAAAAAATTGAGTAAATAAGAGAAAAAGCATCATATGGCTGGCATTAAAAATTTGGACAAAATTGCCCTCGAGGCTTAGGGGCATTTTTCTTCCTTGGACAAAATTGTCCTTTTAACATTTCCCTCTATTTTATTTTTTATTTTCCACCAAATCTTATTTTACCAATATTTTACTATCCACTTTCTTTCACTTTACCAATATTTTTAAACTCTTATTTTAATATAGCACCAAAATTAATATAATGTTAATTTTTATTTCTAATACATGTACTATAGCACCAATGGATGAGAATGTAGTTGAAAGTGAGACTTACTACTTTACTCCAAAAAATTGTTTTGACTTAAATAAATCCCTTCAAGAAGGTATTATAATTTTATTTTATTTGTAAATTTTACATTTCATTTATCATAGAATATGATGTTTATATTTTAAACTTTTGTTTTAATATAGCACCAATTGATGACAATGTAGATGCAAGTGAGACACATCAATTTGTTCCAATGAATTGTTTTGACTTAAATGAATTGCCTCAAGAAGGTATTATTATTTTCATTTTATTTTTAATATATAATTCATATATCATATAATATGATGTTGATTGTTTTTTTAATTTTTGTTTTAATATAGCACAACTTGATGATGATTTGATTGCAAGTGAGGTTCATGGAAGTGTTTCAAAGAATTGTGTTGAATTAAATGAGCTTCCAAATGATGGAAAAAATAATAATACTTATGGAGACGAAATAATTGATTGGATGAATGTCCAATAGATGAAATGGGAGTTATTGAAGAATATGAAGATATAAATTCAATAGAAAATGAGTTTGAGCCTTTTGTTGGTCAATGTTTTCCTAATGAAGAAGAAGTTTTCATTTTCTATAAAAATTATGCAAATCGATATGGTTTTACAATTCAAAAAGGTCGTACTGAGAAAAAAAAAAGGAGAAATAGTAAGATGCGATTTTTTTTTTTTGTCATCGACAAGGTAAACAACCACTAAAAATAGTGGATCCATCTAAGGAACAACGAAATAGGAAGTCTTTAAAATGTAGATGTAAAGCTCATCTAGGTATTATTTTGCGAAAGTCATTTGATATTTTTCCTCGAGAATGGCATGCCATTAAGTTTGTTGTAGACCACAATCATGATTTGTTCTCCCCTTCGAAGGTGCGATTTCTTCCAGCCAATCGAGTTATCACTATAGATGATGAAAAATGCATTTTCTTATTGAAAGAAGCTGGACTTTCAATTAGAGAGGTAAAGCGTGATATGAAACTTTAGAGGCATTTGAAACATAGACAACTTCCATTTTTTCAAAGGGATATTCGTAATCTTTATATGAAAATGAGGAGGAGGAATGCAAAGAATGATGCCATGGATCTCCTACAATTTTGCATAGTTGCTAAATAAGAGAAATCTAGATTCCAATATGCATTTACAACCAATGAAGAAAATAGATTGGAGCATATTTTTGGGTCATCTACTCATTGTTTTGATTGGTACCAAAAATATGGAGATGTTGTTTTTTTTGCTACTTATAAGATGAATGCTTATCATATGCCTTTTGTTATTTATGTTGGTGTCAATAATTATGGAAAGACAATTCTCTTTGATAGTACACTTTTTGAAAATGAAACAATAAGTGCCTTTCAATGGTTAATGAAGGTACATTCTTTGTCTTATAAATTTGTACAATTATTTTTTAAATTTTATTTGATTAATTAGTAGAATAATAATGTATATCCTTTGAAATATTTTCATGCTTTAGTAAATCTATATTTGATTAGCTGACTTTTGCATGCTTAATGAAGAATCAACCCAAGGTAATTTTAACGGACCAAGATCCATGGATTACAGAGGCAATATCAATAAAATTTTCGGTTACAAAGCATGCCTTTTGTATATGGCATATTACCGCTAAATTTAGCGGCTGGTTTACATCGATTCTTCGTAATCAATATTCAAATTGGTGCATGGAATTCTATAAGTTATATAAGTTAAAGTCATGTGAAGAGTTTAACAATCAATTGCTTCAAGTTATGACAAAATATGACATGCTCTCTAACAAACATGCAATTGGTTTATATCAAATCAAACACTTTTGAGTACCATGTTACCTTCGTCGGCATTTTTTTGGGAATGACAACAACCAGAAGATCAGAAAGTATAAATATATTTATTAAACGGTTTGTTAGTTCTCACACAAACTTGATCCAACTCATCAAACAAGTAAGTCATTATTTACCATTGATTTCTTTAGTTGTATATTTTTTTTTATTTGTTAATATTTGTAGTCTTCATGTGTCATACAAAAGTTTTTAATTTATTTTACTATTTGGAAATTTAGGTTGATCTTGCCATTGAAAATATTGAGCAAATACAATCACATGATATGATGTTGGACAGTTGGAGACATATAGAGGTTCTTCTTTAATATCAATGTCATTGTTAGAAGACCAAATACATAGTGTTTTGACGCCCTAGGCTCTCAAGATTTTTCAAGAGGAGTTTGGGAGAGCAACACAATATTCGGTGCTTCAAGAAATGGTATTAAATTTGTGCTACAATATTATAAAGATGAAACTAGTTAAAAGCACAATGTATTATGGGATGGTAAGATGACATATTGTAGTTGCAAAGAATTTTGAATTTTGGGGTATACTTTGTCATCATGTACTTAGTGTATTCCTTCATAAAGATTGTTACCAAATTCCATTATTGTATTTACCACCACGTTGGTGTCGTTAAGCATTATTAAGTGAAAAAGAATTGCAAGTGGTGGATAATAAAAATTTAGCGGACAAGGAAAATATGGTTGATACTAATGTTAATGATATGATTGATTGAGATTGCTTCATTAATTGTCCTCCACACTCAAAGACGAAAGGTCGCCCGAAGCAAAAACGAATGAAAGGTGGTAGAGAATTAGGAAAGAAAAGAAGTCTTGTTGCCTTTGCAAGCATGTTGGCCATAACATTTCAACATGTCCAAAGAAAGATAATTGTACTTCCTCAAATGGTGCGAAAAAAAAAAGAAAAAATTTATTTCAAGTGAAATAGGATTGAATCCAATATTTTCTTTGAAATGTTAGGCATAAATTCTTGAGCTTGTAAAAGAAAAAAACTATGACAATATTGTGTTTGTTAATTTTGACAATATTATGTCATTGGACTAAGATGCTTCTCCATGACAAAATAATGTCTTTGTTAATTTTGACACTTCTCTTGTCTTTTTTTTTTCTTTGGTTTTACATTTATATTTTGACAATATTATACTAGTGAATATTCATATTATCATTTTCAATATTATGTCATTGTACTAAAGCGCTTCTTCCTACTTTTATTTTAATAATGAATTTACCTAAATTTTTATTAAGGATTCAATAAATACTAAATCAAATTAAATATTCTTGAAGAAATTTAAATCATACTTAAATTTCCCATTTATAAGGGATTCAAACCTAAACTCTAATCCACGCTGGTATTACATTGTTAGTCTCTAATATTTATCTACCTGTGCTTTAGTTCCTAAAGTATCTTATTGGTCTTTAAAGTATCAACTTTGACAACTTATTAGTATTTGTTATTGTTTTAACTTTTTTTTTTTTTTTGGGTGTACCCCTAGCATAAACAATTCATTCAAAATTAATATTTTTCTTCAGTCCCTACTATCTCATGCCTCACTACCTTGCCTCGTATAGAGGTGTGAATGGGTCGGGTTGAGGAGTATTTTCAATTTGACCCACCATAGTCAGGCCGAAAAAGGATCTAGCCCAACTTAGCCCATCTAGATCGGGTTGGAATTTAAAAAAAAAAAAATTAATTAATTAATTGAGCATTCAAACAACACCTATACAAATAAGAGAAAATTTATAACCTAATAAACTTGAGCATACCACCAAACTAACACAAACTATTTTATTAGTGTTTCAAAGTTAGTAGGATATCATATAGCTCTATCCTAACTCAGTTGATAAACAAAAGAATAAATAATATAATTATATAATATATTTTTTAAATATATATTAAATATAGGTGGATCGAGTTAGGCGAATTTGTTGACACCAACCTCTAAAAATCGACCCAACCTAATAGGTTAGGTTGAATTGGATCGATTTTGGTGATTCCACGAGTTGGTTGCACACCCCTAGCCTCATATAGTAGAATAAATAAAGGGTAAAGAGTTGAAGAAGAAAATTTAAGACTTGAGCTTCCTCTAATGCGCTTGTGAATTTATGTTCTCTTATTCATCCTATTTGTTTGGCTACAAATTTTCATCTTCTTTTTTCATCTTTTAATTTCTTATTGGATCTTCCTATCTTTTTTTCATTAGTTTTCATTAGTTTTTCTTTTTCGTTAATGGTAGATCAAAAAATATCAATGTCACTAGTAGATCTAGATGAGAACTAATAACAAGTTATTGCGTAAACTTTATTATGAAATTGTTATGAAAATATTGTATAAATAGCACTATTCTTTTTTTCTAAAGAAAAATAGTACTAATTTAAAAAGTTTGGAAATACAATAAAATGTGACAATATTTTCACAATATTTTTTGTTTTTAGTTGTGGTAATCCTAGTATAATATTTTATTATTTTATTTTATTTTATTTTGACATTTGAAAGATTTGATACCTCAACTGTTGTGAAAATTTTGTGAAAATTTGTTGTGTTGTAACACAATTTGTAATTTTTATTTCGTAAAATTCCTTGCATGATGGACATATATCCCCACCTTTTACTTTTATTTAATTTTTTGGCTAAAATGCAAAACTGACCCTCTAAGTTTCACCTTTTGTCATTTCAGTCCTCTAAGTTTCAATTTTGTCATTTCAGTCCTCTAAGTTTCAAATTTTGTCAATTTCGTCCTCCATTACCTTTCTGTTAGATGCTACCGTTTATTAACGAAAATGACGCCATTTTGGAGGATTATTTTATTTTATTTTTTAATTTAATTTTACTAAAAAACGTTAAGTACCAAAACCAAAAAAAAAAAAAAAAACACTAAAGCAGGGAACGACATCGTGAAGGAGAATGCCCCTAGGACATCATCGGCACAATCCCAGGCACAACCCGACCCGACTCCATATCCCCTTCCTCCGTCGCCTCTGCCCCTAGTGGTCGGAGCCCGAGTCCATTTCACCAACCAGGAACACAGAGGAATGTGATTTTTATTTTGTTTTGTTTCTTTGTTGTTGTTTTTTCTGTTTTGTTTCGAAAATTCAGGATTTCTGGGTTCTGTTTTGCAGAGTTTGTGATCTTCTCTTTATAGGGGATGATTTTGTTGTTGGGATTTGCTTATAAGGAGGAGGAGGTGATGATCTACATTGGCTCAGAAGAAGGCAACACAGAGGTTCTTATTGCACTTTACTCTTTTCGTTTCTCAAGAAACCCTTTGGGTTAATATAGATAGTTTCAGCTCAAATCATTATTCACCAAAGGCCAAAAGGGCTTTTTTCTTTTTCATCAGTCAATCTTTTGCAAGCTGGGTTTTGTTCAACTAGTTTAGTATACCCAATGATAAAATATGCTCCGAACATCCCAAACTGCCCCTAAAGGAGAATGGGTAAATAAAAGTCCAACTGATATAAAAATAACAAGAACAATTTTAGCAAGAATAAATATGATTATGATGGATCTGGGAAACCCCATAAATTAGTAACAAAGAGGAAACAAAACCTTGAATGATAAACAACAACAAAGTATTCATTGATGGGTGCTCGGTGAAAGTCCCAAAGGGCATGACGGTTCTTCAAGCCTACAAAATTGCCGGCGTCGATATCCCTCGATTATGTTACCACAGTCGCCTCTCCATCGCCAGAAACTGCCGCATGTGCTTCGTTGTTCAAGCCTGGGATTGTGCAAATGATGTACTCGGGGCATTTTCCTTCACACGTTATTCCTTAGGTTTTTTTTTTTTTTTTTTTTTTTTTTTTTTTTTTTTTAATTAATGTTTTTCAGTAAAATTAAATGAAATTTTTAAAAAAAAAATCCTCCAAAACGGCATCGTTTTGGTTAATAAACGGTAGCATCTAACAGAAAGGTAACAAAGGACGGAATTAACAAAATTTGAAACTTAGAGGACTAAAATGACAAAACTGAAACTTAGAGGACTGAAATGACAAAAGATGAAACTTAGAGGGTCAGTTTTGCATTTTAGCCTAATTTTTTTTACCTCTTTTTTTTTTTTTCTTCTCAACCACACGTTTCTTTCACCCTTACCCTTGTCTTCTTTCACCTTTATCTTCTCTCATCCACCTTTATCTCTTTTCTGCTTTTTCTTTCTCAACTTTTAAAATTTTTATGTTCTCCCATATGAAACTCTTGGCTCAACTTCTCTATCTTTTTTTTTTTTTTTTCATAGCTTTCTGTTCTAACTCAATTCATCTCCTCCTTGATTTTCCCACCATCAACTCAATTTGTCTCCCTCAATTCCAGTATTTAAAACCTTGATTTGAAGCCCCTCCCTTCAACATGGCGCCGCCACTGATTTTGGTGGCATCTCAGGCATTTCTCATATGTTCTTATGGTTTTTCTTTAGGATGTACTGATGTTGGTTGTTTTCCTGTGAGATGGTTTTTTTTTTTTTTTTTGGATGTATTGAAGTTAATTGTTTCTTGTGAGATGGGTTTTTTATGGGGATGTACTGATGTCTGTTGTTTCCTATGAGAGGATTGTGATTTTAGTTTTATTTTTATTTTTATTTTTTCCCTTCTGTGAGAGATGCTTGAGTTTTCAAAAATTTTGCTTTTTTTTTTTTGTTTTTTTTTTTTTTAAGGATATACGTAAAAGTATGACTAAAGTCTTGAGTTGTTAGAGATGTGAAAAAAAAAGGTATTTTGGTATCTTTATTAATTTTAATTTCTTCCTATAAAGCTGACCCATTGTTTATTAGTAAAAAAGGAACAAGTTTTTAAAACTACTATCATTAATTTAAATTAGTGGAAGAACGGTATTTATGTTTTGAATAAAATAAGTACTTTGTTCAAAACATTTTCATAACATTGTTACAACAAATCTTATATGGTAGGTTGTTATTGGTAGAGGTGGACCCACTTAGAAGGGTGGGGGCTATGACCCCCCAAACTTTTCTAATTTTATAAAATTACCCCTAAATTTTTCTATATTTTTCAAAAAATATAAAATCGGCCCCCCCAAACTTCTTAAATATTAGATTTTTACCCCTAAATTTACCTAAAATTTTCAAAAGAAATATGATTAGCCTCCCAAACCCTTCATATTTCTTGTATGACACTATTAAATTGGTTCAATTTTATATTTATTATTATTATTTTGGCCCCCCATTCATAAAATTCTAGTTCCACTCCTGATTACTAGTTCTACTTTGAACTTACCACTAAAAAAAAAAAAAATCTTTTTTGTCCACTAGTAACAACTTGTCACTTAAAATTTGTTGTAAAAATGTTGTGAACATAACATTTCTCGTTTATTTATGAAAAAAATTTACCTCTAACGCAGTTTGGAGAAAACTTCCCCCAACTTATTACGTAATAGTTGAAGAGACCATTCATGTATACTTTTAGTCACATGAATTTTTAAATGATATATGTAGATAGTTTTATAAATTGACATTTATTCAAACCTTGTATTTTATTTATTGATTTTTCAAAAAGGACTTAAAGGGCCAACAAGTTAGGACAGGAGTAATAAAATGTTGGTCACTTAGTCAAAGACTCTATGTTACCACTTTTTTTGGAAAATTATATCACCACCTAACTAACATAAAGCAACTATTACCACCATTGCCCAATTGGGCTGGTTGGGGAGTACAGGAGAGTGGGTTCAAGCTGTTGGAATTTCAATATGTAAGTATTTTTTGTTAGGACATATGTGATTTACTTGTTAGGAACATATGTCACTACTTTATGTAATTGGCTTATCCTTTGATAAAACGCACTTTACTTGTATTTGAGTAGATCTAGGATGTGTTTAATACTTCAAGATACTGTGTTTCAAGATCAAGTGTTAAAGCCGTACGAGTCTGTCCAAGAAACAAGCTGAAGAAGTGCATGTCATTAAATCTCGACAGCTAGCATCTATCGAGCTTAAGAAGCTGTTTCAACCCCGTGGCTCGACAGCTGCTTGACAGATAGGCATCTGTCGAGGTTTATGAAAAACAGAATTTCAGATCTGTTTTGACTCCAATCCGTGATTATGTGTTTGGACATTCTTTTCTCACAACCCTAGACATATAAAAGGATTGTTTTAAGGGCCATCAAATGAGACACAAGTTGCACAAGTGTTGAGCAAAGTTTGTTCAAGCAAATTGTGACCGGAGACAGAATTTGCCCTAGTTCATCATTCTTGTGAAGAAGTTGTTGTGTTTGTGCACCGTAGGGTTTTGTGACCAAGCATCTTCTTGATCTTCATCATTGGGATGAACTGAAGAACTTTGCAGTCAACAACCTTCTTTAGTTGGTGATTGAAGTCGCATACTGGGATCTGCGCAATTAGTTAGTCATGTACTGAGATTCGTGCATAAAAAAGGTGGCGTTCATTTATTGAAGAGTTCAGAGGTTCTAAAACGGTAGAAGGTTTTTGCTGTGAGTTCATTTACGGGGATTGTAGAGTCTAGGGACAAAGGTGTTGTACTAGATCTGAAACTTCTCTTTACTATAGTGGATTGCTTTTCGAGAAAGTTTCCCCCCAGGTTTTTTACTGTGAAACTAGTTTATTTCATTGTTTTCCTGGGTTATCATATCTTGTCTTATTTATTTTTTCCACTACATAATTTTGACATGATATTGATGTTTGTTTGTTTTAACAAGTTTTATTCATAATAAATCTAATTAACAACTTGGGTTTAAAACTTGTTAATTCTATCAACTGGGGTCTAAATTTCCCAACATTTTTAATCATTTCAACTGAAAAAGAAAAGAGAAAATAAAAAAGTATTTGTTATCTTCCAAATTTGCTCACGACACAAAAAAAAAAAAAGAAAAAAAAAACTCCAATTTACTGCACTAACTTGGTTAAATGCCTTTCTTTAAGCAAAGGAAATTATTCATATTTTTTGTCTCTCTTGAATTTTTTGTTCATGATCATTTCTCTCTATAATTTAAGCTTATATGAAAGAATTTGGGATTTTTTGAGGCTTTCAAAAGGGTCTTTATGTATGTGCATGTTAACCTGAGATTTGATTGATCAACAATATGTGTCAATATGAAATTCTGATAGAATTTTTATGAGATTTTGGGAGGTGACAGTTGGTGGCTGAAGGATGAGTCATGACAGTGATGGACTAGGTGTAAGTATTCCTCGAGGAAGTATTGTGTCATCTCTACTTTGCTCATTTCACTATAGACATCTGGAAAGAAATGTGATCATTCCATATCTTGAGAAAGCTAGTGAAGCTGCTGCTAAAGATATATCTAGAAGACATATTTCTAGCGATGCTTCTGCAGAGGAAAGTAGTGGGGATGAATATATACTTCTTAGATTTATGTATGACTTCCTTCTCATTTCAACATCAAAGAAGCTGGCTGCTAGCTTCTTTTCCAGGTTGCAAAGAGGATTTTGCACGTACAACCGCTACATGAATGATAAAAAAATTTCTCTCAATTTTGATATTGGAGACTTATCAAGGATTCCATCAAGTAGGGTTTATGTGGGTGAAGATGGTATTTCATTTCTTCGATGGAGTGGACTGCTTATCAATTGTTGCACTTTAGAAGTTCAGGCAGACTACTCTAGCTAAGTTAATTTTCGCATATAATTTTACTTCTTGTCATTCTACTTGCTAGATTATGACGCAATCATTTGAACCTTTGAAACCATTCCAAATCATTGTCATGCAACTCATTAAGTGTACATTTCATACTCTCGAAATTGTTAGGTAGCATCCTTATTTGGTTTTTTATCTCTTTCTTCCAAACAATTATGCTTGAGAGTTTCCTTTTGCTTGTTTTCTTTTTGTTTATCATTATTGGACCTAATTCTTATCGAATTATCAGCCACAAATTATCAGTACCACATCCTTAGCAACTTCTTTGATATGTTGTGTGAGTTAAAATGTTTAAATTACAAGCAGTAGTCAAGCAGTGTCCAGTCCTCTTTGAAGTGCTTTTTTTTTTTTTTTTTTGTTAAATAGGATTCATTTTAGATAAGTCTGTGGTTGGGCTCTTAGAATGAAGCCAGGTCTAATTGTTTGACTCAGTTTTGGGCTCGTTTTTAAAAAAAAAAAAAAAAAATGATATTTCATTGTCTTGTTATTGAAGCTCTACATGTTGCAGTTAGATTTGCCTTTTGGTTTATCTAATGTAAACTTTGAATCTCAGTTTTATGAAAGTTCAATTTCTTCACCCATTAACTTGTTCCCTGTACTAAACAGGTATCTGAATAACCATTTAAGTTCGACGCTTACTATCAGCTGGCAAGGTAAACCAGGTCACCATCTGAAGACAAAGCTATGTGGCTTTATGAGACCTAAATGCCATCCTATATTCTTTTGTTCAAATATTAATTCTGCAGATGTTGTCAGATTAAATATATATCAGGCTTTTTTGGTCTGTGCAATGAAGTTTCATTGCTATGTTCGTGACTTATCATACATATGCAAACTTCGCATGGGATTCTATCTAAATATTATTCAAAAATCTGTGAGGTATGGATGTAATCCTTGTTTATCTTACAGTGTATGTGGTTATTAAACTTGGTTTATTGAGATGCAGTTTTCCTGTGCTGATTTTAGTTGATATTTTAGCATTTGTGAAGCCCCATGTGCAATGGCCATGTAAAGTAATTGAATGGCTGTCTATGCTTTGATACATAATATTTTAATTTAACAACTATAAAATTTAATGATACTTCTCTTATACTATTTTTTCAGTTCATTGTCTTTGTTGATTGTCTTGTTAGGTATATGTACAAGCTCATAAAGAAACTGATGCCTTCTGCATACCGCTATTCTGATATCTGGCCTATACTTCAGTTGGAGGAAGAAGAAGTTGGTTAGCTTGGATTATATGCATATATCCGAGTACTGAAGAGAAAAGAATCACAGCATAAACAGTTGCTATCCTCATTAAGGTGTGAGTTGGCACATAAAATACATAAGAGTGATTCTTTGGGGACTGTATATGCTGTGATTTTTTTCTTTTCATTTTTACATTAACTGTCAACAACTTTGGGGACTGTATACAAGCTTATTTGGTTATTATTTTTCCTAATGCTTGGTAAAAAGTAGAAAGTTATGCTAGAGACTAATCAAAAAAAAAAAAGAATGTTATGTTTATTTGCATAGAATAAAGCTAGGATGTATTAGACAGTCCAATGTAGTAGTCATAACCACATTTGTTGCCTGATGTGCCGCAAATGATTCAAAGAAATAAATGGACATTCCATGAATCGGCCATGTTCATCTTAGCTCACAAGCCTTCTCATGACTTGGAGTTGTTCTTCACTGTTGCCTGGGCAATTTGGTATAATAGAAACAGAGTCACTCATGAAGACAAGTGCTCTTCCTCCTCTCAGGTTTGGCAGATGGCAAAAAGCTCAATTGAGGACTTCAATGATGCAGCAACCATAGACTTATTCACTCCTAGACCTATCCACACCTGCAGCTGGTCCCCTCCACCACCTGGTGTCTTCAAGATTAATGTCGATGGGGCTTCGTCAGACTTGGAGGGGAACTCCAGCATAGAAGTCATCATTCGAGACTGCAAAGGCCAAACAATTGCTGCTCTCTGCAAGCCTCTTCAGGCCCACTACTCGGCAGAACTGGTGGAGGTTTTAGCTATGGAGCAAGGTACCCTGCTTGCTCAAGAGTTACAGCTCCCCCGTGTTATGTTTGAAAGTGATGCCCTTTCAGTGACTAATGCCATCAACGACTCTGCCTTTGGGACTCCATTCGGGCACATTATCCAGGATATCATTCATGTCCAAGCATCCTTTGAATTTTGCTCTTTCAGGCATCTCAATCGGGCTTTCAATTATGCAGCCCATGAGCTTGCTCAATTTGCCCGTAGGAATGGATCTTTTCATTTGTGGAAAGGGGTTACCCCTTCCTTTTTAGAACCATTTGTACAAGCAGATATGCTGCACTAATCCTGCATGGCAGGCTTCACTCTTGTACCTCTTTCTTTGTTACAATGCAATTTAAATCCCCTTTCAAAAAAAAAAAAAAAAAAAACCACATTTGTTGCAACAGACACAGAAAAATAAGGGAGATATTTTTATTTTTTGAAAAATTCTGCTTATAAATTTGTTCAACGATTTGTAAATTTGCATTCTACACCCAACAATGTGTTATTGAAAATTTTTAAATTTATTTATGATATATTGTCGACTAAGTACCATATGTTAAATTGTCAATAACCTACTGATCTAAAATTTAGAAATTCTTCTAATCACTTAATCCCATCTTCAATCTGAATAGATGCATGTATATGTTGGTAAAGTCTGAAACATGTTTCTGTTTATGTAGACTTAAGACTAATTGTTTTCTGTTGTACCTTCTTTTCACATAAAGATGAACTCTACATGATGATCCTCCACTTAGAAGTCATTTATGTGAGAGGGGGAGGCATATAAATTGAACTTCTTCAATTCTTTCTTACGCAAAAAAGAAGCAAGAAAAATAGAGATCCAATGTATCTTTTCCTATTATAGGAAGTGAAGAAATGTCTTTGTTCTGTCCATGACAAATACTTCAAGCACAATTGAGAATTTGTGATCACAAATGTAAATGTTTAACTCTTTGCATCTTTTTTTTTTGGTTGAAAAGTAATTCTTTTCATCTTCATTGAGTACCTATTGTTATTTTTCTTACTATGTAATTTTCTTTGGTTGCTTACAAGTTACAACATGTGGGGTGGGGATTTATCCCCAAGTTCAATTCTACGGAATAATTACACGATACTACTTAGTTACAAGGCTCTTGACTATTATGTCATCTTTTTCTTTTTATGGTTAATGGTAGTAACATGAAAAAAACAAAACATTTAGTTATTGTTCAATGGTGAATCAAAACCGGGTTAGAGTAGCTATGTATATACTTGTTGTGTTTATGAATAAAGGAATGGTTTTATTTAGGGTTCTCAACATTTAACATCGGTTTTTCTTGGTGCAGGTGCACATTTGCAATCAGTAATAGTCACATGGCTTTTCCACATCTTATTAATAATATTTTGTCAAAAAAATACCTTTCCACCTTGTTTAACTAATCTTATTTTGGATTGCAGGTCTATCCTAACTATAACATGGCAAGTGAATGTAAGACGCATCTGGCGAGAAGCAAATTTTTGTGCAGACAGATTGGCAAAGCAGGGAGCTTCTCAAAGGGATAGAGGGATCTTTTATGATACATTGCCTACATATTTGCTAACCTGTCTTTTTTTGGACTCAATGGGATTCGACACAGCCCGTGCAAGTCGCCAATGAAGATGCTGTTTTGTAATTTACCTGTGTTTTGTGGTCTGCAATATAAGAGTCTGTATGTAGTAGTATGGTTGTAAGGCTGTCATCCATTTCTGTTGTTTTAGCCAGTTGCTAACTTAACTGTGATGGTTTGCTCTGTATATAGGTGATGGTCTATCTGTATTTCCTTTTTGTGCAAAAAAGACTAAGCTAGGGGGAAAAAAGAAGAATAAATGGAACATGGCATCTCCATATGTTATCCACCATAATTTGCAACTTAATAGAAACTCAATAAAATAGAATGGAACTTAAAAAACAATCAATCATTTGTTAAATAAAATAACAATCGTATGCAATAGAATTTCAAATCTGCCATAGGTCATGTAATGTTTTCAAATCCGCCAAGAAAAAGATTATCAAAAAGATGCAAAATGATTTTAATTGAAAAGCACATAATCAAAGCTGCCATAGGTCATATAAAAAAAAGTATAAATTCTTGTTCCTTTTAAGTTCCTATTAGACTTTTTAGGATAACTTACCATTTCATATTTGGAAAAAAAAAAAAAAATCATTTTTTTGGCAAACAAAAAATGTGTAGAGGGGGTGATTAGTGTGACTTTCCTACTTGGGCGTAACTAGGGATGGCAATGGGGTGAGGCGGGGTCGAAGGATGGGGTCTTCGTCCCCGCCCTGCATAGTTTTATCTTACCCCATTCTCGCCCCGCCCCGCATGACGGGGAAAACTTTCTCACCCCATCCCCACCCCTTGGGGCCTTGCGAAGCCCCGTCCTACCCCGTAAAACTCTACTTTTTGTTAATTTTCCCAACAACTAGTACAATTTTTTTTAATGAAACTTATTTCGTTAATAAAATATACTTGAAATTACAACTAAATTTATCCCATCAAATCAAATCAATTTTTAGAAAAAAATTAAATAATATATCCAAGTGTTTAACAGGACAATTACAAAAAAAAAAAAAAAAACTCATAGTATAACACATAACAAAATAAAGGCAGGGAACCACATTAGCTAAAATAAAATAAGCTAATATTAATATATTTGTTTAAATAGTAGGGTTTTAAGGTATGAAAAAATTACAATTATAATCTCTTAGCAACATGGGGCGGGGTGGGGACGAGGAGGGACGGGGAGGGGCGGGGCAGGGTGGGTCTAAAATATCTAAACCTATCCCTGCCCCGCCTCGCCCCATGGTGCTGGGCTAAAATCTTGTACCATCCCTGCCTCACCACCTTTGTGGGGCAGGGAAAACTCACGCGAAGCGAAGCGAGGAGGGGCGGGTTAAGCGGGGCGGGGCAAAATTGTCATCCCTAGGCGTAACCATAGTAGTACCTTACCTGCTCTCGGGCGAGATCCCATACTCCCGGTCTGTGAGAAACTCATTTGTTATCTTTGGACTGTCTGAAATGAAAATGGAATATAAGAAGCACTAGCACACAGCTAATTGTTGAGGTTCGGACCCAATTCCTAAGACTTGATGGTGGTATCTTATCAACTAGGTCACCTCGAATGTATTACATTGTACTTGTTACTATCCATTTTAGTAAGTAATTTATTTCCACACATTTTTACACACGTGTGAAGATTTAAACAGTGACATAGCACAGACACACTACTCAACCTTCAGTGATTCTAAAGACTCTCTCTCTCACTCACAAAACCAAAAGGAATTAGAGAAATTAGGGTTTAATCGCAGAAATGGCAATGGCTGGACGAATCAGATCGAGTCTCCCTCTCTTCAGAAAGGCTCTCCGCTCTGATTCCCTCTCAGATCACCGATCCGCGCTCGCTCTCACCGACTCTCGGGTGCTTTCTTCATCTCTAAACCAAAACGCTCTCATTTTGCTAATTTTGCTCTGGTTTTGATTTGGTTACGCGCTTGTTTGGTTTCCGAGAAAATCGGAGGAAAGCTGTGAAATTTAATTCGAGGTGAGAGAAGCCGAAGCAATCCTTGTGTGTGGATCATTCCGTGAAGGACTTGGTGATCTTTGGGTCTCTAATCTCTCTCATCTGCTTCATTTTTTGAAATCTTAGCCCAAGTGACCACAATCTCTCTCTCTCTCTATAACCCCACACTTGGACACCATGATTGGTTCTAATCTATATATATTATATAAGAGGTTGCTTTGTGCAATTATTATTATTATTATTTTTTTAAATATTTTTTAGGATTCTTGAGTACAGAGATACTCTATGCAAGTTTTGAACTCTCTCGATTTCATTTCTGAAAATATGTGGGTATTGTGATTCTTGTTTAAGCTTGTAGTTGAGCTTCGGCTGGGCATATGGGTATTGTTTTTCTTGGTTCTTGTTCTTGTTACCGTTCTGACTGTGTGGGCTCCATCACTTTATCAAAAAAATTGAGTTTGAATCATGAAAACTGAGAAATGAGAACTGAGTTTTGAGTTAGATCAAATCAAATAGGCCTTAAATAATCAGATTTTGTTTTTCAAGGCAAAACACACACGCACACATATATATATATATATACAAGACAAAGTAGAGATGAAGCAACAAAAGAACCCACTTTTTTAATACAGAATATATAAAAAATAAATAAATAAATAAATTTGAGTACTGTGTACAAAGTTGAGCCAGCTTTTTTTATTGTTTGTGTGCTGCGACTTCCTACCATTGTTTATTCTTTTTGCTGCAAAGTCGCAGCAGCTCCTGCACCACTCCATCAATCTCTTCATCTCCCTTATTTTCCATGTTGTCCTTCAATTCTTTTGCCTTCCTCTTTGGAGTTTTCTCCACAAGTACCTTCCTGATCACCTTTGCCACCTCTTCTCTATCAAGCCTCCCATTCGTGTCTCTCTTCACTTCTACACCTGCACCTAACGCCTCCACCAGCCTAGCATTCACTGGCTGATCAAGATGCATGGGCATGGCTATAATTGGAACCCCAAACTTCATGCTCTCCATCACAGAACTCCATCCACAATGACTCACAAACCCACCAAGGCTATAGTGCTTTAAAATCGTTTTTTGTAGTGCCCACAACCATTCCCCTATCTCCAATGCTATCAAGAAAACCTTTTGGAAGTGCCATTTGAAGATTGACTTTCTCACCTCGAGGGAATCTCACTACCCATATGAAGTTTACCATGCTGAGCTCTAGCCCATAAGCTATCTCTTGCATTTCCTCCTTTGACAAAAAATACTCGCTGCCAAACGAAACAAACACAGCTGATGATGGTTCCTTGCCATTAAGCCACTCTATGATTTCCTTTTTCTCGTCTTCTTCAACGGGGTCTTGAACAAGTGGACCGACTGGCACAATCTTCTTCTTCGCTAAAACAGAGAGATAATCAATATACTACTTCTTGATTTCTCGAAAAGTTTTGATCAAAATGATTTCAGAAGATTGTTGGAAGCATTCTAGTATTCGATCCCCATCGTCAGAATCATTTGCGAACTTACGAACCTCATAATCCCGAAGATAAATTTCTGGAGAAGGATATTCAACACCAGGGTTGTAGGCAAGGTGCATAAAAAAAGATGTCATTGAAGCACTCAGGGCCAAGAACTCAACGGCTGGAATATTTTGTGACTGAGCTAGTGATGGTGCCAATATCTGAAGAAAATCATAAATAACCAAATCAGGCTTTAATTGCTTTACAATGGTGGTGATGTTTGGGCTAGCCATGTCCATGGCCTTTTTGAGTGTGGGCATGAGATGGGGTGGCAAGCCATTGGTTGTGTGGTGGAAGCTCGGGTAAAGACGGAAGATGGAGTTCTACAAGTTCTATTGAAAGTGAATCCTTTTCAGATAGTTGTTTGATGGGGCCAAGGTTTATAGGTGTAGTACAAAAATAAATATGAAAGTTTCTAGTTGTTAGCTTCTTGGCTAGCTCTAGGAAGGGTGATATATGGCCATGAGCTAACCATGGGAGCATTAAGACGCTAATAGTGTTGTGTGTAGCTTCCATTCTCAATTTCCTGCTCTTTGGGGGGCTATTGCTTTTGGCTTTGTTGGGGGACAGATACTACATATAATACGAGCTGGTAATCAAATAAAATTTGATTACCAATTGAGTTCCTGCGAGCTCAATTGATAAAATTTTTGGTAATCAAATGAAATATATGGGTTTTTCTTTTTTGTTAAAATAATTTACACAAAAAATTAGTTGGTATTTTAGAGTCTATTTGGGTCCGCTTATTTTGTTGAAATTGAAAATTTTTTGCTGAAAGTACGGTAGATAAAAGTAAAAGTTAGCTGAAATAGTACAATGAGACTCATAAATAGTACCAAAAAGTACAGTAAGACTAATAAATAGTAGCAAAAATAAGCTAACTTTTTAATTTGAAGCTAAACGTACACTTAACTTGATAATAAGAACCTGAATAGATGTTATAAATTAAAATTCTGACATATTTTTTAAAGAGGAAGAAGAAGAAAGGTAAGACTGGTAATACAAAAGTTAGAAACATTAACTCTGGTCTAAACTAAACTAAAATAAGGGTGTAGAAAGGAAATCAAGTTTAAACGTCGCTCGTGATACCTGACCAGTGATAAGAAACACAAAACTTACGTGAGTGCTTGCATAAGTGATATAAGTGACAAAAAATTAAAGAAAGAAAAGTTTAAATTGAACTTTTGACCTTTATTTTACAATTTAAAATATGGTAAATATTGTCGTAATTTGACCTTTATTATATATGATATATACAAAGTAACTATATCTCATTAGAATATAAAAAAAGCTACGTAAATACAATTAAATCTTACAAGATCCGAATTATTATTATTTTGTTGGACAAAATATCCAAATTTAACCCGGTTATATTACCAAAAAATTTTAATAAAATTTCAACAAATGACGTCTATTCCATGATGTAATTTAGGGAAGGACCCAAGTGGAGACCCAGGGGTCCTGGGTCCAATTTTTTTTTTTTTTAATAGTTATTATATATTTTTATTTTTGTAGTTGGATCTCCTTCTAAAACTTTAGGCCCCTTTTCCCCAATCAACCTAATTAGCCTAACTCAAATAGCAACTATTAAACCCAAAAATTTAACAAAACAATAAAAACATTCATAATGGTAATTGTATTTTAGCAAAAAAAAAAACTATTTTACCACCAAAGAACCAAAAAATCATGTGTTATTGGCAAAGTTAAACCTAAATTTTTTACAATTATAGTCAACTGGTATTTATACCAGTTGACTGTAGCAAGTTGTTAAAAATAAAATACAATATTTTATTAAGATTATATTTCTTTCATCAATTAAAAAACTCAAATTCTCTTTCTTCATTTATTACTTTAATATGTTTATATTATTTTAAATGAAGTGATAAGAGAAATAGAACATTTGATATTATATGTATTGTAAAGTAGGGTGGTAAAATAGATAAAGTGGCTTTTTGAGTTGTTAAAAGCTAAAATTTTTAGCACCACCATTGTGAATGATCTAATTTTAACCCAAAAAAAAAAAATCATAGCCAGCCTAGTATTGAAAAAAAAAACATTATTTTGTTTTTGTTTTTGTTTTTGTCTTTGTTGGTAGACGATTGCATCTTAATGTATTTAAAAACAACGATTTTGTGTATTTATAATTTTTTAATACTATATAGATACCTATTTGGAGTTTTTTTTTTTTTTTTTCTTTCTTTATACTTTGGCCCTCGCTAGCTTGAAATCCTGAGTCCATCCCTGATGTAATTGACCATATATTTCTTATTCAACGATAAAAAACTTTTCTAGTTAAGTTAACTGGAACTGATATGTTATATTACCAAATTTAAACTAACTATCTAGCAACCCGTATAATGTACTGGAAAGATCAATAAAATATAATTTTATCTCTCTTTTCTAATTGGCATATAAATATGAAAATTTGTTAATTATAATAGTCATAAATAGTTATTTATTTTAATTATGCTTGTATATGAAATTTTATAATTTTATAAATTATAATAGAAAGTGAGCACATTTTACCTTCTTATTGTAAGTTGTAGCCAAATTTTGTCCTCAAAATTACCTTCCTTTAATAAAAAGAAAAAAAAAACAAAAAAAAGAAAAAACAAAAAAGAAAAGAAAAAGAGATAACTAGAGATACAACCTACATTTGGAACTTAGCTAGCTTAGAGCATTCACAACCTATTTGCAAAATTTTATCCAACTTTTCTAGCAAAAAACCACTTTTTAATTTCTTATTTTTAATTTCAATTATCCATTTTTCAAATACACGCTACACCTCATTCTTCATTTTCTTATAGATTCATTCAAAATATTTTATCTATATATTAACAGAAAGAGTGGAGAGATAGAAATTTAGAAGAAAAAAAAAGTTGGAAAAAGTTCTACAAAACGTTACAATGCTCCTAGAGCCTTTATTTTTTATTTATTTATACTATTAATAACAGGATTCTCGGTTTGGGTTTCAACTTTTTACTTACTAAAATACTCTCACACAAATTCTTAAACTCTCTAAAAGTAAAACACTTCTATCTTTTAGTTAAATAATTTTAAATTAAAAAACACGAATTAGTTAAAAGAGTAATTTACTATTCCTAAGTTTTAGGCTTTTTCTTTTATTTTTTCCATTCCGCCTAAAATTTAGGACACTATCTATCTCATTTTTAATGTTACTTTAACTCTTTCTTAAAAAAAAAAAAAAAATACACTTGGTTATTTATATATCACTTTTAAACATTACAACACTAAACAAAAAAACAAAAAAAAAGTATTATTGCACGCGCAAAGCGTGTGTTATGAATCTAGTTATATATATTTATTTTGGCAACGTGCTTAAGCATGTTGAGTAGTGACCACAACAATGACATACACAGTACGTTCATTTTCGACTATCAGGTGTGTGGAACTGCTTACAAGAGTTAGCCAGAGTGTCTTGAACACATGGAGGCCTGACACACAAGACCTTCGAGATTGACTGACTTTGCACCTCATGTGGAACTTTCAACCACAACAACATCTGCATAATTTGAGGTTCAATTGTTCCCGGAGCTGCCCACTGGTATATTATTTTAGGATTTTTATTAGTGTGTTCTTTTTTTCTTTTTGCAGATTGACATCTCCGTAGGTATATATGGTATTATTTTATTGTTTTTTTGTTCATTAGGTTAATATTTCATGCTATTATCTTAAAGAATCACTCACCTAAATGCTTCTATTCATTCATGGTCTCTTTAATTAGTGGAAATTTCTAAATTGTGTAGTGAAATTTGAAATTAATATTTTTGTATATATAATACTTGATTTCTAATATTATTATTATTATTATGTTTTTACAACAAAGAAAAGGATCAAACTCCTCCTTTTCTTTATTGTTGCATTCCATGTCCACCAAAGGATGATTTGTATCAGTACAAATTCAAATGTACTTAATTAACTTTGAGGCGTTACCTAACTCACACTCTAAGCCTGCAAATTCGTCACAATCAACACTTGTAAAAGTATTAGCAATAGTAGAAGTCTAAAGAAGTGCCACAACCCATAAAAATATTAGTACCAGTAGAAGCATAAGAGGTGCCAGTTATGTGATAATATAGATATCTAGTTTTTTTTTTTTTTTTTTTTGTTTTTTTTTTTTTATGGGAAAAACTAAAAACTTTATAAAAAACTAAGAAAAACCGTTTACATCTTGGAGTAGAGCTTGGCTAAGGAAACAAGGATCCTCTTCTAACCAAACTGAAAAATCATCTATGCCTAAAGTATATTTAGCTAATAAATGAGCTGGCTTATTGCCTTGTCGCCGAACATGAGAAAAAACAACCTGTCTAAACTCCTGGGCAACTAAAAGAGAGCTATGTATGATGGCAGCCACCGATGATGGAGGGGGAGAGAGTTCCTTCAAAGCATTGATCACCAAAAGGGAATCACCTTCAAGAATAAAGTCTTGAATAAGGAGGTCTTTTGCAAATTGCAGACCAATCTCCACTGCCTTCGCTTCAATTTCTATTGCTTTGAGAGGAGCCCAAAGCTTCTTGCTAAGTGCGCCAATAGTGTTGCCTAGCTCATCTCGGATCAAGACTCCCACACTCGCAGCTTTCTGATCAGCAAAGACAGCCCCGTCAATGTTGATTTTGAACTTGTTCCTCGGTGGTGGCTTCCAGAACTCGGGCTGAACTACCTGTCTGTGCTCAGGCTCCTTAACACAATCCTGGTACTCCGCAAGGTACTCTAAAGCATCAGACCCGATTCTCACAACACTCTTCTTCACTCCTCTAGTCCGAAACTCATTTCTGCTTGTCCACAGAGACCACGCCACCATAACCATCTTTTCAATCAGGTCTTTATCCCATTTAGCTTCAACCACTCCATACCAGACCATATCCATGAAAGAATGGAAACGAATGGATGTCTGCGTAGCTTCAGGCTATCCCACACATCCCGAGCCCGACTACATTCCCAGAATAGATGGCTTGATGTCTCCACACCCGAATTACAAAGCTCACAGCAACCATCAGCCAGCACCTTTCGCCGCACTAAATTTTCTTTGGTGGGAAGGGTATCTCTGCAGTCTCTCCACACGAAATGGCGAACCTTGTGAGGGATGTTAAGCTGCCCCAGTTGCTTCCGAAATCGTCTCAGCCTACTGTCATCAGAAGCAGCCCCAACCGAACCATCAAAAGCAAGCTCCACTGCCACTCTATATGCACTTCTAATAGTGAACTTGCCATTGTTTGTAGGAGCCCAAATCTGCCTGTCTTCGGGTAGCTTAGAACTCAAAGCAATACTGCAAATATCATCAGCTTCGTGTGGGAGAAAAATACTTTGGATCAGATCGGCTTTCCAAGTCTCATGAGTTGGCTCAATTAATTCACACACCCGAGCCTCCAAGGGAAGACCAGCCGGGGGAGACACGACCTTGTAAGTAGAGGGGTTAAGGGTCCATTTATCCACTCATATCTGAATGCTTCTACCATTGCCTACCAGGCTACCTGCCATCTCATACTTTTGTTGACAATATCCTGCCCTGCCATAATACTCCGCCAAGCATAAGATGGATTTGCACCCAAATGAGCTTGAAGAAAATCGCACCTTGGAAAATACTTAGCCTTAAAAACTCGATAGAACAGTGAGTCTCCACCCAACTGTAATCTCCAACCCTGCTTAGCTAGTAAGGCAAGATTGAATTGTTTCAGTTGCTTAAATTCCAAACCCCCTTGAGCTTTAGGAGTGCAAAGCTTATCCCAAAATAAAAAGTAAATGGGTGTAAGACTGTAAGTGCAACTATCCCAAAATAATTGCAATTTACCTTCAATTTTGTCGAGCCTATTGCATTATTGTAACTTGTAAATAAAAATGAAACTGGCAATTCAATAGATCCACTTGGCTTATAATCATTAATTTGTTGTGGAATTGACCTAATACACGAGTCAATTAGAAATAATAATAATAATAATAATAATAATAATAATAATAATAATAATAATAATGAGTCGTTTTTAATTTTACGAATTCCTGTCTGTTTGGCTAGAACTATCAAGCTTCGTTTTTAGTTTTTATGTGTAGCTTTTTAAAATCACATTTAAAAAAAAAAAAAAATTCTCACTTTTTCAAAGTACAAGTATACTTTATCATTTTATCAACAAATATATATATATATATATATATATATACACACACTTTAGCATATTTTTGACAAAAAACTAAATAAGTTGTTTCCAAATAGAAACTAGTCTAGGACTGCAGTTCTAATAGAATTTAGACATTGTTAGTTGAGTGTCCATCTTAAGACTCATTTACATAGCATTCACAATGGTGATAATGTGATGGATCATTGATCCGAGACAAAAACAAGTAGAAAGAGGAAAAGGTAAAAGTAAAATCGACAGAGTTTAATGAATTTGTTCTTGTTTACTTAATTCTCTATGTTAGTATAGGACTCAGATGACCACTTGCTAAGAATATACCTTACTTAAAAACTTGTTAAGAAAAAAAAAAATTCAATCTAAAAAAATTAAATGAATAAATGACTAAAGAAAAAAAGAGAGTAGAGTATTCTTGTTCCTTTTAAGTTACTATTAGGATTTTTAGGAGTAGAGGGGGCGATCGCTGTGGCTTACCTACCTTGACGTGACCACAGTAGCACCCTACCTGCTCCTAGGGAGACCTTATACTCCCGATCTGTGAGAAACTCACTTATTATTTTTTGAACGGTTTAGGATGAAGATGAGATTTAGGCTGTGTTTGTTTTGGCTTCAAATTACTTCCGGAAATGCTTTTTCCGTAAAACTTGAGTGTTTGGTTGAACTAGTAAATTCAGTCAACTGAAATGCTTTTCCCCTTTGACCGTAAAATAACCCAAAACACCCGTAAAATTATTTCCGTTCATATTTTCACTTCAAATTACTTCCGAACTGAGCTTCAGACGCGCAAAGAGAGAGAGAGAGAGAAAGAGCAAGACCGATCCACCAGAAGCACCGGCGAGTCGCACCCAGCACCGACGAGATCGCACCCATTGTCGCCGCTGGAAGCTCATTAGCGCCGCCATCTAGATCGTCACCACCCAAGACCGATCCACCCAAAACCAAGCTTGTTCGTCGACCCAAAACCAATCCACCCAAAACCAATCTCGTCCTCGACCCACTCAAGACCAAGCTCGTTTGTCGAGCAATGCCCAAAGCACCGGCGAGTCGTCCCCTCCAGCTTTGTCGTCCCCTCCATTCCCGAAACCCAGAAAACCCATTCCTTAAACCCACTCCGACGAACCCATTCCGCAAACCCATTTCTCAAACCCCCACTGGCTGCCGCCGATCTCTCTCTCTCTCTCTCTCTCTTTCTCTCACTTAAGTCCCTCTCTCACGCTTCGTTGCTTTTCTAATTTTTTTGTTTTGATTTTTGTGTCTTTGATTGTTTACATATTTTGATTCTCTGTAATAATACATGTTTGGATCCTAAGAAAATGTGAGAAATATGATAAAAATGGGTTTTTTAGAGCATTTTCAGCAGCACAACCAAATACTAGAAAATATTTTCCAAAGCATTTTTTGGAATGCAACCAAACACTTGAAAATATTTTCCTTTCCCGAAAATAGCATTTTCGAAAAATATTTATTTTCTGAAAAATATTTTACATAAATCAAACACAGCCTTAAAGAGTACCAATACACAACTAGTGTTGAGGCTTGAACTCAAATCCTGATACTTGCTAACTAGCCCCCTAGCCTGGTATCTTACCAACTAGGCCAAATGTATTACATTGTATTTATTCCTGTCAAGTTTAGTAAAGTAATTTATTTACACGCAGTTTTACACGCACACACGTGTGAAGATTTAAACACTGACATAGCACAGACACACTACTCATCCTTCAGTGATTTTAAGACTCTCTCTCTCACTCACAAAACCAAAAGGAATCAGAGAAATTAGGGTTTAATCGCAGAAATGGCAATGGCTGGACGAATCAGATCGAGTCTCCCTCTCTTCACAAAGGCTCTGCGCTCCGATTCCCTCTCAGCTCACCGATCCGCGCTCGCTCTCACTGACTCTCAGGTGCTTTCTTCATTTCTAAACCAAAACGGTCTCGTTTTGCTAATTTGCTCTGGTTTTGATTTGGTTGCGCGCTTGTTTGATTTCCGAGAAAATCGGAGGAAAATTGTGAAATTTAATTGGGGAAATGAAAAAAGTTTTGATTTTTCGAAGATAGGATTTGACTTTGAGCTGAGCTGATTATATTGTGATTATTTCGAGAATTTGTAATGTGGTTTTGGTTTGGTCCCTGTTTGGATGTTGAGAAATTTTAGGGGAACATGGGAGAAATGAAAGTTGGGTGTTTTGCCTTTTGATGTAATTAGAGAAATGGGGTTTTTTTTTTTAATGATTTTTTGGGGTATTTGAATAGTGAAATGAAGCTAAGATTTAATGATTTTGTTATTGATGAGAATAGAAAAATTAGGCGATTGTTATATTGATTGACTATTTTTAGTTTAATGCATAAAAAATTTGGATGTTCTGTGTTTTGATGTAATCAGAGAAATGGTAAAAAAAAAAAAAATTTGGGGGGAGGGGGGGGGTTTGTTTGAAATGGGTGAAATGGAGCTAAGTTTCAATGAATTTGTATTGATGAGGATTGATAAATTAGGGGATTGTTGTATTGTGTGTTGTGGTTTTCGAGTTAGATTATTGGTTGAATTCTTTGAAGGATTTGTAATGGAGAAACTGTGGTTTACTGTGTTTGGTTATGGACAAAGTGAAGGCGAAGATAAGAGAAATGAAAGTTGGGTGTTTTGCCTTTTGATGTAATTAGTGAAATGGCGTTTTTTATTGTTTGGGGTATTTGAATAATGTAATGAAGCTAATATTTATTGAATTTGTTATTGATGAGAATAAAAAAACTAGGCGAATGTTATATTGATTGACTATTTTTAGTTTTTTTTTTTTTTTTTTTGATTGGCGACTTTTAGTTTAATGAATAAAATTTGGATGTTCTGCCTTTTGATGTAATCAGAGAAATGGTAAATTTTTATTTTTTGGGGGGTTGGTTGAAATGGGTGAAATGGAGCTAAGTTTTAATGAATTTGTTATTGATGAGAATTGATAAATTAGGCGATTGTTATATTGTGGGTTTGTGGTTTCAGAATTAGATTAGTGGTTTAATTCTTTGAAGTATTTGTAATGGAGAAACTGCAGTTTACTGTGTTTCGTTATAGAGAAAGTGAAGGAAAAGATAAGAGAAATGAAATTTGTATGTATTGCTTTTGAAGTTTAAGGTTCTGAAAGATGGGGGAAATTTAGTTTGACTGGTAAGATAATGGTATTAGAATAGGCGCTAAGTGGGTTTTTTTTTTTTTTTTTTTTTTTTTTTTAATTAAAATTAAATTCTTAGGGCCTTAGCAAAGGAATTTATGATTGAAGAAGTTGAATTCTTCTCTTTTCTGACATTATCTGAATTGTTATGTTTCTTTGGATCAGTAAGTAAAGTTAGCCCAAGACAGGGAGTATACCAAGGACACTCAAACTAAAAATAGACAAACAAGCAGCACAAAAATTAAGCCATTAATAATCTGCCCAGAAAATCTTGGAGATCTACCTCTGACCCAACACCGTAACCCTCTGAATTGCTATGTTGACTTCTCGGTTTCTGAATATGTCAAATATCAATATGAAAGCATATTCACTTGCTTTACTCACTGCATGAAATATCTGAGAATCAGGAATGTATTTAATCATTTTTAATTTTTCAGAATTGGGCAGTGTAACAACTTGTTTTCTTTTATTGCTGCTATTTCTACTCTGAAATCTCCATATGAGACATTACATCATTTATTGATGGCCCATTTTGTTGACCTTTATTATGTATGGTTACATTCTAAAAGCCTCATTTTTTAAATTTTATTTATTAATGTTGTTAGGGAAAAAAAAAGAGTTATGTTAATGGGTGCCATTAGGAAAATTGTTAATTTTAGGAAAGTTTTGTTCTTTGTTCACTACCGTGAACTTTGTGTATCTTTTATTCTTTTCTATTAATAATATTACTTTCTTACCTATCGAAAAAAAAAAAAAAAAATGTTGTTAGGAACATCTATGGTAAAATAGTTTTGCAGATTGTTCTTGCTTGATGAATTTGACAGTTCTGCTCAATAAAGATTATGCCTTTGTTTGCTTAATTGTTCTTTCCATTGTTTGTGTTCTGTCTAATTGCTTGTCATTCTTTGCTAGCAGTTCTCAAGGAACTATGCCGCTGCCACTGGGCAAAAGGAGGAGCGGGTTAAGGTAATTGATTTATTAGCCTTTAACAATTTCAGGAGTACTTTCTGATATCCTAAGCATATCTTGTCTTTACACAAACATGCACACTCGTTAGGTAGAATTTTAAGAAAATAAATATTTTGAAGGACCTCATCCTGGCTCAAAACTATGTGATAAATTTTCAATATCTATTGTCTGATTGTATGCTTTACTATTTATTTGTTTGGGGAGATATATGTCAGTCTTATAAATTTGTCTTGCATCAAATGCCAAGAGCCTTGTAGCTCAATTGGCACTTTCTGGTGATCCAATGGAGATGTCCAGGGTTCAAATTCCCCCTCCCCCATTGAAATTGTCCTGCATCAAACATATTCAAGTTAATTCAAATTGAAAACAGTATAAGCTGCATTATGGTTCTCGATCTATAAAATAATTGCATTTGTACTTGATATCTGGGTTTTCACATGTTTATTGATGTTGGAGCCCAACCATTTATTCTAATTTGGGAATGCTAGCTGGCACATTAGATTGGTGAAGATGTCACTCTTGGCCTTTGTTAAATTGAATTTTTTAAGTATAAACTTGTATGCATTTTCAAAAGCAAGTGTATGGTCTTTCTGCTGTCCCTTATTGCAAATGAGCACATCTCCCCTTTTGGTAAGCAGCTTATCTTGGGTAACCAAGCAAAGTGCCCCCCCCCCCCCCCCCCCCCCTTTTTATGGTCAGGTGAAAGGTGGCATAAGGTAACCTACAATTATTGTTTTGTCAAAAAAAAGAAAAGAAAAAGAGAAGCAAAAGTTTTAGGTTTCCATGCTCCAAATTTCTGCCAAAGATGTAAATCAAACAATGTTGTGGCACACATTTTAATTTAGTTTACACAATTGAAATCTTTTAACTGTTCATGTATTTCACACGTCAAGAGTCTCATCCTGTTGATTACTTGATATTGTTTTATTCTACTTCTTCATGAAATTGCAGGTGCCTTTAGCTTTGTTCGGGGGATCTGGAAACTATGCGTCTGCATTGTACATTGCAGCAGTAAGAACAAATTCTGTGGACAAGGTTGAGACTGAGCTTCTTGACCTTGTTGAGGCTATTAAGAGAAGTCCTACTTTTGCCCAGTTCACAAGGGACCACTCTGTCCCGGCAAAGACCAGAGTGAAGGCTATCCAGGAAATTGCAGGTGGAGCTAAATTTTCAGAAATTACAAAGAATTTCTTAGGTATGATGAACTGCACTTTGTTCTTTGGCAAAGTGAACTTGATTTATCTCTTCTGTTTGTATGAACAATATGTAATTTAGATTTTTGAATTTGATTTATTTTTCTGGTGTAGGCAATTTAAACATGTGAACTTAATTTCTTCATTTTCTTGTGTGGAGTATTTGGTGTGAGAGAAATAGTCACACATTTGAGGTTATTTTTGGTCAAACTCATCAAGCTCATTTATCTCTTTTTTCTTTATTCTTTTGTCCTTCTACTATTTGTCTCGTTTTGCATAAAGTAGCTTTTGCAATCTAGATTTCTCTTACCAAAAAAAAAAGGATGGTCTGAGCTTTAGGTTTTTTCCATTTTGCTGTCTTCCGCCCCAGCCTCAACCCCTCACCTGGAGTTCCTTCTTGTATACTTCCTATATTCTGGAGTCATTTACTGATGCATATCTATTGTTATCTTAATCATCCTATATAGGGTTCGAACCCCATATTTACTCGCTTTTGTCTGGGAATGCCACCTTATACATCATCATTATTCCAGTGTCATTGATTGGTATATCTAAAAAAGTCATTTACTTGTACAGCCAAAAAAAGAAAGTCTTTTACTTGATACTTCAAGTGAAATGTTTAATGCAATGGGCTTGTGACTTCTCTGCTGCATATATCTCGTCTTTAATTACCATTGTTGTTATGGGGGAAAAGGGTGTTGTTGGTGTTCTCTTTATGTGGTTGAGCTTAATAACTTTTATTGATTTTGTGGATTATGTTGATGCATAATTTTAGTGCATATTCTTGCAAGATTCTGACACTGAAATACTATGATGTATGCTGTGTCACTGACCATGGAGAGGTTTATCATATTCAATATATTATCAATTTTCTTGATTCATTGCTACTCAGGTTTATTTTTATTTAATTTCCTTTTCCTGTTGCTTAATTGCATTCTTTTTGGATAAAAGTCTTTTAATGCTTGTATTTAGTCTAATTCTTTTTAATTTCTTATAGTTGTGTTGGCTGAGAATGGGAGGCTAAGGAACATAGACAGCATTGCCAAGAGATTTGGGGATTTGACCATGGCATATAAGGGAGAAGTCAAAGCTATTGTGACTACTGTCATTGTAAGTTCCTCCCTTGGATGGAAACATTTCTATTACTAGGAGTTTATAAAACACTGTTTTATACGTTGCATAATTACCACAAGAAAACTAACATAATTACCATCGGGTACTTGGCCTTTTTAGCTTCTCTGTTTTCTGCACAAAAAAGAAAAGGGAAGTCCATATGAACTTATTTGGAAAAAAAAAAAAAAAAAAAAAAAAAAAAAGAAAGAAAAGAAAAGGGAAGTCCATATGAATCTCAGAATCTTGTAATGCCCTTGTAATGTATGGTATCTGGGGTGGTGATGGTGTTATACCCTTGTGCTGTTTGGTGCTGGGGTGGTGGTGGTGTATCATATTCATAAGGCTGCTGGTCTTTGTTTTATCCCAAATGAGTATTGTTGCTCTGAAAGCCAGGTTCTATAGATAAATGCACAAGATTTTAGTGCATTAGGTAGAGGGCCAATTAAAGCAAAGAAGTATGTAAAAATATATGAAATGAACAAAAAATAATGGTGTCTTTGGGGAAAGGGGTGAGAAGTTAAAAATCCATATTCCTTAAAAAGAATTTCAACCCAAAAACAACTATAACAACAACAACCAAGCCTTGGTTCCAAAATTTTGGGTCGGTTATGGATTCTCAATAGACTAATTAGAATTGGCTACATGTATTCTTTTTCTGCCTTTCTATTATATTCGAAGTCGTACTTTCAGTTTGTGATACTTCCTTAATTGACATGTCATTTTCTACTACTTCTACTAATGTTATTGTAAGTCTTACTCATTTTTTTGTTCCTTCGACTTAAATCTACTCACTCTTCCTCACTAGTACTTTAATTCCTCCTTTGCACATAACCAAACAATCTCAGGTGACCATCCCTCATCTTTTAATCAATAAGGATCGTCGTCATCTTTAAGTGTTCCATTTATATTAAAGTGACTAAATTTTACATTGGCTGTCAACCTGCACACCCTTATTCCATTTTTTAGGTTTGGGACCTGCTGTGAACAAAATATATGCCACTAAGCACAAACATAGTCCAAAAAGCCAACAAAAAAGTGTGTTCATTTGAAGCCCATAAAAGAGTTAAATGTAAATCAACATTTAAAGTACCACTTTGTAGGTTTTAAAGCAAGATCAGATGGTTCAACTAGTTTTCATGCACATCTAGTTTACTAATAATCAAATATGTGGGTTACCCATAACTTATATGGGTCTATTTGATAGTCATATACATCGTTTAGTTTTAAGAATTGTGCATTCTGTTCTAATTGTTGTTATTTTTCTTCCGTCCAGGCCCTTCCACCAGAAGAGGAGAAAGAACTTAAAGAAACACTTCAAGATATTATTGGACGGGGGAAGAAGGTTAAGGTCGAACAAAAGGTATGTAGCATATCCTCCATGATGTTTTGTTATTTTCATGCACTAATTCTTTTAGAATTGAAGCAATAACTATTCTTTTTTACATCTGTCAGATCGATCCCAGCATACTTGGTGGGCTTGTGGTTGAATTTGGGCAAAAGGTCTTTGATATGTCCATCAAGACCAGAGCACGCCAGATGGAAAGGTTCTTGAGGGAGCCAGCAAACCTTGGCAACCTGTAAAAGGTGTTTAACATGAATTTCCTCAGATGTTTAAAGGACAATATTTTTTTTCCTATTTGATTTTGGTGCTTGTAAACTCACTCACCTATGGTTGAATGCCATCCTTTGCAAATAAGAAGCTACTTCTTCACATCTGTTCGCAGCAATTGATTGTATAACTCTCTTTGAATGGGTTTGTGAGCATTTTTACTCGGAAAACTTTAAGGTCATACCTACCCAATATCTCTGTTCGGATATTGTTCAAATATTTAATGATAAGAGGCACATTTTTATTGCAAGTTGTAGATTCTTCTAAAGAACCCCTAGGTTCTCTGTACTGCCTAATAATCATGAGATACATTGCATGATTTTTGAGTAGCTTCAAAGCCCGTTTCTCAGCATATTGGTTGGTACCAATCAGAGAACCCCAAATCAAGATCTATTTTACTAAATTTCCACTGCATTTTATTTTATAGGACTTGAGCCAGTATTCTTTAGTAAAAGTAAAACTAATTGACCACTGCAATACTCTGAATTTTCACATGGGGATCTTGTTATAGTTAGATATAAGCTTCATAGCATTCAAGATGAAAAAATAAATTTGGTGATGTGATGCAGCTCTCATGGCTACATATGTTGTGTGGCTTGCAATTATTATAAGTTGATGAAAATTACCAGGCTACTAAAAAAGTTAATGGAATTGTAAGTTTTACAAAATTTGGGAGTGGTCTAATCTTGTTGGGAGTTTGTGTAGGTGATAAATAAAAAACATGAAATAAATTGGATCTTGATGATAATGAGTACTCTAAGAGCTAGAGTGCATGCTAAGAAATATAAATATTCAATTATGAAGTGTAAGGTACACTTTTCAAAAAGAAAAACATATTTGTTAATTTATTGGTTTGTATGTACAGTTTCATAGTTGAACAGTTGCGCACTGTTTGATTTTATTTTTTTGACAAATATTAGAAATACAATTGAATGGAATATTAAAATTTTAAACTTCTCTTGTATATGATATACAAATAACCAAGTACTTTCTGTTTTTGTTTTTCCAATAATAATAATTAAAAAACCATATGATTTAGTCTCTAAACCTCATGTCTCTCAGTCATACTCTACTAACATATGGGAACTAATAAACATTCACTATCCATGAGAGCTGATAATTAAACATTCATATACATTATTGGGAAACTGCTAAACATTCCGTACAAATAACCAAGCTCTAAAAAATGCCAAGTGTAAATTGGGTATAGTTTAGAGTTGTAAAGTGTAATTTTCTTCTCTAAAAGTGATTGTCCACTAGTCGGGTTTGTGCCTGACCTAGACTCAATCTGAAATTTTCAGTGTATAAAAAAAAAACCCGAAATCGACCCAAAATTCTTGTCAAATCGGCCAGTTCAAGTCTTATCGAGTTTCGAGTTTTGTCGCTGGAACCGATACCTGGCTAGATCTGGTTTGATCAGTCGATATTTGGCCGATATCCGGTCAGATTTGTCAAGATCTCACCGGATCCGGTCCGGATCTTGACGAGATCTCGACGAATCTGAGGATGAGAGAGATATACTGTCGATCAGTTCAGTTTCCATCGGGTTTTGAAATCCAAAACTGCCACTCGACTCGCATCTTTCGGGTTCTAACGTCATAGACCCGCCGCCGACTACGGGTTGCTCTGATCGATTCAGCCCCAGTTTGGACGATGCTGAGTTGGTCGGTTCCAGTGGGTTTTCGGGTGTTGTGGACAGTCATGCTAAAGTATTACTCTTTAGTCAATTTCCTAGCAAGACTATAAATGAAAAGAGTGCATTTTAATATCTATTTTTATTCTTATGGTTTTGTTCAACACTCATTCTAAAATTATCCACCTTGCTGCTATTTCAAAGTCAATTTCCTAACAAGACTATAAATGAAAAGAATGCATTTTAATATTATTCTTATGGTTTTGTTCAACCTTCATTGTATAATTATCCACTTTGCCGCCATTCCAAATTTCTATTAAACTCATAGATTCCAGTTAGTTCAATTGGTTAAACCTTTTGTTATCGAATAAGAGACCTAAAATTAAATTTTTTCAACACCAAAAAGAAACTCGTTGAAGCCTTGGCGTGATGGTAAATTACAATTATTATGTAGTGGATGTTATATGTCCAAATCCAACAAAGTTTTATCAGATTGATAGAATTGAACATTTAAAGACTTGGATTCAAATTACAAATTTGTATGGCTCAAATTTAATTATTAATAATTTTACGTGCAATTTTTTCTAAAACTGGAACAAAAGTAGAAATCATTTGTAAATCAATTTGAAGTGCCAAAGAAACAGGAAAAACTAATAAAAAGGTTAAAATATGGAATCCATTCATCATGAAACAAATGTAGAAATTGTTTATAAATTAATAGGACGTGCCAAAGAAACAGATACAATTAGTAAAAAGGTTAAAATGTGGAACCCATTCATCAGTAAAAATGATTTCGCAACCATGCGGCTGAATATATATATATATATATATATAGAGAGAGAGAGAGAGAGAGAGAGAGAGAGAGAGAGAGAGATGCAGATGCCATGATGAATAACTCATGGCATAGCAAGAGAAACCTTGTTTCCTTATTTTGATTGATCATGCCACTTCTTTTCATTTTGAGTCTGTCTGACGATCAAATACCTGCAGATAAAAGCTGAAAAGGGTTGTACTTTGTACTTTAATGTTTGCTTTTTGTTGGGAAACTGATAAACATTCACTTTTCATTCCATAAGATTTTTTTTTTTTTTTAGCTAAACTTTTATATTTCATAATTTGTTTAAGCACTCCTAAAACATTGCTCTCTTGATGTTGTGCATTTGATGATACATCTATTACAAATTTTACTAAATAAATTTTATAATTTAATGTGTTAGTTTGTAAATACAAAGCACAAAAAATAATTTATTATATTAGTGATATATCATTAATCATATGAACATTAATTGATTCACATATAATAGTATCCACACTCTTTTAAATTATGTACACATTCTTTCATATCATGTGTAAATGTGGATATCTAGTTTGGAAGTGACATTGTGTGAAACATTTCACATTAAAGAGTGAAACAATATTTTTCCTAATTAAGTTCAATCATCAGACTAAGACACCAATTAGTTTTTGGTATAAGTAGGAATCGAAATCCCTGATCTCTTATTCGACGATAAAATACTTTACCAATTGAGTTAACTAAAATCCACAATTACTACAATAGTTTATAAGCCTTTAATAATAACATTGATAATAACTTCAGCATTTTTCAATTGTACATTCACATTGTACTACAAGGTATTAACTGAATCAAGGTGAGTTGGTTTTTCTTGTCTTTGTAACCAAGTAGCTTGTTGCTTCAAACAGCCTCTTTAGCATGTTATAGGTATTTACTATGGACAGCTGTGGATATACAGAACAATGCTTTTGACACACTTGAGTAGCTTGAGAGTTTTCCACTCTCACTTTTTTCCCAGAAAACTGTAGCAGTCCCTTTTGGGTGCACAGAAGCAAATAGATTTAAATAACTTATCTGCCCTTAAAATTTTCGGGTATTGACTAAGACTATCCTCATGACAATCTTGGAAAATGACTTTGAGGATTGGTGATGGGTGTTTTTGCATGATACATATGAGGATTCACACAGAAAATTCTTTAACATGTAGGATTTCAAGGAGAGGATTAGGTAAAGAAATTTAGGAAATTCCACAAGAAGATTAGCATGACAGCCCATAGGATAGGGAAACTTGTGGGGTATAGTGTAACTGTAATGGCACTATAATCTTGTGGAAAAAGTCTTGTAAATTAGTCTTAATTTCAAGTATAACTTATTAGTTGAAAAGATAAATAATTTCTAAATAACTGATATTCCTTCATGGCATAATGAATAATATTGAGTAATTTGCAGGAATGTTACTTTGGAATTAAAAAAATATGAAAATCATTTGCACTAGGTACATGAACAAATTTGACATTATTGAAGTGGTTGAGAATAATGAATATCCAAGAAGAATGGAAGATATAATTTCGTTGTGGGAGAATTTATTGAAATCAAATCAAGCTATTTTCTTAGAAAATAATCAGAAGAAATTAATGGAAATATTAAGATATACTAAAGTTTTGTACGTTTTGATGCAAATGTTTAGAACAAATTCCAAATCTACTCCACGTTGAAGCAATTAATAACATTAACAGATGGTCCTACAAGTATATGGATAAGATCACACGTAAAATTCTTTAGTAACAAGTATAAATTAAGTAGAAATCCTTGTCATGGGATGAAAGAAAAACTACTACCTATTCATTTCTTGTTGTACAATTATCTAAAGATGTTATTATATATGTTGTACTCTTTTGATTGGTTTAAAATTTTAAATATTAACATCCCTTGCACATTTAGCAACAAAGGAGCTGAAAAAAATTACTCCCATATGATTGAGGTGATCCTTGAAAACAATCTAATTTACACAGAAAAAAATGATTGGGGCAACTGAAACTTTAACCACTTCTATTTCTTTTCTTGGTCAATTTTATTAGGCAAGGAATTTTTAGGAAAACATAAAGAAAAACATAGTTCTAGAATCTTAGCGCTAAAAGTAAATTTTAAATGATTAAATTCAACTATTTTCTAACGAATTAAGCTTTGAATTGATTTATAATTTATTATATACTAATTGGATGCGGAGAAATTCTTACACAGATTGACAATTGCACGTAATTGACTTGTGAAGCATGTTTGGTTGTTTTTTTCTATTTTGATAGCATATTTGGTTGTTAGCACGAGGGTCATGCAAGATTTAGACAAATAAAAATCAAACGAAAAACAACACACTAAGTCAAATGAGAAACATTTTATTATTGAAAAACAAAACTGAAAATAATCTCATTTACACACATAATTGGTTCTTGGTATTAGAATAATTATTAAATGATTAAATTCAATTATTTCTTAGAAACTTATTAAGCTTTTGAATTAATCATCTAAATTTATCACTTGGGTGGAGGAATTCTTATATTATAAATTCATGTAATTGGCTTGTGAACCATGTTTGATTGTTTTCTTTCTTTCTATCTTTTTGTTTTTGATAGCATATTTGGTTATTAGCACAAGGGTCATGCAAGAATTACACATACCAAAAACAAATGAAAAACGACACACATGCCAAATGTGCCACATTTATATTACCGAAAAACAAAAGTGCAAAACCTTTGCCATAGCAAGAATTGTACCTAAAACTAAAGTACTTTTTGTACCTTTTTTTTATGCTCTAGGTTTATACTTCAAATTCACGTGTAGTTTGAGAGAGAGATTATTATGTGAAGTGGAAGCAAAAGTGCGGCATTCTCACATACAAAGATGATGATTACCTTGTGAGTGAAGGAAAATGCATCGAAAAAGACAAGAATAGAGTCAAAGACAAGAAGACCAACCATCCCTCTCTTCTCTCTCTCTCTCTCTCTCTCTCTCTCTCTCTCTCTCATACACACACACATACACACACAAAGGAGGTCCCCCTCCAATCCGTTTTCCACTCCACCTATCAACCAACAAACATAATCCTTCTCTCTCTCTCTCTCTCTCTCTCTCTCTCTCTCTCTCTCTCATACTTCATATTCATATTCTAAGCAAACCCCACAAACCATCACAATCATCATCACCATTACCACCCTATAAAGCCTTCTCTCTATTCCTCATACATACAAACATAATATACATAGACACAACTTTGCTTGTGGATCCCCATCTTATAAGGAGAAAAGTCTTACAAGGCCTTCCTCACCATTTTTTTCCCATTGAAAATTGAGCAATGAGGAAGCCTGACCAGATGGGAAAAGAGAGAATGAATAATACCAATAATAAGAGTAAGCTTAGGAAGGGTTTGTGGTCACCCGAGGAAGATGAGAAACTGATGAGGTACATGCTAACCAATGGACAAGGATGTTGGAGTGATATTGCTAGAAATGCTGGCCTTCAAAGGTGTGGGAAAAGTTGTAGGCTTCGATGGATCAATTATCTCAGACCTGACCTCAAGCGTGGTGCATTCTCTCCCCAGGAGGAAGAGCTTATCATCCATTTGCATGCAATTCTTGGCAACAGGTTCTCTCTCTCTCTCTCTCTCTCTCACACACACACACACACATACACACAAACAAATATAGTGTACAAATATTGCAGGTGATTTCTTAGAATGAAACACTTTTTGAACTTATTCTCTATCTCTTCTTTCACTTAAGGAATTAGTACCATATCTAAGTAG
Organism: Notholithocarpus densiflorus; assembly: GCA_030021035.2. Lineage (NCBI taxonomy): Eukaryota > Viridiplantae > Streptophyta > Magnoliopsida > Fagales > Fagaceae > Notholithocarpus > Notholithocarpus densiflorus. The sequence goes on along the minus strand of JARYZH020000255.1, from coordinate 303,081 downwards.
GCTGAAATATACTTATTTGAATTTTTCCTCCAAATTAAGAAAGTTGTCTAAGTTTAATTTTGTCTTCCAAAGTCTAAAAATATTAGTTTTTCTTAAAAATTTAAAATATATTAATTTCGTCATTCTATTTGTTTGTTGTGAAATTTATCTAAGCCATCTATACTTTTTTTACGTATCACATTAGTATCTGTTTATCATGTGTGTTATTCTTTTATAGACAAACGGATGGAAAGACAAAGTTAACAATTCAAAAAATTTGTTAAGAACAAAATTTTAACCTTTTAAATTTGGAGATGAAAAACAAACCTGGATTAAATTTTAGGGTCCAAATGTATATTTCAAGTTTTCAACCTACGTAAATAATATTTATCCTTTTTGTATGACCAATCTAACCAGGAAAATTAATTCCAAGTGCAGTAGTGATTAGCCAATCAAGAGCTAAAGAAAAAAAAAAAAGTATTTTTGACATTGCAAATCTTCCTGGTTCTGATCAACCTTACTATAGTGTTTAGCCAAACAATAACTAAAGAAAAAACGTTGAATATGGCAAATAGTTGAATGCAATATTGTTCATAAATCTCATGCAGTTCATCTCTGACAGTTCCATACACACACAGTGTTCAAATGTACTTATATTATCCACTATAAAAGCATACTGTTCAAAGCACTTGCACTTTGCCCTTGAGAAACTACTCGCTTTTCCCGATTCTAGATATAAGAGGTAGCATCGGAAAGCTAATTACATCTTACTCTTGAATTTTGGTTTGTGATAAAGAGTGGTGGCTGTATAAGGTAGATTTTAGGTTCATATATTCACACACACACACAAACGAGCCACTTATAATAAAAAACACATGTAACATACTTTGAAACTAGAGAAGTCTAGTTATCAATTCCGAGTGATAAATATATATATATATATATATATATTTATAGCCAAAATTGATCCTCTTTCTCCTTTCTAAATTCTGAGTCAGATTTAACAAATACTTGTTTGCATGTACTATTAAATCTGGGATTTTCTCTCTCTCTCTCTCTCTTACAAATTATTATTATTATAGGGCTGAGTTTTGAGCCTAATTAAGTCTCCAGCTAGCAGCATGCATGCTTTTGAGGCATGACCAATACTTGCCCAGAAGTTCCACCTTAATAATTTGATTTGGTAAACAAAATAATCTTATTTAACTTACAATAAAGTCGATGTGAGTTTAGACCTTGACATTAATATTCTAATCATATCATACTTCGTATATAGTTTTTTTTTTGGCTTGGCATGTCCCTTTCAGTTGTACCTTAAGCAATTGACCATCCATATATAAGTCATGCAGTTTTAAATTCTAGGTGCATCTGGCTGAAATAGTGTTGATTAATTTTCTCAACCATTAATTAATTTCTCTTTCTTTTTACAAATATTTTCAGGTGGTCTCAGATTGCAGCACGTCTTCCCGGAAGGACCGACAATGAAATTAAGAATTTTTGGAATTCCACATTGAAGAAAAGGTTCAAAAATAACACTTTCTCAACCTCAACAAATGACAGTGATTCTTCAGAGCCTAGAGATGTCATAGGTGTCACACCCTTGAATGAACATGACATTATAAATATGTGTATGGACACATATTCCTCATCATCAAACTCCATGCAAACTTTGGTCACAGCAGGCAGCCATTTAGATCCATTTTCCATGCTCGATAACTGCTATGACATGACGGGTGCAGCCGGGTTGTTCAACATGCCGACAAGCTTAACACCACAAGTTGGTAAGGGTGATGGATTTTATGGTGATTATGGGATCTTAGGGCCTAATAATATGGGGTTAGAAAGGGACCTCTCACTTCCTCCACTAGAGAGTAGAAGCATTGAAGAGAATAATGCAATGGTAGATATGAAAAGCAATAACAACCACTTCAATAATAATGGTTGCTTCAACAATACTAGTGAGAGCTTTAAAGTGGAAAATATGTTTGGGTTTGGAAATCATGGACAAGGAGAAAACTTAAAGATGGGGGAGTGGGATTTTGAAGGATTAATGCAAGACTTATCCTCCTTTCCATTCCTTGATTTCCCTGTTGAATAAAATCCCACCTTTGGATCCTTCCTCTCACTCTCATAAACTATCCAAAGCCATACCATAGGAAATTTTTGGCCAAATATTATTTCTTCCAAAGTCATCAAATCATACATAAACCCATTTGGCTTGCTTTGTTCTTTTTGTTTCATAAGTACCTGTTGTTTCTCTTAGCCCTTAGAAAAAACAATGTATACACCAATGCTTCCGTGGTCTTAGATAGGTGTCTGCAATAAATTTGCAATGTATTAAGATTATAGGATGGTGATCTGAGATGTTTCTTGTATGTATCTCAATTTCCTTGTGCGGCACTTTGGTTGATCTAGCAGGAACAGTTGGTGCTATAATCATAGTTCCAATGAAGAGAAATGTGAATAGACATAGAAGTAGACAGGGAATAAAGATTAGTTGTTAAGTTGTCTTTGGTGTACAAAAGGAAATAATTTGGGGCTAGAAGTCGTTATTAGTGGCAGAAAGTGAAAGAAAAAATGTAACCTCAATAATGTAAACGATCATGTCAATAAGAAGCATAATGGAAACTTCTATTGTTTTATATATACATGCAATTTTAGTAATATTTAAATGATTAAATTATCGTTTCTTATTTGTTTAAGTATTCCACGATATCTAAGCAGGTCGTTTTATGTTCGAATTATCAAAGACAGCTATCAGGGGTGGCGGCATCTCTAGTCCAAGGGGTTCAATGAACTCTCTGAGCTAGCAATTTTATTTTTATTTTTATATATAATATTGTTGTTGTTGTTGTTTTTATATATTTTATTTTACCCCTAAAACAAAAACATGAATATGCTCTTCTTAACAACCTATTCTTGCAAATAAAGTTATAATCAATTTGAGAAATGCTATGTACATAGCATTTCACAACAAATCCTAAGTGATAGATTATTACTAATTGTTATTGTTGGGCAAAAAAGTAAGTTTAGTGGTGGTTTAAAATTTTCAAATTAGAATCAGTAACAACTTACCACTTAGGATATGTTGTGAAAGTATTGTGGATGTGGAACTAGGGATGGCAATGGTGCGGAGCAGGGCTAAAGGATGGGGTTTTCACTCCCACCCCGTATGGTTTTGTTTTGTCCTATTTCCGCCCCATCCTATTAGGGATGACAATTTTGCCCTGCCCCTCCCCACTTCGCCCCGCGTGGATTTACTCCACCCCACAAAGGTGGTTTAAAATTTTAAAATTTTAAAATTAAAATCAGTAACAACTTACCACCTACGATATGTTGTAAAAGTATTGTGGATGTGGAACTAGGGATGGCAATGGGGCGGGGTGGGGCGGGGCCAAAGGATGGGGTCTTCGCTCCCACCCCGTATGGTTTTGTTTTGTCCTATCTCCGCCCCACCCTATTAGGGATGACAATTTTGCCCCGCTCCGCTTAACCCGCCCCTCCCCGCTTTGCCCTGCGCGGGTTTTCCCCGCCCCGCAAAGGTGGTGGGGCGGGGATGGGGCAAGATTTTAGTCCCGCACCATGGGGCCGAGCAGGGATGGATTTGAACTTTTTAGACCCACCTCGCCCCGCCCCTCCCCGCCTCGCCCCGCGTTGCTAAGGGTTATAATTATAAATTTTTCATACCCTAAAACCCTGCTACTTAAACAAACATATCAATATTAGCTTATTTTATTCTACCCAATGTGGTTCTCTGCCTTTATTTTGTTATATGTTTTATTATGAGATTTTTTTTTTTTTTTGTGATTGTCTTGTTAAACGCTTGGCTATATTATTCAATTTTTTCTAAAAATTTATTTGATTTTATGAGATAAATTTAGTTGTAATTTCAAGTATATTTTTATTAATGAAATAGGTTTCATTAAAAAAATTGTACTAGTTGTAGGGCAAATTAACAAAAAGTAGAGTTTATTGGGGTGGGGCAAGGCTTCGCAGGGCCCCAAGGGGCAGGGATGGGGTGAGAAAGTTTTCCCCGTCATGCGAGGCCGGGCAGGGATGGAGCAAAACAGAACCATGTGGGGCGAGGACAAAGATCCCATCCTTCGGCCCCGCCTTGCCCCATTGCCATCCCTACACCCCATAGAACTCCACTTCTTGTTGATTTGCCCACGACTATTACAATTTTTTTTAATAAGACTTGTTTCATTAATAAAATTATATTTGAAATTACAAATAAATCTATCCCATCAAATCAAACTAATTTTTAGCAAAAACTAAACATATTATCCATGTGTTTAACAAGACAATATCATAATATAAACAAAAATGTCATGGTATAAAATTAATGATTTAATAGTATATAAATTTGTTTCTAATAAAGACAAAAGAAAATGTTAAAATTAGTACCTTATTTCTAACATTGCTAGAGAGAAAAAAGAGGCAGAGAACCACGTTAGGTAGAATAAAATAAGCTAATAATATGTTTGTTTAAATAGTAGGGTTTTAGGGTATGAAAAATTTACAATTTAACCCTTATTAACACGAGGCAGCGCGGGGATGGTCTAAAAAATTTAAACCCATCCCCACCCTGCCCTGTGGTGCTGGACTAAAATCTCGCTCTATCCCTGCCATTCCCACCTTTGCGAGGCAGGAAAAACCGATGCGAGACGAAGTGGAGAGGGGCAGGTCAAGCTGGGTGGGACAAAATTGTCATCCCTATGTGACACATCTCAATTAATTTAAACTTTTGACTGAATATGTGAGTGGATTGGTTGAATCTGAATGTGCTTTTAATTTGTTATTTGCTGAGTGGGAACTGGGTGCGTGGGCTAGTTAATCAATAGGTAGCAAATGTTAACACTAAAATATAATTAAACAATATATGATTCTAAAAATAAAAATATTAAACAAGGGCCGTGGGACAGAAGAGTGATTGAGTAAAAACAAAAACAAATGTTAACACAACAAACATTTTCTTAATACAATTATAAAGAAAAATAGTTGTCAAAGTTGAGTTGAATTGTAAAATAAAAAATTGTAAAACAGTGTAGACATAAACTAATAGAAAAAAGTATTCTAAGCAGTAATAATTAAAGTTCACTTAACAATAATAATTAATATGTTTAATATATTTAGAAACAAGAGATAATTTTCAATATTTAATTTTAGTAACAATAATTAGTATGTTCGTTGTATTAAGAAAGAATATGTCAAACGAAATTATTATTTATCATTTATTCTCTTACTAGTACTATAGACAAATTTATAATAAGAAGACTGCGTAGACTATAAGATTTATCTCTTACCTAAAATTCGACTTTTTACTGACCACGTAGAAAATAAATTTTAGAGCTGCCGCCGACGGCTATGCATAATTTGATTATTTAACATTGAATATGACATCTTCCTTAAAAAAAAAAAAAAAAAATTGAATGTGACACGAGGACAATAATTGGCTTATGTGAGGCCTTTTCACCCGTTCAGACTAATGCTTATCACTTCCAGATGAAATGCTTAGTAGCTAAACAAGAAACGTGAACACTCTGCAGCAAAAGTCCATAACTAACAAAGATTTCGCAGCCCTCAGCTGTTCAGTAAGCAACTGGTTAATATATAAGGTCTTCATGCATGCATCCAATTCAACTTCTGAAGTGACATGTTGATTGACCATCTTGCGTAGATACATCAACAAAAGAGGATCAATCTGAGAGATTTTTCTTCTGCACCAACCTCTTCAAAATGGTCACCCAGTACTCATCACCCAACACTGAATACAATCATGGTTAAAAAAAGACACTATTAGTTATAGACTCTCAACAAACTAATCAAGTTCGAAGACTTGCATCCGGACATTTAAACATATATGCCGACAAACTTCAGAGTAGAAGCTGAGAGAAACAAGACTTAAACCTGCAGACATCCAGTCGCTCTAAGTCCTGCATGCACTGAGACTAATAATCTCCTAAAAACTGCATCATTCATGATTCAACATTGACTTAGATAGTAGACCACTGTTTACCTATCATTTTCATCTAATAACTAAGATTCCAACAAAAATTAGGATTTGCTTGTATTATTTCTTTCTTTTACTTCTTATGTTCATGACTTTTTTTTTAATGTGAATCACGCGTGCAACTTCTGGACAAAATATATACGTTTCCACTAAGTCATTAGGTACCAACTAGAGGAAAAAGATAACACCATCTTTTGACAAATGATCTTTCAAGCGTCATAGCTACCACAATATTCATGTTTGTCCATATCAGTATCAGTATGAGGATTGAGGACCCCATGAATGTCCTTAGTGATTGAACATCAAGCTAATTAAGGTCTATGACTTTATTGGATATACCTTAAATTTGAAGTTAGAAATTTAGCCAACCCAATTTTTTTCAGGCTTAGTTGTAAAGTTTTTGGAAATTTTATACATGGGTTTGAATGTGCATGGAAATTTTAATTTTCTTTGTCATATGTAAAAATAGAGTAAATTGGTTGATTACACCTACAGTTTTAATAAACACACTATAAATATGTGAGGATTGAGGAGTCCATAAATGTCCTTGGTGACTGGTAGAACATCAAGCTGAGGTCTTTTGACTTTGGATGTACCTTAAACTTGAAGTTTAATGTTTCCAATCCATTTCTGTTAGAGTTATATATATATATATTTTAAATGTTAGTTTGGTAGAAATCATTTGGGTTTGAACAATGTGCATGGCAATTTTTAATTTTCTTTGTTGTAAAAGGTGGAGTAAATTGACTTATAAAGCAACAGTTTTAATAAATAGACTATAAAAAAGAAAAAAAATTGGAATATTTCTATTAGAGTTATATATATATATATATATATTAAATGTTAGTTTGGTAGAAATTATATGGGTTTGAATAATGTGCAAGGAAAATTTTAATTTTCGTTGTTGTAAAAGGTTGAGTAAATTGACTTACATAAAGCAACAGTTTTAATAAATAGACCATAAAAAGGAAAAAAAGATTGGAAAGCGTCGCCTGAGAGATTCGAACTCTCGCGGGGAAACCCCATGTACTTAGCAGGCACACGCCTTAACCACTCGGCCAAAGCGACGCTATGTGATGAATGCTCATCATAAATATATTTATCTATATTTTTTAAAGTCAACATTCTCAGAGTTCTTCCTCAAAGTTACATAAATAATAATTGGAAATAAAAAGGAAAGGATACAAATTTAATATCTTATGCAATAATAGTTAAAACTTTTGACACACACATATATATATATATATTATAGAAAAATAAAAAAATCATATCCACATTAATTATTTAGTATAGTATGAGTTTTTAGCTATACAGGGTTTTCTTTTACCAAACTATAGTTTAACAAAATTTTCAAGTTTAATCAGTAATAATTTTTGTATATATTTTTCTGTATAGTTTAGAGACATAAATTTTTCATAAAATGCCTTTATTTATTTATTTTATAACATTTCTTTTGCTAATATTAAAGTAGTAAGTAATGATAGAAATTGCCAATGGGGGATGGTTCAGTTGGTAAGGCTCAGGCACTTCGTCTACCCCACCTACGTATCAATCCCATTGTCAATAGTCCTTCGTTAGTGGGCATCTATAAGGATTGGCTGCATCCAAAAATGATGGGTTTTAACCTGAGTGCCCTACTCGGGAGCTGACATAGCTTAGCTAACCCCTATTTTTTGTTTACCAAAAAAGAAAAAGTTACGAAAGAAATTTATAATATTAAAAAAAAAAAAAAAAAAAAAACTGTGAAAGAAGTCACAGCAATTTTCACGTGAATCTATTACTTTAATTTTTCACTTCACTTTTTGGTTGTGCTTTAGCTGTTAAAGTATGCTACCTTTGTTTTTCCGATAATTAACAAAATTTTTTTGTCCTTTCTCTTTTGTCATGTAAATTATAGAATCCAATATTGTAAAATATGCAAAAGATTGATGTTTTTGTTCTTTAGTATGTGGCCTTTTCTTATTTTTTGGGATGAAGAATAAAGTAACCTCATGTTACCATTTTCAAAGAGGGAGAATACCATTAAACTATGTTTATTTTTTTGGTTAAATCAATTAAAATATAAAATTAATGGTAGTCTTTTGTGATTTATATTAGAGATGTGGGTTCCAAGCCCTTTGTATTTGGATTGGTTCCATTCACATTGAACTTTCAAATTCTCTTTAATTTTTATTTAAATGTAAGACATGCAATATTTAAAAATCAAATAAATGTCATGTGTCACACATTCGGTTAAAAATGGTAGGGAGTTGGAAAATATAATTGGAGGGAATAGTCTTCATTGTATTAAGTATCTGCTTCTCATAACATATTTTAAAATTATTCAGGTTATTTGGATCCTTCTAAAAAAAAAAAAAACAATTATTTGGTTTACGCACAAATTTTAAAAACCTTATTTTAAAGTGAAATTGTATTTTTGTCCAATTAATTTTAAGCTTAATAAATCAATAGACATAAACTCTTCCAAACAAGCACTAAGATTATTATTATTTTTTTATGCAAGCAGAAAGCCACATGAAAAAGAACAAGTGTGCTTCAAGATGATAACCCTTAAATCCACAAGGGTTACTTGAATCTGTTAGGAGAATTCCAAAATCTACTAGAAAAGAAAGGAAAAAAACTCTTTGAAATTTTTATTGATGAAATTGAATTGCCTTGAAAGTTACAATACATTTGAATTACGAAAAGAAACCCCAAGGCTACTAGGAGACCCTTAGGAAATCCTAAACTATTCTTAGGACAGCTAGAAGACTCTAAAATGTCATAATTTGCATCAAGCATGAAATTAAGTTAGAAAGAGGAAAAATTGCCAAAATTGATCAGAAAATTACAAATCAAAGGCCTAATTGAAGATATTTTCCTGAAAAACTATATAGGTAATGGCTATAAGGTAATGAGTTTTGATGTTCATAATGATTCCCTTCATATCACCAAATATCACGCAATTCTATTGATAACTCTGATGATTTTTACTAGTATTTTTTTTACGTATTAAACTTTTTATGTGTTGACTTTAGCTATCTCTGTGTTCAAGGGAAGTTTGTACTGTCCGTTCTGCATCAACTTTAATACGCGTACCTAAAGTTGGTTTTATAATTAGCCTTATATAAGTAGTGAGATTTGCACAGTTATTTGAAACACAATATAGAATATTTGCACTCTTCTTGTCTCAGTACACAACACTTGAAGCCCATCTCCCATCTCCCACTTTTCACTCTTTTACACACAATCTAGCCCATTGGGCTGCCTTTTGTATTTGAGATGAATCCATTTTCATTTTTATCTCTTCTCTTCCTTCTCGAGATTTTATCCCTAAAGTTAGGATGTGCTCGGACCCTCTATAGTTTCTTTGTCGTAATAAAGTTATATTTATTAAAGAAAAAAGTAAGCAACCTTAAATTCCTCAAAGTTATATTTGCACAGTTATGCATGTGTAGCAAGTTAACTTTTCAGTGATCAGTCTAAGGACCCCATGCTAAGGAGTGGAAAATAAATTACAACAGGTCCTTAGCAATGCTAATGCAAGATCCGGTTCTGCGTAAGAAAGGAAATGTATTCGGTGATGATGGAAGTGAGAAGTGCAATTCATGATGTCTCTTGGCATAAAAGCTAAAGCAATACACTCCCATTAGATTAGATTATTTCCTCATGTCCACATTATTGCCTTTAATCATGACCACGTATGGTCACTCACCCTTGTATTTCAATCCATCACCACTCTTCAAAAGCAAGCAATATTCAAACCCAAATTGCATTTACACTGCTCATTAATTCTCTCTGTCGCTTTCTCTTGATGATCATCAAGTATTAAATGGCACATTTTTATTTGATACAGCTAAACTAAGGCCCACATGTAAAGATCCATGTGAGTGTACATTGAAACTACATAGAAATCTCATTAGAAACAACTTGAATCTAGCGTTTCTATGCATTGAGCTCGTTAGGATACATTCACTTATACTTGTCACATGTTCACATCTGAATGGATCCAATATACAAGAACATTGGATATCCAAGTCTTGCCCAATCTAATTAACAAACAATGTAAGCATGTCATTGATTTGTTCACATTTAAATTTTTTTAGTTTATTTATTTTCTTAAATAAATGAGGATTTAAAAGTTATAATAATAAAGGAACTCAATCATGCATGTGCAATTTGATCTCAAGGGCATCAAATACCATGGAAACCTAATTATACAAATTAGCTATAACAAACCATTCTTGTATGATAAGTTGATATGGTCCATATTTGGGGGCATTTTAAGAATTAATTAGTACTCTTATTTTGGTAATATTTTAATTAGTACACTCATTATATATCAATGAACCTTTTTGGGCAAGATGACTTTAAAATTGAGAAGAGACTAAATTAGGGAAAAGAATTGCTAAAGCGTGCTTACTTTGCCATGATTCCCTCTTGTTTTGTTTTGTTTTGTTTTTTTTGTTTTTTTTTATATTATTTTTTATGAGGATTTTATTTTATTTTATTATTATTATTATTTTTTAATGAGGACTTTGCTATGATTCCTAAGGATGTCCAAAAAGAGAGACAATTCGGTGTAAAAGCATACGCTAGTTTCTAGGGAAGTGGCTCTCCCTTAATTATCGGATATAATTTTTGTATGGCTTGGCCACACTCTAAACTAAAGTGACTTTGGAGGTGCGATTTTTGTTTTCCAAAAGAATAGAGAAAATATTATAATTTTTTGGTCATTATTATTAATAATGATAACATTGTCAAACAAGGTTTACCATATAATAAAGATTGCATCATTAAGTTGAATTATAAATTTGGAGTACTTGGATTTGTAAGAACCTTTTTTTTTTTTTTTTTTTTGATAAAAAGGATTTGTAAGAACCTAGACTTAGGTTCTTATCCTCAATTCTTATTATTATTATTAAATAGTTATTTGTTATAAACAATAAAAAACGATTCGAACATCTTTATAATATTTAATTGGTCCATCAATTTCACCTAGCTGGTTAAACCTTATTGAACCAACCCAAATGACTTAAACTAAACATATATGTCCTAAACCCAGAAATTGGTAATTCTAATGAATTTCAGTGATTAATTGAAAACATTTTTTCCTAAAATGAAAGGAGAAAACTATTTTCGTCACTTACTAGTAAAGGATAAACCTACCCTATCTAGTTATCATCATCCCCATGTTTTTCCCCCCCACACAATAAGTCAATAGCCATGCTCTCATATCATCACTTTTGGAACATATATACAGTTTATAGTTTATAGTCTATTTTGCTCCTACAATAATGGCACATACTAATGATATTCTTTTAATGAGAAATGAGAATTATTTGTTCTTTGTAATAAAAACTCTTTATTAATTGGTACTAGCTAGTACTAAAAAGTTTACAAAGAGAATTCCTTGGAGTTCTTAGTGGAAAGTAAAATTCTAAGAACAACAAATTTCACAGTTTCATTAACAACTTATTGATATGATAAATTGTAATTGGCGCAACATTATTTACACACGACCGATACCATTTTTAATATAAGAGAAAAAGTAAACGAATGTATTAAGAGCATTAGTTTAAATATTTTTTAGAAATTTTTTATGAAACAAATATTAATTTTTTTTATGATTTTTTATATTTCTCATAAAAATGATGTTAAAACTTTTTAAAAATGATTTGTTAACAACTACCATAATGTCACCCATTACCATGAATCTTAATATAACCCATTAACAACATGTCAACAATTATAAAAAAAGATTATGTTAAAAAGTTTTGGCTCTAAAATGGCTCAAATTCTCAAAGCCAAGCCAAACATCTCACCCTCTCAAAAAAGCAACCTCTCTTTATCAGCTTTATAAACCCTACTAATTAAGACCCTTCCCCATGTCAGAGAAATCATCCCTCTCTCTCTCTCTCTCTCTCTCTCTCTCTCTCTCTCTCTCTCAATGTCTAACAATAGAATGGATGGTGGTGAAGACCAAGAAGCTCTGTTTCACTCCTACCCTTGTGCCTACTATGTCCAAAGCCCTTCCACTATTTCCCATGCCAACAGCACTGACATTAGAACCAACAACATTGATGAATCCACATTCCACTCCCCAGTTCGCTCAGAAACCTTCCTCACAAACCCCACAAACCCAAACCACAGCATCGAAGCCTCACGTTTCACTCTCTCACGCTACTCTTCCTCTCGTGGATCAAACAACTCACTAATCTTGCATGAAAAGAAGAATAATAGTATTATTGCTTATGATGTTCAAAGCAATGGGACAGCCGGGACTCATGAGAATTGTGAGAACCGTTTGATCATTGTTGATCATCATGGAGGGGTTGATGACGATGAGGAGGAGGAAGAGAATGATGAGAAAGAATTATATTATGGGAGAGGAAGAGGGTTTTGGAGAAGGTATTGTACTTATCGTAATTCTGATTCATGTCTGTGGATTTGCTTGCAAATATGTTGGAGGGCAATACTGAGCTTGGGAATTGCATTGCTTGTGTTTTACATTGCTACAGAGCCACCACCACCCAAGTTATCCATCAAGGTACTACATCTTTCTCTCTCTTAAGGATTATTTAGGTCAAGCTTTTTATTAAAAAATAACCAGTTTATTCATTTTTTTTAAACTTATTCTATCATAGTTTTGTGTAGTTTATTTTTTAAACCAAATTAATTACTAATGAAAATGAGCTCTTCTGAATGAACACAAACCCTATATTTAGGAGATTATATTATTTATTGTATTTTTATGATTTGGTAAATAGAGTTTAATAGACAATTTAGTCAACCTAGTTCAAAATAAAACCTCTCTTTTAAGAAAAAAATTTAGATGATGAGACTTTAAATCTAGTAGATGCATCATGCATGCCTAAGTTTATTTACTTATTTATTGGCTGGATAGATGCATGCCTAAGTTATTAATTAAAAAAAAAGGTATATTGTCGGAATAAACTTTTAGTAAATATATATTATACAGACAAAGGGAATGGAACTTTATCGAGAATATTGAAAGGACTTGACTAAGAATGGGTTGTCAGATCTCCTCTTACAGTTTCAACTTAAGGAACCTTGAGCATATGCATAAATGCCACATTCTACTTTTTTTTCCTTGGATGAATACATCAATGTACATTCCTTATGAAAGCAGATAGGGATTGAGGAAAAAAAAAAAAAAAAAAAAAAAACTAAGCAATTAAAAAAGTTTAGTTCCAAACATGTTGGAGCTATCTTGTTCGAACCCGTGATTGTAGCGATTAAAGAGACTGTCTATGTGTAATCATGTGATTTGTTTAAATAATATAATAAATAGATTTATAAATTACTGCGTAATGAGTTGGAAAAGATAACTCTAAATATGTTTGGAGCCAAACTTTATTTCTATATAAAATAAATGTGCTTCATGATTCAAAGAGTGTAACACACTAGCTCTAGCACTTTCCTTATTATGAATTTTCTTGATTTTACTAGGTTGGCTGATACCAAGTTGCTTTATGTTTTTCCTCCATTTTATGTTTTTTTTTTTTTTTCTCATTTTAAACTTTGGTTATTTTCTAAATAATGTAAAAAGAATACGTGGACAAATTGTAACTGATGAAGTATATATAAAGTAGAACATAAAAAATGAGATAGAAGATTTGTAATGGGTTGATATGGTTTGTCACATGCAAGAAAGAATTAGGCAAAAAAAAAAAAAAAAAGCATTAGCCAATGTAAAGAGCTAACCTAATGGACAGAAAACATAGGAAGACACAAAATGTCTCCTATCAAGGGCCGAAATTATAGGTACAGAATTCTCTACATTGTTTTTTTTTTTAAGGGAATTCTCTACATTGTTAGGCCCATACTACACAACTTGTCTCATACAGTAGTATTTTAGACAATAAAGTATAGGGCCATAAAGGAATTTTAGGAACCCAAACTTTAGAATGGATGGGTAGCTTGTGCTGAGGGTTGAGGTTGCAGAATTGGCCTAAAGTTAGCCTCCTCTTTTTCTTTTTTCTTTTTGTGGAGAAAAGGTGGCTGTACAGTTGAAATTGAAACATTGATGTATGACCAGAATCATGAGTCATGACCAAAAAATAAAAAGGTTTGGCCTAGTCCCATGATTGAATTGACTAAAGTTGCCATAGCCCAAAGAGAAACATAAAAATGCCCAAGTTCCACAGCACGAAGCAGTCCATGTGCCTAAGATCATTACTTTGCCTAAGCAATGACTGGCTAGGTGTTCATTTCTATTTACTTTATTTGTCTAGTTGAGCATTATGTAAAATAAAATAATAAAAAAAATAAAAAGAGAGAGAAAGTTGACGATTTAAAAAGTTTTACATAAGTAAATAAGTGCACGTTTGGATACAGAGTTTGCGTTTGCATTTGCGCACTCCGTGCGTTTTGTGTGGGTCTCGTGCACTGTTCACGGGACCCGCAAGTATTTTTTTAAGCAAAAACAACTTTAAAACTGTGTCTCACGGTATTATTCACACATTTAAAAATTATTCCGCTACAGTGTTTTTAGTTTTCAATTTTCAGCAATAAGCGATATTCAAACAGACCCTAAGTCAAACATAGTAACAAAAACACCAAAGTCTTTATTCCAAAATTTGGAGTTAACTAGAGATCCTCAACAAATTAGTTAGAATTGGTCATATGGATTCTTTTTCTTCATTTTATTTTATTCAAAATCATACTCTTTTTAATTTTCTTTATTGACGTGTCTGTCTTTATTTTTTTTTAACTTAAAAGAAATAAAATAATAAAAAGAGCTAATCTTAACTTAATGAGACATGCATATGTTAAGGTACTATTTATATTCACTTCTTTCTTATGTGTAATAAATACATGTTGCAGATTGCAGGAATTAGCCAATTTGTGCTAGGGGAAGGAGTGGATGCCTCAGGTGTTACAACTAAGATACTCACCTACAATTGTACCATCAATTTAGTGATTGATAACAAGTCCAAGCTCTTTGGCCTTCACATTAATCCTCCAATAATGGAAATGTCATTTGGTCGCCTCACTTTCGCAATGTCATATGTAAGTAAATCCAAGACATCATGAATTTTCTTATCTACATGAGTTGAACTCTTTGTTTCTTGAACATGGCAACTAAGTTTTGAATGAACAATATTTATTTTGGAATTTGGAACAATTTTATCAGATATTTGTAAATTAAAAAATGATATGGAAGAGTGTAACATTAACAAAAAGTTACATTATATATATATATATTTATATATATATATATATATAAACACATTATATTGTATATACAACTTGAAGCTAATATTTATTGGAATATTAACTTTTGTGGAAAGCTAACCTCTCTTGGACCTAAAAGTTTGGTGCTTATTGTGAACTTGGATCAGAAATTTTGGAAATCCATGGGCCAAAATGGGCTTTAGGTGCATCACAAGGAAAAAAACTCTTCATGGAATTAGGAAGCACGGCCAAGAGTTCAATTTTAGTCCCTCACATTTCACAAATGTAACGATTTATTTCCTTATGGTCCATTTGGATTGAGGGAGAGGGAGGGGGAGTAGAGTAGAGTAGAGTAGAATAGATTTAGCACAAAATTAGCTTATTTTTAGCCAACTCTACTCTACTCCCCTCCACTCTCCCTCCTTCCCCCCTCCATCAAAACAGACCATTAGTCTTTTTTGTAGTTCTAAGTCACTCTATATTTAAGGGACCAAGACTAAACCGAATATTTTAGAAAAGGTAACTTATGCATTCGACATATCACACGTGTCTTCTATTTCACAATATGTATATTTCAATAATATGTCAGGTTTATATGTTGTGAGAGAGATGATGTACATGTCGGATGTATAAGATAATTATTGTATATTTTAAGGTATTAAAATTGCAAATAAGAAATTGCCAAAAAAAAGAAAGACAAGGACCATGTTTTTAAAATTTAAAAAACTAGATTAGAACATTTAAAATTAAGGAACCAAAATTGTACATACTCTATATTTGAAGGATCAAAATTTTAATTTACATGAAAAAACCAGGGTTAGAGTGCAAAGCTCTCATCTATATGCATCATATGTGTATGTAATATTGGTACTTATATACATGTAATATTGCTGTGATCACCTCTTACTTTTTAGTGCTGTTATTATTTATTTTGGCCGAAATCTTTGATAATGGGTTTGTTATGTATAGGGTCCAAAGCTATATGCTGAGAGTGGCTCCACATTGTACCACTTATATGTAGAAACGAAGAATAAGCCAATGTATGGTGCTGGAAGAAACATGCAAGACAAGCTAGAGTCTGCAACGGGATTACCACTAATGTTTCGAATGAGGTTGAACTCAAATTTCCGAATTGTTTTGAACCTTATCAGGCCTAAATTTCATCATCAAGCTGAATGCCTATTAGTCCTTAATCGTGCATATGATAAGAAACATCGAACCCAAGCATATAATAGCACTTGCACAATTACTTCTTAATCCTTGCTATTAATATGTGTTTGGAATACACAAGTATAGATAGTGATCAAGCAAGCGAAGATGTTTGGCATGTGATTATAAATATAAATTTTGAAACCAAGACTTGGTTATTGTTGAGTATACATATAAATGTATTTGCAACACCTACATCTAGGTTCAATGATGAAAATGATTAAATTGTTTGATTTGTCTAATGAAAAACTGAACTAATCTCCTCAAATTTACAAGGACTAAAAGATATAGTTCTATTTACATGAATGGAGGATGGTACCATTGAAATTAATGGGATGGAATTATTTACTTGATAATGAATGTCACCATATCAAGTTTTCATAATAAATTGTATTTATGGTAGTAACATATTCTCTAAACTCAAATTACAAGTACTAATTAGTGTTGGAATGTTTATCTCTTAATCACATGGAGGATCTAGAGTACATATTTAGATAGTGATATAAGTGATTACGTTCTTGTATCATCCACAATGTCAACGCCATTCTTTCAATCGCTAAAGTCACTCATAATTTGATTTTGCCAAAATCTGAAAGGATGGTAGAAGAGGATATATTGATGCAACAATACCCACATCAACACAGATCATCTACAACATCAACACTAGATCATCTACAACATCAACATCACCATTCATTGGTTTCATTTTATTGATTTTTCTTCTTTAGATATGTGTGGAAAATTTTTTGGCCTATTTTGTAGCCCATTGTGAATCTTGTGCGCAGGATATAAAAACTGTTATTTTGGAAATTAGGGTTTCAAGTTATTTTTGTGAGAGAAAACTGTACTGCCACATCTTGTATTTTTCCCTGAGAATAGTGAAATCTTTGTAACTCCGTAGACGTAAATAAATTGCCGAATCACGTAAATATTGTCTTGTATATTATTATTTTTCTTTAGCCTATATTTTTTCTTTATTGTTGCATCTCATAGATCTAGAAATTTTGTGTACATTTCCATCAAGATATTCATTATTGCCTAAATCTGACTTCCATACCTCTATTTCCGTAGATGCATCATGCATGCCTAAGTTTATTTATTGGCGTGATAGATATGCGTGCCTAAGTTGTTAATTAAAAAAAGGTATATTGACGGAATAAACTTTTAGTAAATATAGATACAAAGGGAATGGAACTTTATTGAGACTATTGAAAGGATTTGACTAAGGATGGGTTGTCGGGTCTCCTCTTACAGTTTCAACTGAAGGGACCTTGAGCATATGCATAAGCATCTTCCGCAACTTAGCTAAATTTTCATATTGTTTGGAGAGCAAACAGTTTTACTTACCTACTTTTTCAATACATTTTCTAACAGACTCTAACCATTTTCTATTACATTTAAATATTATTTTTTCATTATTTTTTTAATATTATTTTTATTCTTTATTCTTAATGTGCACATAAAAAGAGAGAGAGAGGTTGAATATTTTAGTCATAAAAATTCATTTGAAGAGCAATAGTAACTCTTCATGTGTGGAGCATGCTGTAGCTTATCTACTCTATTTTTTACAATTTGGAAAGGTTGTTGGAGCTAATTTTTGTGGGTTTGCTCTCCAAACATTGTTTTGGAGAGGCTATTAGAGATGCCCTAACTGCTGCATGCTACTTTCCTTTTCCTTGGATGAATACATTACTGCACATTGCTTCTGTAAGCAGATAGAGATTGTTAAAAAAAAAAAAAAAAAAAAAACCATGCAGCCGAAAAAGTTTAGCTCCAGACATGTTGGAGTTATTTTGTTTCAACCCATATTGTAGCGATTAAAGAGATCGTCTATGTATAGTCATATAATTTGTTTAAATAATATAATAAATAGACTTATAAATCACTACGTATAAATAAGTTGAAGAAAAAAAATTTAAATATGTTTTGAGCCAAACGATATAAATGTGCTTCATGATTCAATGAGTGTGTCACACACTAGGACTAGCTCTTTCCTTGTTATGAATTATCTTGATCTTATTAGGTTGGTTGATACCGAGTTTGCTTTATGTTTTAAAATGTGTCTGGTTTATTTATTTATTTTTCTCATTTTAAACTTTAGTTATTTTTTAAAAAAAAAATACGTGACAAACTGTAATTAATTGAGTATAAAGTGGAATATAAAAAATGACACAAGATTTGTAATGGGTTGATATCGTCTGTTACATACAGGAAAGCATTAGGCAACAGTGTACATATAATCATACATATAAAGACCAAAAAAAAAAAAAAGCATTAGTCAATGTAAACTGTAAAGAGCTAATCTAATGGACAGAAAACTTAGGAAGACCCAAAATGTCTCTTGTCAAGTTCCGAAATTATAGGTACAGAATTCTCTACATTGTTAGGCCCATACTACACAACTTGTCTCATAGTATTTTAGACAATAAAGTACATAGGGTTATAAAGGAATTTTAGGAACCCAAACTTTAGACTGCAGATTGGCCCAAAGGTAGCCTCTGCTTTTCTTTTCTTTTTTGGGGGAGAAAAGGTGGCCTATACGGTTAAAATTGAAACATTGATGTATGACTGGAAATCATGACCAAAAAATAAAAAGGTTGGCCTAGTCCCATGATTTTTTTTTTTTTTTTGGTAGAAACGGGAAAGTCTTATTTAAACATAACAAAGTTTATATAGATGCAGCTATATTCGGCTTGACGGGACATACCCTACTGATCCCTAGGCCTGTCATATTCCTTACAAAACAGTGGTATAAAAAATTGAGACAGGTGTCATAGATGGTCAAAAGTTGCTACTAGTGATTTCCCCATTTCGCTAACACATCTGCGCATTCATTGGCCTCACGGTAGATATGGCACACTTGTACCACCCATGCCCGCTTCATAAGGCTCCTGCAATCACAGATTAAAGGAAATACATCAGGAGGGAAATTGTCAGTTGAAGTAGTTAACCAGGATAATACTATCACAGAATCAAGCTCTAGTTGGATAAATTTAAAACCCAAATTCCACGCCAACATGAGACTCTGACGCACCGCTCCCAATTCTGCCATATTATTAGTAGCAATACCCATACTCAATGGGCAATTGTTCCAATCTTATCCAGACAGCCGTAGTAACTTTGGCTGTACTGGGATGGAAGTCCGCCTCCCATGCTTGAACATGGAGGTATTGTTCACCCACGAACCATGGGCCATCCATGAGCGCATGATGATAATCCTTTAAGGCATCAAATTTCATAATAAAGTATCCATATCCGATATCAATTAAATGCGTGTTACCTATTGGGCGCCATATACCGGCTAACCTAGTTTGCAAAGCGCGATATCCGAGCTGTTTACCCATAAGTTTTAGAATAATGCTAGTTTGCTACTGTCCTGACATTTTCCACTTCAGGTCTACTGACACATGTATTTCTCACTCCTCTTCATTCATTTGGTCCTCTTCCTAGGGCTGCTCCTCATTTTCTCCTGTCCTTCCAGTCCTCTCTGATTCAGATTCTACCTCCTTGTCCACTTCAATTTCTGCGTCTTCAAGCTCCGTATTGTGCATGACAGCATCCAAAGTTGCTTCAGCATAAGAATTTTTTCTTGAATTATCCCTCAGATAGGTAGTCACTGGGTTCTCGGTTTCCTAGGGTGTGTTGTTCATTGTTTAATTAAGATGATTTACTTCGATCTCTTTGACAGGCCTAGTCCTATGATTGAATTGACTAAAGTTGCAATAGCCCAAAAAGAAACATAAAAATGCCCAAGTTCCACAGCACAAAGCAGTCCATGACACCATGTGCCTAAAAGTTAAAATCATTACTTTGCATAAGTAGTGACAAGCTAGGTGTTCATTTTGATTTACTTTATTTGTCTAGTAATGGGCAATATGTAAAATAAAAAAATAAAACAGAGAGAGAGAAAGTTGACGATTTAAAAAAGTTTTACATAGGTAAATAAGTTAAATACAGTAACAAGAACACCAAAGTTTTTATTCCAATTTTTAGAGTTAACTAGAGATCTTCAACAAATTAGTCAGAATGATCATATGCATTCTTTTCCTTCATTCTATTTTATTCAAAATCATACCATTTGTTATTTTTTTTATTGTCGTGTCCTTTTTTTTTAACTAAAAAAAAAAAAAAAAAACTAATCTAGAGTCAAAGAGACATGTTAAAGCTACTATTTATATTCACTTCTTTCTTATGTGTAATAAATATGTGTTGCAGATTGCAGGAATCAGCCAATTTGTGCTAGGGGAAGGAGTGGATGCCTTAGGTGTTACGACTAAGATACTCACCTACAATTGTACCATCAATTTAGTGATTGATAACAAGTCCAAGCTCTTTGGCCTTCACATTAATCCTCCAATAATGGAAATGTCATTTGGTCGCCTCACTTTTGCAATGTCATATGTAAGTAATCCAATACATCATGAATTTTCTTATCTACATGGGTTGAACTCTTTGTTTCTTGAACATGGCAACTAATTTTTGAATGAACAATAATATTTTTGGAATTTGGAACAATTTTATTAGAGATTTTGTAAATAAAAAATAGATATGGAAGAGTGTAACGTTAACAAAAAGTTACATTATATATATAAACATTATATTGTATATACAACTTGAAACTAATATTTATTGGAATAATAATTTTTGTGGAAAGCTAATATTAATTGTTAGTATGCGGTAAAAATATATTGTTGTGGAAAGCTAACCTTTCTTGGACCTAAAAGTTAGGTCCTTATTGTGAACTTGGATCAGAAATTTTGGTAATCCATGGGCCTAAATGGGCTTTGGTGCATCACAAGAAAAAAACTCTTTATTGAATTACAAAGCATTGGCCAAAAGTTCCATTTTAGTCCCTCATATTTTAAAACTGTAACAACTTATTTCCTTCATCTTTTTTGTAGTGCTAAGTCACTCTACATTTAAGGGGCCAAAATTAAACCAATCCCATATTTAAAAAAAATGTAACTTATGCATTCGACATATGTATTTTCTATTTCACATGTATATTATAATAATATGTCAAAGTTTATATACTGTAAAACATATTATGTATATGTCGGATGTATAAGATAATTATTGTATATTAAAAGGTGTTAAAGTTGCAAATAAGAAATTGACAAAAAAAAGGCAAGGGCCATTTTTAAAAAAAAAATTTAAAAATTGGATTAGAACATTTAAAAATTAAGGAACCAAAATTATACATACTATATATTTGAAGGATCAAAATTTTAATTTGCCTGAAAAAAAAAACCAAGGTTAGAGTGCAAAGCTCTCATCTATATGCATCTTATGTGTATGTAATATTGGTACTTGTGTGTGTGTTCTGTAAAAGAAGAAAAAAAAAAAAAAAGGCATTGTGATTTTCTTAGATAATGGATTTGTTATGTATAGGGTCCAAAGCTATATGCTGAGAGTGGCTCTATATTGTACCACTTATATGTAGAAACGAGGAATAAGCCAATGTATGGTGCTGGAAGAAGCATGCAAGACAAGCTAGAGTCTGGAATGGGATTGCCACTAATGTTTCGCCTAAGGCTGAACTCAAATTTCAGAGTTGTCTTGAACCTTATCAGGCTTAAATTTCATCATCAAACTGAATGTCTATTAGTTCTTAATTGTGCATATGATAAGAAACATCGAACCCAAGCATATAATAGCACTTGCACAATTACTTCTTAATCCTTGCTATTAATATGTGTTTGGAATACACAAGTATAGATAATGATCAAGCAAGCGAAGATGTTTGGCATATAAATTTTGAAACCAAGACTTAGTTGTTGTTGATTATACATATAAATGTACTTGCAACACCTACATCTAGGTTCAATGATACAAATGATGAAAATGAGTGGACTGCTTGATTTGTCTAATAAAAAACTGAATTAATCTCCCCATATTTACAAGGACTAAAAGATATGGTTCTATTTACTTGAATGGAGGATGGTACCATTGAAATTAATGGGATGGAATTATATTTACTTGATAATGAATATCTATCAAGTTTTCAAAATAAATTGTGTTCATGGTAGTAACATATTCTCTAAACTCAAATTGCAAGTACTAATTATATTGGAATGTTCATCTCTTAATCACATTTAGAATGTTTATCTCTTGATCACATGGACGATCTAGAGTACATGTTAGATAGTGATATAAGTGAGGACATCCCTGTATTATCCACAATGTCAACACCATTATTACATACGCTAAAGTCACTCAAAATTTGATTATGCCAAAATCTGAAAGGATAGTGGAACTGGATAGGGGTTATTGATGCAACAACATCCACATCAAATCTAGATCATCAACAAAATCAACATCACTATTCATTGTCTTCATTTTCTAACTTTTCTTCTCTAGATATTCATTATTTCATAAATTTGACTTTCATGCCTCTGTTTATGTATCCCAAAGAACAACTATATCTGGAGGTTAGCTTGAAGCTTTGTAGCAAATAATGGCAATGGCGCCTTCACTTCCCTCTTCCTCCACTTCCTCTTTCTCTCCTCTCTCCAAATTAAATTCTATGACTTTGCAATATATAGAAGATGTAGTGTCTCTACTAGATGAGTGGGCATTAAATCTAAATTCTCTTAAAAGTTTATAGATTAGGAATTGCCCTAGACTAACACCTCTATTTAGAGTTGTGCCATATCTCACCTCCCTTGTGGAGCTCAAGATTGGACACTGCAAGGAGTTCAATTCGTTAAATGACATAGATGATGATGAAGACATGGATGACGACGATGACATTAAATGGAGATGCCTTAATTGCCTTCATTCTTCGAGTTTCAAATGATTCTTTATTTGTAGTCTCTCCCTATGGGTCTTCAACGTGTTATTACTCTACATTAGCAAGCTCAGAACAGTTCAAACATTCCTAATTTGGCATCATTTTCTAGTGGAATCAATTGTCTTAGATCTTTACGATCGTCGAAAATTATAGGGATTCTCAATTTAATGACTTTCCCCAAGTCCATTAGCAACCTCACCTCACTTGAAGAGCTTGAAATTGTAGAATTCACTAATTTCTCATCACTTCCTAATGGGGTAAGTTGACTTAGGTCGTTAATAACAATTATAAACCTTCTTAATTTGATGGCTATCCTAGTATCGATTAGCAACCTCACCTCACTTAAACATTTTCAAATTCGCTTGTGTTTAAATATCATTACCTAATAGGATGCGCTATCTCACGTCTTTACAAAAGTTGAAAATTGCAAATTGTCCCCATTTAGAGAAAAAATATGAAAAATAAAATCAGTGAGGATTAACCAAGATCGCTCACATCCCTCATTTTACAACTCATTTAACCTTAGAATTCGGATACCACACCTTTTGCAATACCCTCTCATCTATCTTCTGCAGTTTTCATATCAACAAGCTTCTAAGTACTAGTCAAGTTTTTGCATAATATGCAATGCATTTGTTATTAGCTTCCTCCAATATTTCAATAGTTTTGCTTGTAAAAAGTTGTAATATTTAATGTTCTATTTTAAATAAAGATAATAAAAAGTAGTGTAATGATTTGATCATATTATATGCGTTTACAAATTTTGAAATTGCATGATATAGTGATTGACATATATAGGCATGTCTCACGCCTACTTAAGAATGCAAATATGGTTTTGATAAAATAAAAATGTAAATATCCTTCAATTAGTTTTTTTAACATTCTTGATTGTGTGTCATTAAATTTATTTATTTTTCTTTATTGTACTTTGTTTCAGTTGTTGAAAAAATAACTAAATTTAAGCAAGAATACAATATTTTGAATTAATCATTTTTTATATAAATCTTAGAAAAATGACTTTAAAATTTTATTATATTTAAGGCGTAAATGCACTTTTAGTCCCTACATTTTAATTTTACCACTTTTAATCCCTAAACCAATTAACGCGTATTATTTACGTCATTTCTGTCAGTCAACCGACAGAAATATCTAAGGTGGCTAACGAAAGAATTAAAATAATATAAAAAATGCCACATTAGCATCTAATTTTTTTAAAAAAATAATTTATCAATTTTAACTAAATAAAAAAAGAAAAAACAGAATTAAAAACAATAAAATACATAAATTTAGATCTAATTCATTTTGAACAAGAATATGATCACAGATTTAAACATCAACACAAGAACATAAGAGCACAAACCCAGAACCAAATACAAACTCAAATTTAAAAACACAAAGAACACAATAACAAACATAAATTAGATCATGTTCTTTGTGTATCAAGTAAACCCAATCCGAGTTTATTTACTTGCTTTGCAAGGGATTCTATCAACTCAACGATCACTTTCAGGTTCCTTTCTTTCCTGTTTTAGAGGTCCCATATCAGACTTGACTTAGTTTGAGACACGGTCTCAGAGATCTGAAGACCGAGGGATCGGCAAAGGGCTAAATTTCTCTTTTTATCTCTCCTCTCTATTTCGACCCTCTTTTCTCTTGACTTGGGCGAAAGTTCACTGCTGGGACGTCCAAATGGGGAAGGTCTTACCACAATCGCAATCGTTTTGGACTCCACTACCGAACTTTTCTTGGTTTGATGTTCAGCATCCAGTCTGTGTCGCAAAGCGTCATTGCATATCTCATCCATGAGATCCTCCACAGCAAAGAAAACATCTTGAAGCTGTTGGAGCCACTCTCAAATTGCTTTGTGCCCGATCTCGTTCTCCTCAGCATCATCGACCACCATAGCAATAGATAGCAGTTTTGAGAGTAAATAGTTTGTTATTGTGTTCTTTGTGTTTTTAAATTTGAGTTTGTGTTTGGTTCTGGGTTTGTGCTCTTAAGTTCTTGTATTGATGTTTAAATCTGTGATTATGTTCTTGTTCAAAATGAATTAGATCTAAATTTATGTATTTTATTGTTTTTAATTCTGTTTTTTCTTTTTTTATTTAGTTAAAATTGATAAATTATTTTTTTTTAAAAAAATTAGATGCTGATGTGGCATTTTTTATAATATTTTAATTCCTCCGTCAACCACCTCAGATATTTCCGTCGGTTAACTGACGAAAAGAACGAAAATAACACGCGTTAATTGGTTTAAGGACTAAAAGTTGTAAAATTAAAATGTAGGGACCAAAATGAAAGAAAGACAAAATATAGGGACTAAAAGTGCATTTACGCCTATATTTAAATAACTAATGCATTGCTTAAAATAATTAATATAATAAAATAAATGTATTTTATAATATATACATACATACATACATACATATATACATATATATATATATAGAAATTTTAAATTGATAAGATTCATTTTAGTGAATTCACAATATTTAATTTTTGATGGCTTTTGTTTCAATTTTTGTGAAAGCAACTAAACACGAAGGAAAATGTCATTTTCTAAATCAATTAATATTATTATTATTCCAAATAATATATTTTAGAGAATGTTACTTATGCATTTGACATATGTATATTCTATTTCACAATATGTGTATCCCAATAATATGTCATGTCCATATGTTGTGAGACAAATGATGTATATGCCGGACGTATACGATAATTATTGTATATTTTAAGGTATTAAAAATTCAAATAAGAAATTTTCAAAAAAATAGACAACGACCATTTTCTTTTTAGTTTAAAAAACTGGATTAGATCTTTTATAATTTAGGAACCAATATTGTACATACCCTATATTTGAAGGATCAAAAATTTAATTTGCCTAAAAAAAAAAAAAAAAACTAGGTTTAGAGTGTGAAGTTCTCATCTATATGCATCTTATGTGTATGTAATGTTGATATATATGTTCTGTAAAAAAAATAAAAATAAATAATTATAAATAAATAAATAAAAAAAGGGTATGGAGGGACCATCTATGATTACCTCTTACTTCTTATTGCTGTTATTATTATTTTGGCCGAAATCTTAGATAATGGGTTTGTTATGTATAGGGTCCAAGGCTATATGCTGAGAGTGGCTCCACATTGTACCAATTATATGTAGAAACAAGGAATAAGCCAATGTATGGTGCTGGAAGAAGCATGCAAGACAAGCTAGAGTCTGAAATGGGATTGCAACCAATGTTTCTCATGAGGTTGAACTCAAATTTCAGAGTTTTCTTGAACCTTATCATGCCTAAATGTCAACATCAAGCTGAATGTCTATTAGTCCTTAACAGTGCATATGATAAGAAACATCGAACCCAAGCATATGATATATAGCACTTGCACAATTACTTCTTAATTCTTATTATTAATATATATTTAGAATACACAAGTTTAATGATCAAGCATGCGAAGATGTTTGACATGTGGTTATAAATATAAATTTTGAGACCAAGACTTGGTTGTTGTTTTTTATGTACTTGCAACAAAGATCTAGGTTCAATGATAAAAATGATTGGACTGTTTGATTTTTCTAATGAGAAATTGAACTAATCTCCCCAAATTTACAAGTCACCATTAAAATTAATGGGATGAGATTATTTACTTGATAATGACTGTTACCGTATCAAGTTTTCACAATGATATTATGTTTATGATAGTGGGTTCCAGTTAACTTAATTGGTAAAGTCTCTGATGGTTGAATAAGAGACCTAGGGTTCAATCCCTGCCCACACCAAAAACTGATTGGTGTCTTGGTCTGATGATAAAGAGCTATCATCAGGAGCAGACACTATAGGTTGAAACTCTCTCTCAAAAAATAGGTTTACGGTAGTAACATATTCTCTAAACTCATATTACAAATACTAAACTGGTGTTTTTTTTTTTCATGTAACAATGACATTGGAATTATTTCCAAAGACTTTGTTTTTTCCTTTCTACTTAAAAATGAACTGTATTAAATAAAAAATTTATTTGACTTTCTCTTGAAATTAGAATGAGAACTTTATATAATCCTCTCCATTATGGGGGATAAATCATTAAGGGTGAGTTTGGTTTAGCTTTTTGAAGTTGGGCTTTTTGAAAAAGTTGAGTTTTCAAAAAGTGCATAATGAGAAAGTGATTTTTCAAAAAGCTGAGTGTTTGGTAAAAACTGTTAAAAAGTATTTTTTGAAAAAGCTGAGTGTTTGGCTAGTACTTATAAAAGTGGCGGTTTGAGTGGTAAATTTTCAAAAAGGACAATGTATATGTAAAGTATTGTGAAAATACTTTCTATTTTTTTTTTTTTTTTTTTTTATAAAACTTTCTAATTTTTTTTTTTAAAAAGAACTTTCAAAGTTTCTAAAAAAATTATTTTTTTCTCACCAATATTAACTAATAATAACCTATCACTTAAGATTTATTGTGAAAATATTGTGATTGCATTTCTCAATTTTAATTTCTCATTCTTTATTTTATTTTTCCCTTATTTCTTTACTTTTTTTTTCATCCATATTTCCTTCTTTTTTTTCTTTTTTTTTTCCCTCTTTTTTTCTCATCCACACACGTACCCTTCTATTTTTTTTTTCCCTTTCTTTCCCCTTTTTCCCTACCCGGACACTCCAGAACATTCCACTTTTCTTTTTCTTTTTTTTCCTTCTTTCCCTTTTTCCCTTACCACTTCTTCCTCTCCAGAATGTTCCCCTTTCTTTTCTTTTTTCTTTTTTCTTTTTTTTTCCTTCTTTCCCCTTTTTCCCTACCACCTCCAGAACGTTCCCACTTTTCTTTTTCTTTTTCTTTTTTTCCTTATTTCTCCTTTTTCCCTACCACTTCCTCCAGAAAATTCTAGTTGCCGCAGAGCTCGGGTGTTCGGTCTGGTCGAGTAAGCAACTAAAGAAATTTCGTATACAAGATTTCAATATTAGAAAGGTCTGGGTGATTGCAGTATATTCGAACCTGTAGTTAGCTTCGCTTGGGCAGCACCCCCATTGTGAGAAGCTACAAGGAAGAGAGAAGATCCCTTAAGTCTCTGCCACCAGTGGGTTTGTATTTGATTTTGATTTTGGGTTTGGGTTATGGGTTTTCAGTTGATGATTTAATTTTGAGTTGATTTTCTATGGATTTTGGGTTTGATTTTGAGTTGATTTTGTTTTGGGTTGATTTTGAGTTTGGTTTAGGATGGGTTTTCCAATAGGGTTTGAGTTGATTTTAAGTTGTTTTATGTTGATTTTGAGTTATTTTTGGTTTGGTTTTGTTGATTTTGTGTTTGGATTATCAAATGTTGAAATGGGTTTTGTTGATTGTGGTGGTAGACCGGTGATAGTTGGGTGGTGCTGTGTTTGTAGTAGCACGGTGAGGGCAGAGCAGAGAGAAGAGATGAGAGGCGTGAGAATTGAGAACTGATGAAGGGTAATTTGGTAATTGCCCTATCACCCCAACGGATATATCAAAACGCCCACAAACTTTTGGCAAAAATGGACCTCAGGTAGTCCAAAATGGACTTGCGCGTTCTTTTCACAATTATAAAACGCAACTTTTTCTAAAAAGTTGCGTTTTATACTCACCAAACAGACTTTTGGGCTGGCTGTTGTCAAAACGTGACTTTTTGGGCCCAAAAAGTTGAAATAAACGGGCACTAAATCTATTAATTTTAAACCATTCAGAGAGGGAGAGAGAGAGAGACTCAAAAGGGACGAACTACATAGAGGTTTGGGCCCTGGGGTCACCCTCAACTTTTCAAATTTTACCTTTATATTTTATTAAAATTTTGTGAAAGAAGGCCTTTAAATCCAAGCCAAAGTTGAATATGGTTTAAATAATACCCAACCTGAACCTCTAATCAGGATCACCTCAAATTATATAATTCTTTGATTCATTAATGCCTGCATAGTGTAAAGGTTTTTTTTTGAGAGTGCATAGTGTAAAGTTGAGTTGGGTTTAATATTCCCAAATAAATCTATCTTTTTTGCATTTCTTTATTAAGCGCAAAAAGGCTCTCTTTCGGTCCCTTCAATTACAATATACGAATATCGTGGCCAACAATCAAAATGAATTACTTAAAAAAAAACAATAAAAAACAATTAATAAAACTAAAAGATATTATAAAAAAAACAAAAGAATTAGTAAAAGATTACTTTCATAAAGGCAGCATGATTTCTTGTATATAGGAGTATAGGACCACCCTTAAAAAGCTAGCTAGTCTCTTTTCAAATGGATTTAAGGTCTAAATTAAAAGTGCTTCACTATTTTTTTTGTGAAGAATTATACCCAACAATTTCACGATAGCTTTTTGTATTATGCATGATTTAGTGCGTTTTAGTTATTCACAGAGTGAATGGAGCTGAAAATACCTATAATATGCATAAATTTATTGACACTTGCATCAAAAAGGCAATTAAATTTAGCAAACTTTGTTAGTTGCTAAAAGTGCATCTCATTAAACATGCACTTATCATATCATATTACTTATAGGGAAACATTAACATCCCACTGCCCTTTTTAAAAGGAGTTGTATGCCATAATTATATATATGTTGATTTGGCTAAAGTGGAAGAAATTTAAGTAATCAAATTAAGCAAATAGGATTATATGATTTAAATCTCATAAAACAAGCACTTATCATAACGTACTAATTACATGACAACATTTGTTTATATAATATATGTCAATGCCCTTTTTAAAAGGGATCTAGCAGTCTTGAAATTTATTATATATGTTGAATAGGTTAAGCACATAGAATTACACTGTCCAAATTATTCTAATTAAGAAAACATTAAAGCTTGCACTTTATAATGCTTTAAAAAATGATAGGTTAGGGAATTCCATCATTTTATACAGCATGGTGTTTATGGGGCGGTTTTAGATTCACTTATTTGGTACAGTTAATCATGACATTATTGTACATGCAAGTTACAGAACAATATCACATTTTTTTTAGAAAATTTCAATTTATGGCGTTCGCTCTTGATGATAGCTCTTTATTATCATATCAAGACATCAATCAGTTTTTGGTGTAGGTGGGGATTGAAATCCAAATCTCTTATTCAACCATTAGAGATTTTACCCGTTGACCTAACTGGAACCCACAAAAACAATATTACACTTGGATATGTGAAAAGAAGGTATATGATAATGATCATGACGCTATTTTAGTAGTGAATACCTTATAAGTCCTCTCTATGGAATGGCCACTCACAAATTGTAGGTCTCTTACGCATTTTTTTGGGACCCACAGTTGCCTCCTAAATCTAGGTTTTTTTTTTTTTTTTTTTTTTTTTTGGTAGTGAGGAATAAAAGGGTAAACAGTTGGGATGGTAATATTGTTTCCTTCAGTTCATCAAAAAATATTGTTTCCTTCAGTACACATAATTGAATTCCTATGGATTCAAATCATCCAAGTTTTTTTAAATGACGGCTATTTGAACTAATTAAGCTCAAATCAACATTACTATATTGAAGATCATTCATCATTCAGCACTACAATGTTAAGTTTTAATCAATCATTTTGTCCTTTATAGATACCAAATTGTATAGAAACAATCTGATGCGATTTAAGAACTCATCCCAATTAACAGGCCCACTAAACCACTAAACGTAATACTCAGTTACCTAATTGAAGCAATAAAAGAACAACTTGCATCAGCTTTATTGTATATTGTGCTAAGCTAAACCCCCCATGACACAATAATAAGCAAATAATCTAGCATGCTCAAGTTTATTAGATATTCAAAAAACAGTCTTTGGTTTTACTTTGCATGGCCAAATAAAGAACACAGCCAGATCTTCGTATAAAATAAGTAGAATTAGTGGGTTAGTTAAGTTCCAAATCTTGGGTTCCAATTTGCAATACCATCTTATTCTCATGATCTGTACATGAAATGCATGAGATAAGAATCTATTATGGCCGACAAATAAAAAGAATGTATCAATATAAAAGAGAAAATGGATATCTAGTTATCTAGTGCAATATTCCGTTAAGAAGTACTAATTTCTTTTCATCAAATAATTATGAGGTTTGACAAAGACCCAGGAGGAAACATATTAGTTGGACATATCACATCGCATGAAATAATAAACGGTGAAAGTATTAGTTCTAGAAAGCTAAATGGTTGCTTTGAATTGAAGCCATTAAAACTATCAATTTGCATGAAGAAATACTAAAAAATTGACATTTTCATGTTTGCAGTAGATCAATGGTGACAACTACAAGCACCATGATTAAAATAGAACACTCTTATCTAAAAGCAAAATGGTTTATTCTTATGTATTAAAAGATGTTAAATAAAAAAAATTATTGGGTACAAATTTTAATTAATTAATTTTTCCAATAAATTAAAACAAAAAAAATCAAGGAATCAATCTTAAAAAGGTTTATAGGAATATATGATAAAAAGTGTTGGACTATGTGGAACCAAGTTTGTGTTTGATTTGGATTATGACCCGGCTCGATATAAAGGTGTTAC
This sequence comes from Notholithocarpus densiflorus, assembly GCA_030021035.2. NCBI lineage: Eukaryota > Viridiplantae > Streptophyta > Magnoliopsida > Fagales > Fagaceae > Notholithocarpus > Notholithocarpus densiflorus. The sequence continues at coordinate 271,422 of JARYZH020000255.1, read as the reverse complement.
GGTGAGATACAAATATTGTTATTTCATATTAGGGTTTGTTGTGTTGTTTTGAGAGAGAAATACTGTACTGCCGTATCTTGTATTTTTTCCTAAAAAAGTGAAATCAGTACAAATCCGTGAATAAAAGTAAATTACCAAACCACATAATTTTTTATGTTGTGTGATTGTCATGTGTGTTGTTGTTCTATTTGTTTTTGCCTCCCATAAATATGAAAGTTCATGTATGTATATATATATATTCCCAACAAAAAGCTATCTGTTACTCAATTCTCAATATTGTAGATCAAATTAGAAAAACTGAAGATTTGCTAGAAGATATTTTAAAAGGAATGCTCGTCGGTTCTAGAGTGCTTAGAAAAATTATCTAGTTTCTTCTAGGGTATTGTATACCTTGTAATAGGTGCCTTTGAAGCCATTAATTTGGGAGTGATATTATTTCTACAACATAAAAATTCCTGGTTGGAATCTTTTGAACACCACGTACACTTGGGTGAAGTGTTTTTCTAGAATTTTAAAGTTTTTTTGGTTATATTAATCCAATCTCCTTATTTAGGATTCATGAATTATTGCACACATTTCAATTTCTGTTAGCTGCTTCTTTAGAAATTTTTTTTATGATGATTCTTAGCTACTAAGATAATCTAGAATAAAAGTGTTATAACTTTTAATAAATTCAATTTCGAACGTATACTTTACCCTAATATTGTATCATTTTAATCTTCATAATTCCTCTGATACTGTTTCGTTTGTCAAAAATTATTTGTGTTGATAATTAATAAAGTCTTTAGATGCCATAAAAATATGAAAAAAAATATTGTTAATTTAATTGCTAAAATTTATTTTTCAAATATAATATAAATCTGAAAATCTGGTTCAAAATTTACAGAATTATTTCTACAAATTAAATGTTCTTTTTGAAGCTTTTGGGATCAGGAAACTAAATTTCAGAGATTAGGTTATCCCCTTTCTTTCTAAGGAAACTAAATTTCAGGTAAGACATCTAATTATTTTTCATTCTTTACTAATTCTGAGTCTTTTCTCGTCCAAAAACAAGTTATTTTTCCTCTTTTGTTATTATTATTATTATAATTTTTTAGACATTGATAAACGGCTATAATTCTACCTATAAATTTATTTTATTTGACATGAAAATAATTGAAGTGAGACTATTGCCACAACCAAATCGTCGACATTTGAGTAATTGAAATTTAATGGTCCCACTCAAATGGACATTAAAGTAACGATATGATCTCGATCATGAGGGAGCAATAACAGTGGACTGTACAATAGCTTGGAGCACTTATTTTAATGACTTATTTAATTTTTGTTGTTTGTTATTAAACTTGACATTGATCTAAGTATGCGCTTATCATAACGTAATAAGTAATTAAGTATATATTTTATAGGTTTGTTGCATAAAATTTTAGTATTTGAAGTTTGCATAAATAAATAAATAATCATATTTTAATCTGTAGAATATGCTGATGTTGCTTTCAGAATCTGATTTGGTTTTCCTTTACCAACTCCTCCTCACAATCTATATATTTCCCACCCAAATAAAAAAAAAAAATCTAAGTACTTACTTTAAATGTTAGTTTGCTTGCAATTTAGCTTTACCAGGCATGCAGGAATGAATCAAATACAAACATTTTTTTTTTATTAGAATCTAATACAAACATGTTAAGCTGCTATGTCATATATGTGTCACTTCCCTTACATTTGTTATTAAATACTTGTACTTACCAAAAAAGAATAAGTAAATATTTGTTGCATATGGAAAGATTAAGATCCCTCAGTTGTCACTTCAAGTGCCCATAGGCCCATACAATTCTTATGGTATGTTTTGAACGATGGGACATGGACAGAATGGTGAGAATATGCAAGAACTTCATTTGGTTAGAAAACAATATGAACCATAAGAGCATTAGTATCAGGAAATGCTATCTTATTTCATTTTACCATTCCAAAAAGCTACTTTATTAATTATACCATACCATTTTACAACACACCCAACATCCCAAAATTCTATTTTTTCCCCCATTTTATTTAAATATTCTATTTTATTCTTTTTTTACTATTTCTCTTTTTCTATTCCTTTTCCTCTCTTTCTCCCTCGACCTCTAGCACTGGCCACAACAGATAAAACCAATTCAACACACAGTCACCCCCCAGAGCCACCACACCACAACCATGCCACCACCAACACACAGTCACCCCCACATATCCCAGCACCACCCACCCGACCATCAAACCAAAACCAAAACCACATAAATAAAAAATAAATAAATAAACCATCAAAGCATTAGTTCAAACCAAGCCAAAACCCCACCATCAGAGCCACCATCAAACCAAGCCAAAAAAAAAAAAAAAAAATCACCATCAGAGCTACCGACGAAGCCATACACACAGCACTGATCCAAACCCAGAAACCCACCAATCTCAGCCATACCCACCTCTTCCTTTAGGTATCGGTCACAACAGAAGAAAAAAAAAAAAAAAAAAAAAAAAAAAGAGAGAGAGAGAGAAGGAAGAGAGCCTCCTCCATTTCCCAATTTGCTCATTCACAGAGAGAGAGAGAGAGAGAGAGAGAGAGAGAGAAATCTCAATTCCAATGGCACCAAAGCAAAGGACCCCAAAGGTTAGCCGAAACCCAGATCTGGTTCGCAAGGTTGGCAAGTACTCCAGGTCCAAGATGTACCACAAGCGAGGCCTCTGGGCTATCAAGGCCAAAAACAGCGGCGTTATCCCTCGCTACGACGCTCAACCCAAGGCTTCTGCTCCAACTGTCAAAGCTCCCAAGTTCTACCCAGCTGACGATGTGAAAAAGCCACTCGTTAACAAGAAAGAGAGAAGGAAGAGAGAGAAGAGAAGAGATATAATGAGAGAGAAGAGAGAGAAATTTCGGGAATTAAAAAAGTAGAATAAAATATTAGTTTTTTTTTTTTTTTACAATTGTGCTACAATGTAGTTCTAAAGGTAGAATTGCACTGTAGCAGTATTGCAAATTTTTTTGCAATAATTGCTTTTTACAAGTCCGGATGTGGGGGTTTTTTGGACCTTTATGCTAAATTTTGCCTACATATGGCATATGGCATTCCCAATGTGAATGCTCTAAAATGCTGACTTCCTAATGAAGAATGCTCGCATCCAATGAGCCATTATAACTTTGAGGGTTCAAGAACAGGGTCGAAGCCCCCCAATTACATTCAAAATAAAAATCTTTTATCCAATGAAATGATGGCATTCTTCAATGCTTGATGAGTTAATGAAAACAAATCAACTATGCAAATAGTAGTGCTTCAAGGCAAAAAACTTATAGCCAACATTTCACATATATTCTGCTCCAGTAGTAACATTCACCCATAGTCATAGGTTTTTCTTGAGTGGGGTTGGTCTTCAATTTCCCATGAAGTGAGGAATTCTTGTTGGATTTATATGTGCGAGTGAAGTCCCACATTAAATAATGATTATAAGAATGAATAATTAATATAATATAATTGAGCTTATACCTATTGGGTTTAGGCTTTTTGGGTTAAAGTGTGTCTCTAGATTTTATATTAATTATTCGAGAAAGCTTCCAAGGTGTTTATCCCCCAACAAGTGAGGTCTCAAAGCCCATGGTGATGTGAGGCAAAGGTGGCAAGGTAATCGAGGTCTCTTTCACAATTGGAGCGAGAACGAGGTGCGTGTACTTGAAACCCTTTCGCAAATGGAGTAGAGATGGGTCCCTTTCGCAATTGAAGAGGGGACGGTATATTGCACACAAGAAAAGCCCATAAAGCCCACACAAACGATCTTGAAAAAATGCCCAACAGAGGAGCATCGTTAATAGTGCTAGACAATGATGAATTGCGGGGTTGACACGTGGAGGCCCATAGATGATGCACTAATGAAAGAAAAAGCTTATGAGGAAAGGGAGAGCGAGTAAGACTTGTTGATGGCCAATGGAGAGATCTTGAAGCCCACTGAGAGGTTACACATGTAAGAGAAGTCTCACATTAAATAATAACGAGAAGAATAAGTGGTCAATATAATATAGTTGAACTTATCATAATCATTAAACTTGGGCTTTTTGAATTAAAATATATTTTTATATATTATTAAGGAGTAGTGGTTTTGTGAGGCTATTAAATGAACACTTGGTTGGTATTAAATGTAGGAGTAGTGGTTTTGTCAAGGTAAAAATGATCACTTGATTGGTACAAAGACTTTTCTCTTATACGCTTATATCAAGTTCCAAGAGAGCTCGGCCACTGTGCTGTGAGGATCCCTTGGTTAAGTTAGGGACTATCCCTCCAAAGGTTGCAGCAGAGCAATTTTCATCAATGGAATATATGCATCACAGCTGGTTGATTGGGGATATGAGACAATATGTAATTGTGGTTGGCCTAAGAATATTTTTCACCAAGTTCATTGGGCTTGGACTCTAAGAGTCCCTCGTGTCAGTGCTAGTTTCAAACGCCAAGGGACCCCAATTTTACCCCAACCATTACTTGCTTGCTTTGGTTATAATGTTGTGTGATTTTTTGATGACCCAAAAGAAGGGCGGGGCGACCATGTGTGACTCACCCCCTTGGGCGTAACCATAGGGGCACTCCCCGTTAAGGAATGTTGAATTGAGCCATAGTTACTATGACTAAGTTGTCACAGACCTCACCCTAGCACACCAAGAGAGCTAGTAGTACAGGACGTGACGCATGAGTGCTCTTACCTCCCATCCCCGGTACTCGCCAGGGTTCAAACGAAAGATCATTGCGCATGTACATGAGATCCTTACCGCTAGGCCACCCCTCTTGGGGCATAATGTTGTGTGATTGACACCACTAGTGTATGCACATCTTTCTCTTGTGCTCATGATTGCTTATTATGGCCATAATTGCATGAAAAATGTTCATTAAAATGCCATCATGTTTTACGTGGACGAAGCAATATATGGTGTTTCTTTGAGGACTTATTTGATTAGACCTTTCTTCTTAAACATCACATTTCACTAAGCAGACATCCAGTCCTATCATGATTCCGTACGTGACTACAATTCCATTAAAATATTGCATTTTTTGATAGGTGGGTGCGCCTTACACGCCAAAATACACATTTCACCCTCCAATACCTACTCTAATTTTATGAATGGGTATTGATATTATTAATAGTTAAAAGGATGAAATTGGTATAATTAATAGTTAAAAGATCTTGATTTTGAAAAATAGATGGTGAAATTGACACAATAAAATGCATACAAATAAAACTGAAATAGTGACAAATGTATGTAAGGGGTCATTATACGCGATAACATAAATTATCTATCACATTTAAACGAATCTTAAGGGAGTGTGTCATTTTGTGAAACACCAAGGAAAACGGGTATTTATTACCCTTTCTTTCATTTTAGGTTTTTCCCTTTTGGTCTTCATAATGCATTGTTGGAGCATTTTAATATTATATAATTAAAATAGATTAATATCACAACATAAATATAAAGATGTGAGAGTTAATATGGAAAATAAGGAGTTAGTGAAATATTTAATCTCACATTGAAAAGGAGAGATGCTCTTTTATTCTTTTTAATTGTGGTGATTAATGAGCTAATATGTATTGTAGCAAATATTAAGCTAGATACATTCAGAATAAATAGTATATCTATTGGTGAGTAAATAACATTTTTATTATAATATTCAGAAGTATTATTCAGTTTCTTTTTATGTTATTTCTATTATTATTATGTTTACTCCAACAAGCATGAATACTAAAATGATAATGGAATAAGGTTGGTGATGTTATTATCCCTAACTATGAAGAAGTATCTCTTACGCCTCTTCCATGAAATGAGCTTATAATCTTTTCTTCCATGAAATGTATCTCTTACCCACCATAATATTGTCTTGGAGGCCCATAGATTTCTTTTTTCATTTTTGGTCTAAACGGCTAAGTATCTAGCATAGTTCCATTAAGACAATAATAATCTTGTTCCAACAGTTAATTTCTTTAAAAGAAAAAAACACACACACATTAGCCTTCCCCGAATGGTACTTTGTGCAATTAGTTTGACTCAAGCACTACAATAAGTAAATGGAAAAAAGTAGACATTATTGGGTCTTTTTCAAGTGGTGTTTACCATTAGTCCAAAAAGCATTTGCCAAATTAGAAAACATGTAGACATCAAAATATAAAAACAAATCCAAAAAAGAGTCCAAATTATTGTACTTGAGCAAATTATTTAAGCTAGAAAACAATTTTTGGTGATTAAGAAAGAAATTTAGAAGAGGAAAGATATGTCTTTTCAATGAGTAAAGAAATGGGCAATGTAGTGGCTTTCACACTAATGTGCACTCCATTTTCTTATTTAGTATTTGCTTAAAGACAAAATTGGGTTAAAGACTAAAGAGATTTCCATCTATTCCAAGGAGTTGGTACTGATGGACTCCACACGAAAGTGGGTTTAATCTTCATATTAAAATGTGACTCGAAATAATGAACTCGTGGCTTCCACACGAAAGTGCATTCCACCACGGTGCCCTGAATTTTTAATTAATTGCTTAGTTGTGAATTTCCATAACAACTAACTTTCTCTTAAAACTTAGAAAATAATGTTGTTTAAATATTATATCATCAAATTTTTTTGACTTATTTATATCATCAAAGTTGAAGACACTAATTCTGACTTTGTTAGTCCTTGATCCCCAATGAAGGATTTTAAAATGTCTATATTTCAAAGTGATCACTTATCATTATTAACAAATTTAAAGTGATTGTTTTTAATCCCTCAAGTTTAAAATGATGTTTTTTAGTTCTTAACAAACTTTTTTTTATTAAAATAACCGCTTTTAGTCCGTAATATATTTAATAGAATGATGATATGTTATCTAACACTTTATGATAGGACTCACCATTTATGTGAAAGGAAGAAGTATAATGTTATTGTACTTTTTGAGTACTGAAAAATTTGCCTAACTTAACCCTTCATAAATCCAAAGGATGATATTTATAAAATCCTAAGGAAGACTAAGCTCAAGTAGAATTAGGATTATAAAAACGAGGTTCAAATAAAAAATAATTTATTTGTAGTTAAACATTATATGGTGTTTAGACTTTTAGATATTGGCTAATTCCATGACAAATTTTATTTTTTTTGTTTCAATTTTGCAATGTAACAAGGAGTAATGAAGGTTAAAGTTGAAGTTTCAGTTCACTTTGAATCAAAGACAAAGTTCGGTCATGCAAAGTTCAAGCTCAGTCATGCAAAATTTGAACTCTTATAGTCCGTTTGGATTGAGGGGAGGAGGGGGGGGGGGGGTTAGAGTAGAATTGGCCCAAAATTAACATATTTTCATCCAACTCTACTCTACCCCCTTCACTCCCCCTCCCTCCCCCCTCAATTCAAACCAACCCTTAGTTGTGCGAGCTCGATCTCGATTGTGTGAACTCCACAAAAAAACTTTTGGCACAGTCTTGGTAAACTTTTAGTCAACCGAAATCTTGTTACTGAAAAATATGATATTTGATGCAAGAGTCGGTTTTATGACAAATTCTAGCCTAAAGCATACATATATTTAAACCCTGTGTAAACCTTAATCTCTAGAGAAGGAGAATGGCTACCAAAACTAAAAGAAAAACATTGTCAACCTATTCTTGTCTCCAACCCTCTCCAATTGTGAAATCATTGAGAGGAGAATTCATCCACCAAACACAAGAATTCCACCTATGTTACCGGAGTGCTGTTTTGAAACCACAAAGAGGACAAAAATATTCAAGTGGTCTTGAAGTAAGGAAGAGATCATTTTTGCAGTTAAGATCTAGTTGTGGCATTGGATCACCAAGAAGAGAGAGACTAGATTAGTAGTTGTAGTAGGAACGAGGAGCTCAAATACAATGTTTGGTTACTTATACTGAAGGTCTTACAAGTCAACGCGTATTGTAACTTTTTCAAAGTGGATTTGATGGGCTAAGTTAGGCCTTAGAGTCTTTTTCTTTGTCGGATTTTCATTTTGTGACCATTTCCTCGCCTCATGTGTGTGATTATTCTTGTTGTAGTTGATTTACTAAAATGCCTGGAAGTTTAGAGGACTTCAAGAATTTTTGGGACTCTAATCCCAAGTTTCAATGCAGCTCTGTCCCCTAGGTTTAAAAAACCTTTCCTCTCCCATAAATGGAAGACTAAAAATACTTCAAAGCTAAAAGAAAATGGGTAAATTTCACAAACCTAAAGTTTGTGATAATACTAATTAGGTCCAAAACATTTTAAAACCCACCAAGTTGGTCCTCAAAAAACAACTTTATCTCTAAATTTTACTCTCTCTCTCTCTCTCTCTCTCTCTCTCTCTCTCTCTCTATCCTCAAGGTAAAACAGATCCACTATGAAAGAATTGAAGTTTACACAATAGCGACTTAGACCACTAACATCCTATTGCTACCTCGAGTAGGAAACTTACTACTACGACCATGTGACAACTCCAAGTTCACGAACTACTTCTTTCTTGGATTCACAGCAACCACAAGTACACCACTTGTGTTTTCTTTAAGCTCTTTATGTAGCAACTGAAACGATCATCAAACTCTTGACATAATCTTGATTCTTGATAACCCTAAGTATATGTGAAGGCAAACACCTCGAGATCTCACAAGAGATTCACATACACAGTATAAACAACCACTACAAAACATGGTTAGGGTTTTTCCTTTTATACTTAAGGAAAAACATAAAACCCTACACATCATATAGGCTTGGGCTAAGTTGAAAAATTTTGCAGAAAAACAATCTACACGAGTTTCGATCGATCGAGTCAGGCAGATTTGCACAATAAATCCTGCAGTACACTCGATTCCAACTTTACACATAAACATGCTTTGAGCAAGTCTAATACAAGACTAAACATTTTGATCATGGTTTGCCAATATTATAAAATGAAGTTCTAATACATTTAAACCTAAAGTCTTAAAACCTAACAAACTCCTCCTTTGGCAATCCGTGACAAAACACAAACTAGACAAAGTGCTCAAAGTTACAAAAATAGCCCATTACAAAAACATTGCCCAACAAAAACAAATTCAACCTAACTACTATCTATCAGTTGCAAGTGTAGACAGCAACACGACTGAATCAACCTGTATATTCCTGTAACACTTAACAAACACATAAACGCATGTGTGAAAAATACAAGTAAAACAAAATAAATTCTTGATTTCACATAATCATAAACTACAAGACATATATCATGAATAATCTCATAAATATAAATCAATAATCAATGTAGCACAATGTGTAACAAGAAACAAAAATAAAAACAAGATGTCTCCCCCTATCATATACAACTCAACAAAAATAAAGACATCAAAATAAATACATCATGAGCCAAGAACAATAAGTACAAGGTGAAGCACCTAGATACAATCTAAAACACCAAAGCTCCAAAACAACAAAAATCTCCCCCTATCTCCATCCATATGTACTCCCCCTTTTTGTGACGAATTGCCAAAGGGCAATCAAGACTCATCATCAAAAGGAGGTGGAGGTGGTGACTGTCTAATGCTCGCCAAATTTGCTCTCAAGGCCTGAAGCTCGGTAAGCACATCCACCAAAAGCTGACCATGAGCCGCCTGAATGGTTATGACAGTGTCCAACATACGACGAATGCTAGAAACATTTGAAGCAAAAGATGGAGGATCAGCAACAGTAGTTGAATCAACGAACGCATCAGTAGCCGAATCACCTGAAGAAGGAGGAGGAGAAGGTGCAACACCAGAAGACGACTCAACTCTAGGGCGTTTAGAGCTTGCTCTCATCTAAGCAGCCCTCTGCCTAAGGAAGGTGGCACCTATAGGAGATATAATATGAACAGGCTCAGACGCAGGAAACTCATCTAATCCTAGATGTAACAAAATCCTATGAATAAAAACAAGAAAAAAAAGAGCATGAGTAGAAGAACTACTCCTATGAACCTCAACCAAAGAATGAATGTAAAGATGAGGAAAACTCATAAGAGCGTCTGTGACAAGAGCATATAAAAATGCACATCTCTCGATAGGAATAGTATGCAAATGAGAGATGGGCCAGATAGAATGGCAAGAGATCTGGAAAAAAAGATAATGAATCTCGGTCAACTCGTGAGAGGTGATCCAAGGATAAGAACCCTACTGGATAAAAGATCCAGTAAGATATGACATAATGTCATCAAGTAGAGGAAACTCATCGTAAGGATAAACAGGATGCTGGACCTTAGGCACCCCAAGAGTAGAGGCCACTACCGTTGGAGTATGTAAATTATGCAGATCTAGGTTAACACAGATAAATCATATCATTGAAACAGTGCAAAAAATAAAAAACACAATGATATGATAACCCAGGAAAACCAAACCGGTAAAAACTTGGAGAGGATTTAACCTAACTATCCTTAAGGTAAAACAGATCCACTATGAAAGAATTGAAGTTTACACAATAGCGACTTAGACCACTAACATCCTATTGCTACCTCGAGTAGGAAACTTACTACCACGACCATGTGACAGCTCCAAGTCTATGAACTACTTCTTTCTTAGATTCACAGCAACCACAAGTACACTACTTGTGTTTTCTTTAAGCTCTTTATGCAGCAACTAAAACGATCATCAAGCTCTTGACATAATCTTGATTCTTGATAACCCTAAGTATATGTGAAGGCAAACATCTCGAGATCTCACAAGAGATTCACATACACAGCATAAACAACCACTACAAAACGTGGCTAGGGTTTTTCCTTTTATACTTAAGGCGAAACATAAAACCCTACACGTCATATAGGCTTAGGCTGAGTTGGAAAATTCTGCAGAAAAATAATCTGCACGAGTTTCGATCGATCAAGTCTAATTCTCGATCGATCGAGCCAGGCAGATTTACACAATAAATCTTACAGTACACTCGATTCCAACTTTACACATAAACATACTTTGAGCAAGTCTAATACAAGACTAAACGTTTTAATCATGGTTTGCCAATATTACAAAATAAAGTTCTAGTACATTTAAACCTAAAGTCTTAAAACCTAACAAATACCTTTCCTTTCCCATAAATGGAAGACTAAAAATACTTCAAAGATAAAAGAAAATGGGTAAATTTCACAAACCTACCCTGAAGTTTATGATAATACTAATTAGGTCCAAAACATTTTAAAACCCACCAAGTTGGTCCTCAAAAGGCAACTTCTCTCTCTCTCTCTCTCTCTCTCTCTCTCTCTCTCTCTCTCTGCCAGCTTCCTTTCCCCCTCTCTTAAACTCTCTTCTCTAAGTTCTCTCTCTCTCTAAACTCAAATTAGAAAATACCCATTTCAAAAACCCATCTTCTTCATCTTCTTCTTGCTTGTCTTGGGAGAATCCGCAGCCTCTTCGAGAGCCGGAGCTAGCAACGGAGTCTCGACTTGAGCCCTAAATAGCTCATTTGGCAAAAAAACCTTGTCAATCGTGTAGATTGCAATCGGTTGCTCCTCAATCAAAGCATTGAAGGTGAGATCCAGACCGAAGCTACACCACCACCACTGCATGGGTTCTGATCTAAGAGAAAGAGACAAGAGTTCGTAGACGATGCTAATGGCGTCAAACTTGCGGTGGGAATAGGGAAGACCCTTGCGTGGTGGTGTTGCTAATGACGGTGACCAAGTTCATGGGTTTCGTCAGTTAGAGAGAGAGACAAAGAGAGTTCTAAGAGAGAACTCAGAGAAGAGAGTTTAAGAGAGAGAGAGAGAGAATAAAAGTTAGGGACAAAGTTGTCTTTGAGGACCAAATTGGTAGGTTTTAAAATATTTTGGATTCAGTTGGTATTATTACAAATCTCAGAGTAAGTTTGTAAAATTTACCCAAAGAAAATCCTTAAACAAGAATGAGGTCCCTCCAAAATGCCACCTGTCAAGTATATGGATTTTTTTTTTTTTTTCTTTTTTTGTAACAATCAAACACTTAGAAAAGTTTAACTTTTACAAAGCTTTTTTTTTGTTTTTGTTTTTGAGAATCAAACTTGTACAAAGCTGCAAGCCTGCAAGCAATATACAAGTATTATTCATGCATAATATACCAGAAAAAACCTCTATTACCATTTGGAAGATCAATAAATATCTTGTAATTAAATAGTAAATCACAAACTTGATGTAACGTCAAATACAAAGTCTTCAAATGTGATGTGAACATCATGGGGTCCTCCATTTTCGTTATTGCTCTTAATTTGTTTCACAACCTTCTCCGTAGTACGTCAAAGTACAACAACACAAAATGCAAAACAAATACAAATGGGTTGCGATAAATGGTGGCCAACAAATTATCTACTATTAGTGCGCACACACATGCGTACCGCTATCAATGGAAACACAAATGAATGCCTTACCAAAAATTTCAGTCTTTTTCATTACATGCTCACACATGTTAAATAAGTTATGGGATCCAAAACTTTTAGCTAACATTTTGAGACGACTCTTTCTCCTATAATCATCGGATGTATATGAGACAATCTACTATATGTGAAACAAAGGGATTACACGAACCCAAAAGAATAGTGTGTTGCTCAAAAAACTCTTAGCCACCCACATTAGAAAATAAATAATAATAAAAAATCTCACTTATAATAAGTTGTAATTGAAATAACATTATTTTTATATAGGCTCATTATTAGTATTTTTTTTTTACAAGTCATATAGAGTCACTATCATATTATTTTTATTAACATAATCACATCATATCTAAGCAATTATAAAAAGATTGACATGAGAGATTTATAAGTCTCTCATGTCAATCTTTTTCTATTATAAATTTTTGGTAAGAGATAAAAAAGAAGAAAAAAAGAAAAAATATAGGATAAAGATGGAAATTTGAAAAGAGAACAGATATTGATATTTTTATTACAAGTGTTTAATAGGAGGAATGGAAATGTAAAAGTAAAAAGATGAAAAAGTAGCTTGTGTTAAATTCCAGTTTTAATTATTTTTAATAAATTAGAAAAGTAAAATTATCCAATTAGGTATGCATGATATTTGTTTCTTAACTTTTCCTCCCATTTTGGATGTATTCAAAATGATGGAGAACACTAAAAGTACCTGTGACTCTCATTTTTATTCTCTCTGCATATTTATTCTTCTACCAAATATATAATAAAAGCATTCTATCTTCCTTTTCTTTTACCATTTTTTTATCCCTCCCTTGCACTTTTCCTCCCTAAAAAAGGTGTTTCGGTGTTTCTAACTAAGATATTCAGAATTTAAATCTCTTTTCCTCAAGTATCGGGGAAAAAAAAGGACACACATAATTTTGTAAGTAATTATTAACTTAATTGTTTTCCTTCTTATTTGCTAATAAATTGATGAAGAAGTCGAATTTAGAAGTTTCACTTCATGATGGGATTGCTTTATAATAGCGCATAAGAAAAATGCTGGGAAAGAAAGGACCATATCTTTTCATCGAGCTTGGAATCGCAACATTGTGGCTTCCACATTAAAGTGGACTCCATCTTCTTATATTAATCAAATTCAGAATGATGATATTGCTGATTCACAACAAAAGTTGAATATATAAATATATAAATATATATATATATATATATATATATTGTCTTTTATTTTGTACTATCAAATTTTACGTATCTTTGATAAATCTCTTTTAAATCATGACACGAAGCTAGAAGATTTTTAGTCTCGCTGGCTCCTTTCGTTATTCTTGGTCGTGTCAATTGAAGCACCAAAGATTTCCAAAGTTCTATTTTTTATTTTTTGTTTTATGGTAAGGATTTTCAAAAGGTTTAAAACCCTTGAACAACGTAAGAAGGTACCATAATAAGTTAATATGTCACATTGTCACTATAATCTAGAACATATTTTTTTTAGTATGTAGATATATTGATAGATGGTGAGGAGGTGGAAGGTGGTGTTCCAATCACAAATATCAAAGATTAGACACCATAAAAGGTATCACTACTAGATTTTTTGATAAACATGTGTCACTATACTAGATACTCAACTTTCACTTGAACCCTATAATAATCTACAACATTAATTATAGAAGAAATATGAATATGAATATATATATATTTATATCTAAAAATTAATTATATTAATTTTTTTTTTGAATAAAAAATTGAGAAAAAGTAAGGAAAATATTAAAAGTATTATCAATTTTACTATAAAATATTTACAAAATAGCGTGTTAATAAATATGATTGGTGTCACATTAATAATATAATATTTATATATATATATTTTTTTTTTTTGTTATGTGCTTAAAAGTTTATACATCAATTTGTAAAATTTATGAAGTGAAATTTGTATTACTCTTAATGTTACTGAAAAATTACTCTTCTTAATTGTTATTGTCAACTAAACTGAAAATAAGTTCAGATAAATTCAACAAATAAATGCATTTTCTTAAACAATAAATTATATATATTTTTGAGAAAAAAGGCTATGCTTTGAATTTTATATAGATACATGTACACACAATTCTATGTTTATTGACAAAGTTTATATGGTATGGTTGAAGGAATTTTCACCTATTAATTACGTGGCAACTCATAAAATTATTCACTACTTATTATTTAAATAAGTCACATGATTCATTAAATAAGTTATATAATAAAGTACATGTGAATGGTTTTATCAAGCCATACCTTGTAATTATATGGTTGTCTAGCCTAATTTTTTTACATAAATGATTTCAATCCATCTGGCTAATTGAATTACCCATATAGGTTCTTCTCAAAAGAGAATTACTCATATAGGTTTTACTTCAGAAAAGACAAAGTGGGTACAAAAAAAAATTGCCTGAAATTAGGGAAACAACACTTTGTATAGTAAAGGCCTTAATGATTGTTAGCTAGAGAAAGGCCATTGTCATGAACCTTTCTCTCCATTTTATAACTTTATCCATATGTATGCTTCTTTATACAAAAACTTTTTTCATACATATACAGAGCCACTTGAATTCTCACCAATCAATTGGCCATGGATTGGTTTAACAAAGCTCATGATAATCTGCGATAAGCATGTCTAACCGGTAAAAAAATTAGGTCTGGCAACCACATTGACAGGCATGGCTTGTGGGGTTTGTTGGGAATCCTACGTAGCCCACCATTGTTAAAGTTTGATTGCTACCTACTTTAAAGCACTTAAATGTGTAGCACAAAAAGAAGAACACTATCATATATAGGCTATATATAGCTGCATAATTGGAGGGTGGGTCTCCACCTTTAGGGATAGGGCTAAAATTACGTGTAAACCCATAATTTTTCATGCAACCGTTGGTGAAAGTGCTCTAGTATCAACGTGACAATAGGGATTTTTTTTTTTTTTTTTTTATTGTTTAAAATTATATTTGAGTTTTTGAAAAGAATAATATTATGGATACAACATATTTCTAATTATTTTCATAATTTGTTAAGGTGATAAGTTGTAATTGATCAGAACATGACCCACAATTATACCATCAATTTTTCAACCACTGATTACAATTTGTTATATCTACAAATTGTGAAAAAGTTTGGAAAATAAATTGTGTGATAAAACATTTTAAGAGACAATTTTGTACATATGTTTTTTTGGATAGTAGGAGAGAGAGAAGTGAAGTTAAAACCACATATTTTAATTACCGCAAAGTATGTTATTACTAGTGACTATCACTTAAAACCCAATTGTGTACATAGATTTACTATTTGGAAAAGAAGAGAAAATAGAATAAAAGAAAGATAGAGAGAAATAATTATAGAATGATCACTCACTTCTTTGTTTGGATATTTTGATAAATAAAAAGAGAAAAGAAATAAGAATAGACAAAGTTTTTTTTTTCCCCCCTTTATTTAGTTGCAGGTAAAAAAAGAGAAGAAATGGTAAGATATTATATATATATATATATTATATAAATTAATCATAGACAGACGACGAGTGTTAGTCTTATATAATATATAAGGGTAATTATTGAGTACTCCTAGAGTACCATAAATGCGTATTTCTCATTCTTACATAACTGTAAGTCCTACTAATTAAATTTATGGTGAAACTCACAATTCATGTGAGAGGGGGGAGTATGCATTTATAGTACTCCTGAAAAATTAAATAATTTTCCAATATATAAAAGTAGAAATTGAGAGAAAATTCAATCAAGACTAAAAATAAGATTTTAATTGCATTCTAATTTTGTACCAAGTGTAATTTTAATTGTCTTATTATTTGACAAGTGTCTTCAGATTTTAAATACATTCCAACTTTATGCCAAGTGTCTTTCAAATTATATTTAGATTTTAAACACTCACCAACTTCATGCCAAGTCTCCTTCCAATTATACACTAATAATTGTGTGTCAATTATATTTATATGCAAATTTATGCATCTAAACTTTAAAAATATAAAAAAAAAAAAAAAAAAAAAGACTCAATTTGAATTTATTATGCTTCTATATAAAACTATGAATGTACATAGTCTATTACTTATCAAGTAGAAATGTTATTTCTATAAATAAATAAAAAATAAAAAAATGTAGATGTGTGTGTGTGGTTGGGGGGGGGGGGGGGGCACATATGCTCACACATGCCCACCTGTGCATGCATGTATGTGCATGTATGACATCCATGTATATACAAAGGTTATAAGCTAATTTATATAACGTTCGAACTATTGGTAATAAAGATTGTTAATTGAGGGTAATAATGAAATGTACAAAAAAATTTCATATATTTTTTTAGTGAATGCATAAAAATTCATTAATTTAGATATATTCTTCTTTTTAAATTTCCTATTTTGAGATAATAGAGAAAATGAGTTTTAAATGGACAGGAATACAAAAACCATAATAATAAAAAAATCCATAGGGGGATTGTAACATGTAAACTCTATTCCTCCTCTCCTTGAATTCAAACTTACCCTTCTCTCTTTAGTTCCAAAACATATCTTCTCATATATATGTCACTTTTTTGACATAAAGAAGATGAAAATGCTGTTCTCTATCTTTTCTCTCTTACGCATACACTAATTTTATAATGGCTTGTGAGAGATGTGAGAGAGTGAGGAAAGGGTACTTAAAGGGGAGAGTAGGTCGCATTTGGTGAAGAGCAAAAAGAAGTTGGCGTAAAGAGCTTTGCATTCTTTGTTAGAGAGTATACAAAGGTACGCTAATTTCTTCTCTCAGCATTTCAAAAACTAGATGACTTACTCTGTATTCTTTCCTAATTTTTCCACATCCTATGTATTCAACCTTAGACAACTCATTGGTATATACTTTATAGTTTATATCTCAAACACACACAAATACACATGTACGTGTAGATATCCCACATAATGAATTGCATGTTTGTACATTCCCCATGCATTAGATAGTTGCATAACATGAACACATGACCTTCTAATGGAAATAGGTTTTGGTATTGTGTATGAGTGACTCAACGTTATTTATGTATATCAGTATATATACATTAATGTATATTGCTAATGTCGTTTATACTTTATATCAGTATATATACATCAATAACAGTCTCATACTCACAAATATTTTTTTTGAGAGATATGAAGTTTAACATGTGAATTTTTTGGATATCACGTGTATTGTGGATGAGTATTGTCTTGGAATTTTTTCCCGCAAATCTCTCTGAATCTAGTTAGTGTGAATGAGCAAATCTAATTAAATCTAGTTAATACGAATCATAATGCATTAAAAACACAAAGACAAACTGGCTGCATGTCACAGGAATAGGAATATACTCAGGAAAAAGAAGGAAAGGAATAGGAATATAATATATAGTTCAATTTTTCAAAGCCCTTTGGGATCAACTGGGGATGGTTCTTTCTGGGTCCTAAATCTTAAAGTCACTTTGTCGGGCGTGGTCAGTGCTGACAACGTTTACCCACTGAAATTTGTACGGCTTCCCCTGGTTAGGTAAGCTGTCTATTTGAGTTGACCATCTTGGGTCCATGTACTTTTGATTCAATGCCCTAATCTTATTTATTGGGAACAATTTTCTAGAACCTAGCTCTCTCTCTCTCTCTTAACTACAAAACTAATAATTTAAGAAAATGTTAACAGTTGTGCCAAGTATATACCCTAGGGTATCGATCCGTGAGAAAATCTAGGATATACAAGGAAGTTGACACCAAACTTTGATTTCAAGGAAAACTTATAACCATAAATTCTAGAAACTCTTTTCATCACCATATAAGATACTATATCTCCCCTCACTTCTTATCATTTTTAACATTTGGTTTAGTTGGACCCAATCCATTTCTACAAGACCTGGTTTGTAAGAATAATGCAATACATTTATATTGTGTGATATTGCAAGAGAAAAAAACAAAATCCCCTATATAGTGTTTAATTTATATTCTACTAATTACAATACGTTATATTTTTAAACAATATACATAGATGTTAAAAGTATTCTTTTAGCTGTGATATGATATGCATGGCACCTAACATCTTCAATAAGCTTTTTGAATCCATTTTCTTTATATATATAAATATATATATATATATATATATATATGTTTCCCTATTCTAGTCATTCAAGTCAAATTCTACTTGGTATTGGCCTCTCACTTTTGCTTTCCCTTTCTCCCAAATTGACTTTTTTTCATCTTTTCCAGGGCATGTTCGGTTGTGTTTTTAGAAAATAGTTTTTAAACATATGTTATTTTCAAGAATTTATAACTTATTTACAAGGTTTAAATTTTTATTTTTTTAAAAAATAGAAAATTGTTTTCAAAGAACATAACCAAACAAACCTAATCTTCAAATTCAATATCTCCACTGTTGATAGTGATTCGATATTTTGACATTTTTATTATATTTGTCATTTGCTCTATAACATTCCTAAAAAAATGTCTCACTTTTTTTTGTATCACTCTTGAATGGTAAGAAAGGTATCAATATTTGTATTTTTCTCTTTAATTCTTATCGATATATATACAAAACATTACTAGTTTACATTGCACTATTCTGATTTAGTTACTATTTTCGATGATCAAACTACCTAGCTACCTTGTGAATTTGTCTAATCATATTAACAAAATTGGTAACCCCGCTCAGTTTCAATCAATCAAAGTCATGACTAAATAATCATGAAAATAGACTCCTAAAAACATAGGAAAGACAATTGCGAAAGCTTTACATTTGTTGGTGTATGACTTTTGCTATAAAATCAAAACTTATATGCATCTTTCCTTCAAGATCAAGTTACACGTACTTCATTGAAACTGACCATTCTCTTCAACTTTTTTCTTTTTTTTTTGTTGCATAAAGATCATTGTACATCTTGATCTCCAAATTTAATTCACTAGCATGGCAACCTGAAGGCACAGAGCCAAATCTCTTTCAAATATTTAGACTGTATCATTTCAATTGCACAAAAATAATAATTTCATTGTAATTAGAAATAAATATTTTATAAGTATGTTTACGACCTTATGGGTAGAACATAATCTGTCTTACAGTTTGAATCTAATACTCTTGATCATTTCAAATTTTTCAACAAATTTCGGTTTTTTAAAACCTTCCTTTTATCTTTCTCTCAAATTGAGCTTTCATTTTCTTCCCTCATATATCACAAATTTTAATATAAGTCTCCCAAATTATTGTCTTTTCTCCACTTGATTTGACCTACCAACACTTTTCGCCAAAAAAATATGCCTTTTAATGTTCTTCAATCTTCAACAAATTTTTTACTCTAACTGAAATCCTTAATGACAAGAAAGGGTGTTAAATTGTTTTGCCTCTCTGATTTGTATATGACAATCCATCTTTCCTTTTTCCTCTCCTCCAATATCACAATTAAACTTTCATTGTTCGGAGAAAAAAAAAAAAAAAAAAGAGTCACAAATCTATATACAATAAAAACAGTGTAACGTGGAACCCACCATTTTATTTGATGTTGTAAAGTTTTTCACTCTTCCTCTCAAAAAAAATAAAGTTTTTAACTCACATTCATTTCAATATAGATAGATCTGGTGTTTAGAGCAAGGTTTGTTCCTTAAATTTTGTTAGGATTGATGTGAAATTAAGAGTGAAAAAGAAATAAAGAACATAAGTAGAACTAACATTTTATCAACACGATTCAACTTAAAATAAAGTCTACAAAAAAAAAAAAAAAAAAAAAAAAAAAAACATAAACGACTATAGTTTTTAATATATTGAATTGTGCATTATAAATCCATAGAAAAATTTATATATAAAGACTAACCCTAGACTCTTATATATTTTTTTTATTGTACCTTATAAATCCATACAAAAATTTACATATAAACTAACCCTAGATTAAGTATAGAGTATAGACAGAGCTTAAGTTGTGTTAGGTGGATTGAGAATAAGAGGAGGTTGTCTTTGTCATTGTATAAGAAATACTACATAACATCACAGGTGTCTTAACTTTGTTAAATATAACAAGAAGCTTCTTCTTCTTTTTTAACTGAAAAATGAGTGATTGTAAGTTTGTAAAAAAAATTTGGTGCCGTGTACAAGTATTGCTCTGCAAATCAAATAAGAAATAGGAAAGATGTCTAAATATTACTATTTATTTTAAGGGAAAATTATTGTGTACTCCCGGAGTACCATAAATACATACTTTCTCCTTTCACATGAATGGTGGGTCCCACTAATTAAATTCATGGTGAGACCCACCATTCATGTAAGAGGGGAAAGTACGCATTTATGATACTTCGAGAGTACCTAATAATTTTCTTATTTTAAGTTGATACAATCTAGGTTTTAAGGCGAGCATTGTGGAGGGTTATTTTGTTTCAAAAACTGTCAAATTAATGTCAATAGCTATTCCCTCCTATGGTCTAATTCCTTTTCCTAAAGGGAATTTTTTATTATAAATTATTTTGATGTAAGTAAATACAACTCGATTTAAAATATATATATATTTATATATATATAATCAAATAGTTAAATACATGACTCACGCACCCATGCATATTGACCCAAATGAAAAAAAGAAAAGAAAAAAAAATGTGAGGAACAAATTTTGTTCTATACTTTGAATAGTTAAATGAAAAAGAAGAAGATGAGTGGATTTTTTTTTTTTTAAATCCATTTGATGTTGTAAACTATATATAAGTTTAAATTTTCAGTCCAATATTCCAGTATGCTGGACATGGTACGATGTAAACACATAATGTCCATATAGTGTTGGAACTAGTGAAACACTTTATTCAAGCCAAACCCATAATATATATATAGGAATTTAGTTATAACCGGTGGAAAAATGGTAATCCACGATATTCTAACCACTTATGGTATTTGTCATAGCCAACTAACTGTGATATTTTTCTATAAAAAAAAAAACTAACTATGATATTCTAGCACAACTTATGGCTTTATCCTCAATTATTTATGAAATCAGCAGATTACTGGTGAGCTTTGGAATTAAAATTTGGAAGAGTCAGACTTTAAAATTGTGGGTTTTTTCTATATTTTTCTACACATTGCACAAGTGTTTGTTAGTTCAATAAATAAATGAAACCCTTTCCTTCTTATCCTTACAATTTTTCAATTTTGACTTTCCTACGTTTTTCCTCGAACTCTTTTTTTGTGACTCTCCATGATCTCAATTTCTCAAAGTACTTTCTTTAATAGCAAGTAAGGGTCTTATGAAGTAATTTATCGTCTATTCAACTTTTACTAGTTGCATTATATGACTTTTCTTCTTCTTCTTTAAATTACTAAAAGTCCTGATTTATTAAATAAAATATTATCTTTTTTTTTTTTTTGAGAATCAAAATATTATCCAATCTTCTTTAATTATTTGAAACCAAAGAGTATAGCTTTAATTACTCTAATTATTTAGAAATCTTATCCGATTGCTTATGAATACTCTTTCTGGAAAGTGAAATATGTGATGCATGCATGGTTTTATTAATTGACTGATTACTCCATGTATTGTACACACAAGGACAGGGTAGTACAATATGAGTGATGTGCATGAAAACTCAAAACTATATCACATTTAAACAAAACATAATAAAACTGGCAGAATAACCCCTAGTCCCCTACTACCAATAACCACACAAAAAAACAAAAACAAAAACAAAAACAAAAACAAAAAACAAAAAACAAAAAACAAAAAACAAAAAAAAAAAAAAAAAAAGAAAGAAAAAACTCTATATATAGAGCATATCCGATAAAATTCTTTGTTGAAAGAGACTAGCACAACAACCTACAAAAAGTAGTTTTTAATTTATAAGATTAATTAATTAAGGCCTTCAATTTTTTCCACCTAGAAAATCACGTTCATGCAAAATCATGACAAGCTCATGTCGAATAGTTAAATAAGGAAAAAAAAAAAGACTTATATAACAATTCAACAAAGACTTAAAAGTACTAGGAAGATTCAAAGAAAGGTACTATTTGTAGGACTTCTTGACTTACCAAGAAAATTAGGCCCTTAACACGGTAGTAAAGGGTATAATTAAGCATCTTTGAGTCTTTGACGTATTGGGTGGGATCTTAGGGTCAAGGAATCAATTAAATATATGAAAGTAATTACAAAAAAGAGGTAGGAATCTCCAAGTCAAAAGAAGCGGACGGATCTTTATATCAATTCACATTACAAATAAAAAATCAAGTTAATAGTGTCAAAATTTTCCCATCCCATTTGGTAGGACCATAAAGACAAGATAGGGTGTCTCACTAAGTTTGACCGTTTATGTAATAATTGAAACTCCTATTTCTTTCTAGTTGAATGAATTCTAGTTTTATATAAATATATATATATATATATATATTTATATATATATTTATATATTCAATTATTGAGGGTTTCAACCGTAGATGTTTCTGTCAGAATTCGTATAATTAACATCAAGAGATGTTAACTAGTTGAGGTACAATTTTTGGCAAATTATTCTACTCCGTGCACACGAGGTACTCCAATGTCTTGCTAAGTTAGTGTTGGTTTGGTAATTTCCTTTTGGTGGCTTATTTTATTAAGTGACGTTTAGGAAATAAAGGACATTGTAAATATGGTCATTTTCAAAATATTTGATCTCCTAAGTAGGACTTGTAAATGTTAGTGATTTTTTTGCCTCATATCCAACATCCTCTAGTGTTGATTAATTTTGGGTGAGATCGACTTTTACTTAAGCCTTAATCATATGATCATTATAGCGTTTTGATGGAGTCATTTTCTCCTATATTATACTTTCCACTATTGATCTCATTTTGTTCTAAATGCAAATATCTTTCAAAATTTGGAATAAATATGCCTACTTTATATAGATATTCTACTTTCCACTATTTATTTCATTTTGTTCTAAATGCAAATATCTTTCAAAATTTGGAATAAATATGCCTACTTTATATATATATATATTATATATATATATATATATATCTCCTTTTGTTCTAAATGCAAATATTTTTCAAATTTTGGAACCAAAATGCCTACTTTATATATATCTCCTTTTGTTCTAAATGCAAATATCTTTCAAAATTTGGAACCAATTGCCTACTTTATATAGGGTTATAATAATAATATTTCTTTTTTTCTTTTTTATTTCTGAAAAATACACGTACTTTTATTTAAGAGATTTGAACCCAAGTTCTCTTACATACTGCTATTGAGTCAATAGACTATTGGCCAATATGCATGCTCATTTAGTAGATAGATAGTCCTTTCAAGATAATGAGGAAATTAGTCGTACGTGTTTGATTGCTAACATGAGAAAAGGAAAACAAACCAAGCTACATAAATATGGTCATTTTCAATATATTTGATCTCCTAAGTAGGATCTGTAAATGTTGGTGGTCGATTTTGCCTCAAGCATCAATCCAACATCGACTAGTGTTATTTTGGGTGAGATTGACTTTTACCTAAGGGTTAATCATATGATCATTATAGTGTTTTGATGGAGTCATTTTCTCCTATATTCTACTTTCCACTATCTATCTCCTTTTGTTCCAAACCCAAATATTTTTCAAAATTTGGAACCAATATGCCTACTTTATATGCGGTAATACATGTATTTTTAAAAATACATGTATTTTTATTGACGAGATTTGAACCTTAGTTCTCCTACATACTGTTATTTAGTCACAAGCCTCTTGTCCAATGCAATATGCATGCTCATTTAGTAGATATATAGTCTTTTCAAGATGATAAGAAATTAGTCGTGTTTAGTTGCTAAGAAAACATGAGAAAAGGAAAACAAACCTACAAATGTTACTTACAAACCTAAATACATGCATATCAAAGAACTTTCATGTGAGTTTCCATTCTCAAAATGATTAGAACTTGATGAATTGATGTCCAGATTCTTCAGAACCATATATTATTTTCAATGGAATTATTAAAGACATGACGTAGAAGCTCAAAAAAGGAAATTTAAACGAAGCTTCTTCACATCTCTAGGTTCACTACGTATGAAAAATCCAAAAAGAGTCGGTGATGTTTCCATTTTAATTTTATATATCCACCTTTTCATGCAAATTTTATATTGAACCCCGCCTGCATGGGGTCCATAAATTTTTTCATAGTTTAACATTTCTTTGTGGTTAACCTAAGGAAGAGACGGGTCGAATATTTGTAACAAGAAGGATTCACCTACACATGGACAGAGTGGGTCTTTCTCCAAAAGATTAATATTCTTTTCTGTTTGTATATGAATTATAGAGACTCTTGTTTGTGAAATTATCCAAGGATATATGGAACTGAGGGAGGTATATACAGTCCTGTAGTCTTTGTCAGTCACAGTTTTCTGACACGTAAATTCACTGTTAGTTTGGACGAAAAAGAAGTTGATTTCGAGGAATTTAAATCTTTGTTCACCTATATGCATACAAAAGTGTACTATACTGAGGGAGGGTTCTACTACATTAGTAATAAGAAATTAAGAATCTCTTAGACAAAAAAAGGGTTACTTTTGGAATTGCAAAATTACTTGATTAAAGGACTGAGGGAGGGTTTATCTATTACTTAATGTAAAGAAATGGGGTTTAAATTCACTCCAACTTCATGGTACGTAAATTGGGGCTTTCATTTCACATGCCTATTGATAATATCTAAGGCCACCCTTTGTTTTTTGATATCTGTAATTCTGGCTATCATAGCTGCATTGTGATATTCTAGGTAAACAAGGTTGGGATTTCTACTTCTTTGAGCTTGTTGCTTGATGATTAAGTTTACATTTCAATTAATGACCATCCTTGTTAAGGCCTGCACTGTCCTTGGAATGGGATCATTTGGTTTTTACAAACATTATAGTGCACATGGTCGTGTCTTTTGCAATCAATTAACAGGTTTAATTTATGTTGCACCCTGCAGATTATATAGCTGAGTGAGTGGGAAGTGAATTATCAGAGTGGCATTGTGTATGCTTGAGAACTGAAACCACTGCTTATCACTGAAACAACAACTTGAAGTTATTATACATTGTTTGGCATTCGAGATCATGGCTGAGAGTGAAAATTCGTGTGCAGTACTGGCAGAGAAAAATTGGAAGAAGTTGCCTGTCTTTGTTTTCTTTAAAGATGCAAGGTATAGTTTCAATGTGGTTTTGCATTGGAAACTATGTTTTAAGTTTGGAAGTATATGCATGCTATTTGGATGTCTAAGATGCTTCTATTCAATTTTTTATTTTTTTGGTATTGGATGTCTAAGTTGAGAAAGTATTTCAAGACAATACATTCACAGCTAAGGATTCAATATCTTTTTGTCTTGTTCACCCTTTTATTTATAGGCAGCATTTACCTCATCCATTTAAGGTTGATAGTTCCTGTCATGTTAATTATCATGTCTTTTTATGCATGTTAGAGAAACCTCTACCTATAATGTTCTCAAATTAATGAGCCAAAATATATAGAAGCAAGAAACCATGTATAAAACTGAAGGCATCTAGAGGACACAAATTAATGAAAAAAGAATGAACAAATTTTCATTGAATTTTTCATTTGCAGGTGTAACAACTAACAAATCAAAGAATATTGTTGGTCTTCTCTGTCAAGAATAAGCAAGAATCTATTTAAAACAAAAGATTCTAAAGGAAAATAAAGTCAATATTTGAGATTCATAATCTTTAACAAACTAATAAATCACAATATTTGACATTCATAATTGTCAAAGTATACCCATCATAATCATCAAAGAATACCCAAAAAATTGATCTCTAATCTTTAAACATCAAAGTATGCTCATCATAATTATCAAAGTATACCCATCATAATCATCAAACAAACCCTAAAAATTCAGCCACACCCAACAAAAGGGAAAACACATTAATAAATATAAAAAATTTAAATACAACTCACTGACACATCGGCTGATCTCCCTCACAGTGGCAGCATCGATTTCTTTGTCTTTCTCGATCTCTCACAGCCTCTAATATCACTAGTAGGGGTTTGTCCAAATAAAGGAAGAAAAGAGTGGCAGACAGATGTGAAGCAGATATTTGGATTGTTGGTGGATAGATGTAAAATTGAAGAGCATTGAAGATGAAGAAGTTGTGGCATTGATGAGGAGAGAGTCGGGCTGTGGAAATTGAAGAGCTGAGATCTTGCAAGATACGCATTGCTGGGCTGAAGAGAAAGGGAAAAATTTAAAATATTACTGTTGCTAAACGGTTCATATTGGGCAAAATAAGGTGGCTTTTTTTTACACAGTGAATGGGCCCCATGGTGAAAAGGGACCCACTTGATGCTAAAAAATAAGTTAAACGCAGAATATGCTAGAGAAATCAGTAATGCCAAATGCACGCTTAATATCCGCTTTCTTTTTGGATAAGATGGCAAGCAGAAACTATATATAATAAAAGTATAACGCTGTTGCAACTTAAAAATTACCCCTTTTTTTGTGTATGCGCGTCTATGTAGGACACATTTTTTTTATTGGTAAGTTCCACACTTCCACACACACCCGATGGCTGATGGGTTTTGAATCCATGACCTCACTCTCCGCCTATCTCCTATAAATGGAGAAGCCTAGAAGGTGCCAATTGAGCTAGAGCTCATTAATGTCTATGTACTACACAATTGTGTTTCACTCCCAAGAAAACAACTGAAAAACCAAGATATAAAGGCAGCACAAAAAGATCTCAAACTTTATTAGTATTTACTTGCTCCTTACATAATAAAAGGAAAAAATATTATCAGAAATGAGAGGCTACATGAACAGAGAGTGAGTTAAAAGAAATCCATCCAAGAAATGAGGCAACTAATTATCAATAGTACCAGTTAAACCAAAAATCATATGCTGAACACATGTAAGTTCCAAAATCTAGCATAAAGATCAATAGATTATGCATCATGTCCGTAAAGAACAAAAATTTTGGTTCTCCAAGTCAAAGTCAGTAATGGAAACACCATTGTAACTAGTAATTATGATATAATCTAAACACTACAGTGTATCTGTAAGCTCTTATTATTATATCTTTTTTTTTTTTTTTTAATGATAAGTAAGCTCTTATATCAAATTAAGTAATTAACCAATTATTTTTCTGTCCTTTTTTTGGGGTGGTGGGTGGGCGTTTCCCCAAGGGGGGTGATCTTTGGACCATCAGATGCTCAAGCTTTAGTTTTAATAATTTAAATATATATATATATATATGTTTGTAAATGTATTAGTTTATAAGTACAAGAGTAGAAACACAACAGGGCAAGGTTTCCCACGAAGATGACAGAGACAGCATATAATCTTTGCAGATTAAGTTCCTTGCAATCTCAGTTAATTGAGACAAGCTGAAATTAAGATATACGAGGAAGAAATGTTTAACCAATGGAGTGATTGTTCTGAAGAAAAAACTATATACATATTATACCGTAGCATGGTCCACAATTCCTAAACAAATGTTGAATAAAAAAGCCACACCATCATCTAAAGACTCTAAACACTATCCTGAAGCTTGATAAAAAAAACGCTAATGCAAAGAAAAATAGTACAAAGGAAACTATACCATATAACTGGTAAATCATAAGCTCATTCAAAAGCAATCAAGAAAGTTATAGTCCTCACCTATGAAAGGCCTAGCATGTATTGTCTTTCTCTGCCACTAACCATACGCTAACATTAGCTATCTTCAAAATTTATCACCATCATCACTGTCACCATGTGACAAGCCTTATTTCATGGCAAGCTAAACCAATCTGGTCTCACCATATTGTTGAAATCCAAAATAGAAAACACAAGGAGACTGTGGTTCCAATCCAACCTGCTTAACCACTATATTGTGAATTTGTGAGCCCACACCTGTTGCCAGCATGTTTACATAGTTCAGGGCTTCTTCCCTCAGATTCAAGCCTCACAATCAATCACTGAATCCCTGAAATCCCATCTTACCCTGGTATGCCTCAATCACTGCAGGGACTTCTTCCATAAATGGAGTCAGAAACTTCTTCTCAAAGTAATCCTTCCCATAATTCAAATTCCGAACTAAATCTATATCTTTGCTGACCAGACCTTTAGACATCAAAACTTGCAGAACTGCACATCTGGGACTCATTCTCTTCTCCACACTCATCAGAAATAAATATGGGCATCTAGTAACATCCGATGGCATCAGACCTGCCTTAGTTGTCAAGAAAACCAGCACATTCCGAATTTTCTTCTCTGAACAAATCATTAGCCTTGGCTGTAATCTAAATGCCAAAAGAAAGTCATTTTCAGACCAACCAAAGCTCCTAAGAACCTCCTTTTTCTTTTCCCAAGTAACTTTGCTTGTTACTGACATTGAACGGACAGCCAAAACAAACGAGTTTCTCATTGGGTCAAAACCCATTTCTCTAATTGCACAAACAACCTCTTTGAACAAATCAGCCCTCAACTTAAGTGACCTAGGATGCATCATCAAGAGATTTGCAACATGTTTTTCTGGCACTCCATGAGCCCTCAGAGTGGATACATTTGGCTCCATAACATTCTTAATATTGGCTTGAAACGCATAATATTGCTTCAATGCAAAAATAAGGTTCTCATTGGTATGAATAACCCCCCTAAGAAAATTAACGGAGGGTATTATATGTTCCTTTAGACTACACAATAAAATGTATTTGTTTGAAGAGAGAATCATAGGTAGGTCAGTTCCTGTAATACCCAAGGACTCAAAATACTCAATCTTGGGTCTTATAGTTTTCTCTGGATGAGCTAAAATCAGAGGTGGGTGTTTAGAAATCAAGCTTGC
Organism: Notholithocarpus densiflorus; assembly: GCA_030021035.2. Lineage (NCBI taxonomy): Eukaryota > Viridiplantae > Streptophyta > Magnoliopsida > Fagales > Fagaceae > Notholithocarpus > Notholithocarpus densiflorus. The sequence continues at coordinate 242,335 of JARYZH020000255.1, read as the reverse complement.
AATGTGACCTTTTTTAAAGCCATGAGTGCTCAAAAGCTTAAGAAGTAAGTCTGGCTGGTCTGTGCATTTAATGTTGACAACTTTAGAAGCTGAAATAGCTTGTTCTAAGGACAACCCACATGAGTTGATGAGGTAAGAGACTGTCAAAGGTTGTTTCTCTGTGGGGTTTGAAACAGAACTGAGAAATGGCATGGTATGGATATAACAAACATAACTGGTTTTTGAATTTACAATTCTGTTTTGTATCAGCGTTTTGCATATGAAATGAAACATTTTTTTTTTCTTTCTGAGAAAAGATTTGCGGGTTTGTAAATTGTATTAAAAGAAACTTACCTGTGGTTTGAGAGGCTGAATTGGTGTTGATTGAAGCCCTGAGAGAAAAACCCTAGAGAGAGGAAAACTATTTGTTGGCTCACTCACTGACACTGAGTCATTGTTGCGAGCGAGCTATGGCAGAGAGGAGTGATGGTCAAGACAATTTGTAAGGGCAAATTTTGTTGCCTTCGTAAGTTTGAAAGTCAAATCCTTAAAAGCCCATACCTTTCCTCAAATTATCCACTTTAGAAGAAAATTTTTTTTTTTTATATTATTATCTTATATAATTTTTATAGTTCTTGAGATCCTATTTTGACAATGTAAAATAATTTTATGATAAAATTGTGTGATATGTAGAACCTGTTTGGATACCGTTTATTTGCTAAAAACTGAAAATTTATTGTTAAAAACACTGTAACAAAATATTTTTTAAACAATCAAGCGTTTTGTGCAACTTGGTTGGTCCATGAACAATGTCATGAGATTAGCCAAACGCAAACGCGGAAACCATAGTACGCAAACGCACACGTAAAGTAGATGATAATAATTTGATAGTTAAGTAAAGGAAAATTGAATCTTAAACGTATTTATTATTGAAAATATCAAAAATTGCAAGTCGAACTATAAAGCTCTTGGCCCAAAAAAAAATTTTCCTACGTAATGGTTCGTGTAAGTTTAATTCCAGCCATAAGGTTTTTTTGTTTTTTTTGACGGGGGGGGGGGGGGGGGGGTGTGTGTGGAGGGTGGGTGTGGAAGTAATAAATTATACTAGTACATTCTAAAAGGCAATGTCACAGCGCAATGAATTATATTATCTTTTTAGTATGACATAGTTTTAAAATTTAAATACAACTTAGTAGATACTCACTTCTATAGTTTCTCCACACAAAAAAAAAAAAAAAAAAAAAAAACTCATATATGTTGATGCAATTAATCATATGGTGAGGCAATCCATTAAACACGTACAAACAAAGGGAAAAGTTGGAGTGGTACTAGTGTGATGCTAACCTTTTTTTTGAGAAAGAAGTGTGATGCTAACCTAAATCACTATGTTGCTTTACTTAGAAAAGGATTATGAGGATCATAACCAAACTGATTATGATTCTCGCTATACTTATGCTTGGTGGAAGTGGAACTTCCCTTACACAGAATGATTATTATTATTTTTTGACCAAAAAAAAAAGAGTAAAGAAAAAAAGAAGCTTTATTCGGGGTCTATTAATACTGGGCGTTCCCTTGTTTTCTGCCGTTTTCATCATTGCAATAATGCTGCTTGAATAGAAAGGATCATCATGAATACCGCAGATTATTCTCAACGAGTGCTGTTGCAAAGTTTTGAAGTTTTAGGGTGTACATTGCAAGTACCTAGGGTGGATAAATGCGATCAACCTCACTGGTTTTTATTGTTTTTTAACTTCAAAAACTCAGCCAAACACACTTTTTTTTTTTTTTTTTGCGGGCCACTGAGTTTGAAAACTGAGTTTTGAGTTAAAATTATGCTCAAACCAAACACCCTCTAATTAAGTTTTCGTTCTTTTTGTTGCTATTGGATTAAGCTAATTATTGACTCTCATTTGCCGAAATGTCGACCACAAACAAAGGATGGCTTGGCCTGGTTCCCAAGGTTAGAGCATTCTCTATTATAAGCCTATTCTAATCAAAACTGAACTAGTGGATCCTCTTTCGCCTATCGGCCGGCTTTAAGCAATTTAAAAAAAAAATTAGAACCATCAAATTGTAATCTTGGAAGAACTATTTATCCCACAAAATGGAAAAAGGGGGGGAAAATCTTGGGACTTATTAATAAACAAAAATGTCACAATAAGGTAACTCTATCATGCACAAAGAGATAATGTTCATTGCTTACCCTTCAAAAGAGGGGAATGGTATACATTCTGCAAGAGATAACCCATCCTTATATTCTTCAAAGAAGAAAGGTTAGAAAACATTTTAAGTACCAAGGATACACTTCCTATTTCTATAACGTTGGTCCTTCCTTGAGCAATTTGTCATCGGAAGAAGACTCCAAATAGGAGATCACAAGATCAGCTGCTTTGCACCCAGAGGCTATTGCTTTGCCAACAGACAGTCCACCCTTATGGTTACCTAGTCCATACCAGAAAAGAAAAATTAAAATTATTGATGGCATTAGCTGAGCATAACATAATACGGTGGACAGAAGCAGTTCTTGTTTGTCTCTGTCCATATATGTAGTACACAAATAAATATCAAGAATTCAAGATAAAAATCCACTCGGAGGATTCCTTAGCAGCAGCATAACATTTCTCAGTCAAAATCATTATTTTCCATAATTTTATCATTTTCACAAATGTAGGATAAGAAGCTTCATTATATTCAGAGGCATTTACCCAAAATCTACAATGTTTTGAAAATAGTATTTCTGTACCCAACACCATCTAATTCAGTTGGATAAGGCCACGAGGAGATAAGTTCGGTTCTACTTCAGGGCTGTATGTAATCCTATCATTTCATGGACAAACCTTAGGACAAGGAATTCAAGGAAAAGAGTAAGAAGAACGGTAACAATACAGATCCTCCAGTTTTTGTTGCAATGTCATTAACTAGCATGCTAAGACAGCATAAATGGTGATATTCACAACTTATAGTGATATAATGGTATGATGTGCTGTTATTTTCTTACATGAATGTCTTAAAAAGCCTAATAGAAACCTGATCATGTTTAACAACTCTTGAAGCTAAGGCATATTAAGATCTTACAAGTTTATTAAATTTGAAAAGTTGGCCATCGACTCCCTAGAAACTTCAGTTGGTTTGGCCCAATCCATGGGCGTCCACAGGGATTGCTAGTTTATTAAGATCTTAAAAGTTTATTATCTAAATTTGATTGCAATTTCCCATAAAAGTGACCGCCCTTGAAGTTAGGCACTATTCCTAGAAAAATAATCGTTCTTTCTTTGTCAATAAATGTTCAACGTTAAGTACATGTTGGATGATTCTGTTCACTCTCTCCTTCACAGATGATTGCTCTCTAGGGATCTATCTTACACCCTAGTTATTAAAGTGTGGAAATATACCAAGTGTTCTAATAACAGTGTAGTCATTGATGTGTATTAAGGAGAATAAGACAAGCCGTATTTATCCACTTTCACATTCATATATAAGTTCAATTCAATAAGGTAATTATTTTTCATATACCTTTTTTTTTTTTGGATAAGTATTTTCATATACTTTTCATTGAATTCCTTCACTTATAATAAGTTGATTTTTGCATTGGTCTAAATTTGAACTTCTAGTTATTTAATAATAATAATATAACTTTAGGAAACGGCAGGATCAGCCAGCCCTTCATCCAGCTGGAGATTGAAAATGATTGCTTATCCAAATTACAAGTTATTACATGCAAGCTTCAAGTTGATAAGTGATTACCTGCATAGAAGAATCCAGGAAGATTTTTCTCTATCGTTTCAATTGCTTCTAGAACTGAACCATAGTTACGACCATACAAGGGAAATGCTTTACTCCAGTAGAAATGACTGCCATTAAGTACACTTCACAATATAAGAACAAACTTAAATAAAGAAATATGGTAATTTACAGGATTTAACATATTCATTTCCAAAATTTACCACCTGAAGAAAAAGGAAAAATGAAAAAGAAGAAATATTGGTTTTTATACTTTACAAATGTGGGCTCTCCCTCTGCTCCCAACAATTGCTTGATGTCAGAAGAAACAATCTTCTTCAACTCATCCCTAGCAATATAGGTAACAGGAGAAAAATGTTAGTTGACGGGAATATATAATTAGAACAGAAATAAGTAGAATGACTAGAACTTGATGTAAAAGATATAACAGTAAAGGATATGATACATAATTTATTTGCTAAATCAAAAGCATGGAAGCTTCCCATACGTAGAAGCTTTAGCTAGATCACTGTTTCGACTTCCCCCAACAAAGGTTGTATAAAGATATAGGTCATTAGGTGCACGATCTGGAAACATCATTGAAGAAAAGAGTGTTCCTGTACAGCAAATTACATACAGTTGAAACATTAGAAGAATAATTTAGATTGTTCACGTATAGTGAGCCAGAGCCAAGCATTACCAAGGGTTTTTAGACCATTTTGTTGCTCCTTAGAAGGAACAAGAACTCCAAATCCCTCAAGTGGTCTCTTGACATTCTCCTTCTTAAAGGTTGTGATTAAGACAGATACTGGCATGTAAGTCACCTGCAATATGACCAGCAGAGACAGTGTAAGTCACCTGCAATATCATTAAGATTGAAAAGAACTTTTTTTCAGGTACCAAAAGTATTTGTTGAAGACTATAACTTGTTTAGTTATACCATTTACAGGTATAAAGATTAATTGAACGTCAATTTAGAGGAATGTTATCTCTGTTTAGATACTCAACCTGAAAGGAAAGCACCTACTACCTGATGCGTCATAATTCAAGTCAAACTTAAGGAATAGATACCTCAGGAAGAATGTCAAGTGGAAAGAGCGTTCCTGTTTTGGTGATCTTCATTTCTTTGACATTACTTAATGGAGCCTATAATAATTTAAGCTCCTTGTCAGTCAACAATGTTTCTTTCTTGGCAATATATATATGTGTGTGTGTGTGTGTGTGTGTATATATATAATGCAGCAAGTGTGAGCAGGTGAAACTACATTCCAGAATACAGAAGCATCTTCCATGCAAGTCATGTGGCTAAAGTGTAAGTATACATAATTTAGAAGCATTAAAGTGCTCTGTGGCACGGGTTCTTCCTTGAGAAACAACTTTCTTTAATCAAATTTTGTCATGGCAGTTGGCAGGAATCCAACAACTGCCATGTGAAATGGATATATTTTCTTTCTTGCTCTATTTCATTTATTCTTGTTTTATTTCTTTCAAATCAACTCGCATCAAGCTGCATAAGCTTCAGCAGCAGCAACATCAGACAAATAAATCATACATTTTTTTTGAGAATGTTAAAAATACATATTCCATGGTCTTGCAAATAAATGAGAAAAAAATGTTTCTGAGAAAATATGTATACTGACCGTCATGATTACAGCATCAACAGATAAACGTTGTAAATGCTTGTCATGGTCAGAAGCATAAGAAACTGACCAATTTTCTAATGCAGACTTCCCATCACAGCTGTAAGATAGTGACAAGACCTTTGAGTTCAGTTTAACATCATCTTTGCCAAGCTCTTTACACAACATATCAGTTAGTGTCTGCAAAAGACCAAGATCAGAATACAAGAACCAAGTATTTATTCTAAAAACTAGCAATGTGCAAAATAAGATCACATTAAGCATTACATTCCTACATCTACAAGAAGCATGCTACACCTGAGTGATGTCAGGTACAACATGCAAAACTACATAAATTCTTAAGAGGTATCAGTACCTGCATTCCACCATGAAAGGAAAATGAACCACGCTGAGGTTTCTTTTTTTCTAAAGTACCCTTTGTTTCACCACTTTTTACCCTTTTGGCAGATATCTTAGATTGAAGCAGCCCAGCTATAATGGAGCCAAACCTGACAGAGTAGAAAATAGGCCAATTATAGACATTGATCATGAAACAAGCATCAATAAATAGAATATCAATATGTATATGTTATTAATAATTATAGATCACAATAGTTCATCCTGCCAATTCAATTACAGAAAGTTGTACCAAATTAGGTCCTAAAGAATGGTTGCAAGAAGTCAGTGAGGAATGAAGCTATAGAAGTACAATGTTATTTGCAGATAAAGAAGACATCAAGTACCAAGAGAAATAGACCAAATTTTAAAGTGCTCATGTAACTGTTAAATAATAAAATATACTCTTTGTAGCCAGATGTATCACAAATTCTTCTATAAAGAGACAAATCTCTTAAGGTCAACTGAATCATGAGCCATGACTCAAGTATAAATTCTCTTCTAACAATAGGATAGGCAAAGGCAGGGTTTGTACAGAATGACACAACTGACAGCGAATCCAGATTCAAACAAACAGTTAAGTCAAAAAAAAATCTTTGGCAATAATCAATTGTAAAATGTAGAAATCGCATAAAGTACACAGTACCTTTGTTCTAGATTCCACAGATCTGGGAAAGAATGCCGGATCTATTTGAAACATTAAGAAAGCAATAAAAAGAGGTTATTGAACAAATGAAAATGAATAAGCATCAACAGTTGAAGTCATAACATAAAGAAGTCATGGCTCATAAAAGCAGCTCTCTAAAACTAAAAGTTTCTGATTGCCCAAAAAACAAAGATTAATGCAGGATAAATACACCACACTTATGCACAGGCATCTTCTTTAGTTAGTGACATAATTGATCAATTGAAAAAAAAAAAAAAAATCCTATGCTTGTGCTTCTTAGCAATGATAAGTATGTAGGTAGTCCAAAGATCTTAGACATTACTCACAGAAAGAGATTCGGGATCTCCAGCACTTGTGCCCGCAACAAAAGGGTCAATGAGATAATCAACAACCTTACAAGTGAAAAGCACTAATTAGAAATGCATTAAATATTTCCATCTATCAATTTCAGGAAGAACAAAAGATTTGTGCTACATAAACATCATTTCATGTATAGAAATGTATGTATTACGGATTAATGGTGTTACAATACAATGAATACCTCTTTCCCAAAATGACGCTCAAAGAACCCACCCACACTACAAGAGAACAAATAGCAAATAAGAAAACAAAGGGACTACTGTAAATAGTAACAAACAAAGAAGAGAAAAAGTATGAGCAGAAAACTTAAAATTACATATTTTTAGGGTTATCACCTTTCCTGTGTATAGTCATCAGAAACTTTTGAGGAGTTAATTTTCTTCCACAAAAATGGCTCAAGAATGATTTGAAACTGCACACACAGAAATGCACATTTCGCTATACTCAAAAGGAGAGAGAGAAAGAGTTGTACTATGCTCCTTGAACTTGAAGAATGCTCACAGAAAAGATGTGCAGTGTAAAAGAAAAAAAAAAATCTAATTGGGTTCCACTTTATGCAATTTAAAATTACCTTGGCAATTCAGATGCAATTTGTATACTTGTGTATTAATTCCCCAATTGTAAATAACTTTAGAAATATATGCTTTGTCAGATACGATTCTTCTAGTTTTGAATTGGCTGTCCACTTGAAAGATTTTCAAGCAAAAAGATACAGATCAACTAAGCCAAGTTTTGTACTAAGCCTTCCAAAGTGAGTTTTGTACTTTTAAATTGTATAAAATGTGTCAAGAGTTGTAGAGAGTAATGATACAAGGCAAACACTAGCAAAATAGAAACTATCAAGGTGTGCCCTCCTATTTTCCAAATTCTTACAACAATTACAGGCCATGTACAATATTTAATATAAGTGACCTTAATATTTCCTTTTTTTTTAATAAAAAAAATTGTGGGTAAAAAAAACCTTAATATTTCTCCACAAGTATACTTTTGTGGGAAGTCTTATGCTCTAGCATGTCAAGTGTCAAGAGCTATATATATAGAATTTCATGAGTTTTTTATTATTATTATTATTATTTTTTAAGTTAATATAAGTGTCCAAGGGGGTGTAACCCAAGTACACAGAGTATACAAAAAAGCACACTGCATACCCTTGAAAAAATAAAATAAAGTCAATTCCAGAAATTGAAGATAACAACCTAATGACCTTAAGTGTGCAATGAAACAGCACAGAGAACTTGTAGCTTCTTATTTGCACACTTTGTGTAGGGCCATTATTATCATTTAACTGTAGTGAACTCTTGGTGCCCTTAGATCATGAATCTCACATCTCATGTGCATAGTTGCCAGTTGCCATATTCTACCCAAACTTGCCAGTTTCAAAATCTAAGGAATTCATTTGATTAGATGCATATGAATGCACATATGATACATCAGGAAGCCTAGATCTTTGTTATGAATACATTATTTCTTGCAACAACCTTTGTCAACACACAAACAAAACATGTAATGATTATTGTCAATGGACCCAAAAACATTGCAAATTAATATATATATATATTTTTTTTTTTTAAATAATGGAAATTTTCTAAGGTTGAAGTGGTTTCCGAACATGTTTTGGAAACAAACCTTTGATTTGGCAGAAAGAAAGTTGCTCTTGATCAGTGCAATGGGATTTGCGGGTATCTGACATTAAAAAATGAAAGGTTGTCATCACAGTTAATGCAGCTGCATATAAACAACAGTAACAAAATTAAAATTTATAATTAAAAAAAAAAAATGTGATACCATCAAAAGTAGCAAACTCAATTAGCACAATGTAAAAGGCGGGACATACCAGTACTGGCATCCCATTTCTTACAATATACCGCTTGTTCTGTGATATTGGCTGTAACAGAAGACAACAATTTATTTAGTCATAAAAGTTCCATAACAAATGAAGAGAATAACTACCACAAACTTCAAAAAATTTATTTCCAAAGCAATGAGGTATCTCTTCAAAACTCCAAGAATCAAAGTTTAGCAGTCAAAAGTCTTAAACATAGTTTGTGATAGAAGACAAATCAAAGAAAAAGATTCCCACTATAGCATGACAATGCACAAGTTACAGGTTACTCAGTTAAATGTTTGAAACAACAAAGAAAACCCTTACAAATTGTTGCTTTTCTCTAAGTCCAAGGTCATCAAGCAAACTTCTGACCTCCGGTTCACTCTCAGTCTGCACAGCAACAAAACCTCCATTACTATTGGTTTCAAGTAAGAACTCATTGTCATCCCAATCTGCAAACAAAAAATTTTTACCATTGTATTCGCTCCCTCATCCCAAATTAGACCATCATGTGAAACACTTCTTAACTTTCCTCCAGCTCTTCCTTCAGCTTCAAATACTGCGACGTTCAAACCATGTGATTTCAATTTGTATGCTGCAGCAAGCCCACTTGACCATCAAAAGATAAAGTAAAAGTCAACTTATGGAAAACAAAAGACAAATTATATTGCAAAATGTGTGAGTATCATAATATAATTTGTCAAATTGGATAATAAACTCATCACTGAAGCATAAATTAAGTTCTGGACTGATGGGCTTATTTCAAGAGAGTTTTTTTAAATAATTGGTTAAGTTACTCATGCGATGCACCTGGTGAGTCTTGAACCCAAAACCTTACATTCCATCCAATCATTGAGGGAGGACTGATGGGCTTACTTCAGCAGAGTTTAAATACTCCAGACATTCTTAAGGGACCATAATTATATTTTTGAAGCTTGGATGTCTCCATTGGAAACATCAGAAGGTGCCAGTTGATTTTGCAATGTCAATAGTTTACACTACGAGTTGTCTAGAAAGAGGCAGACAGCTGAAGAAGCTCTATTGCCTGGTTCTAGATCGCTGAGGTAAGAGTGAGTATGGTTACCTTTTATCCTAATGGCTAAAAGAGGCCACTTACCAGTCAGCTTGAGCATTGTGTGCAGGCACAATTTACAACCATTTCACACAAATCAAATTAAACAAACTAAACATTTCCAATATATAATCAAAACATTAATAGCTAATTCCATCCTAGCATTAGTCCTGCCTTTTCATGATTTCACAATTAAACCCCACATTATACATTCACATAGTTCACAATACTAATCAAAGAAGTTGATTACCACATTGATGAAAGACCCACTCAGCCTCTCTCTAAGAAAACACAGTGAATAATTTACCAACAACAATAAAAAGCCTTAACACATAAATATTAATGAATGAGGAGAGTACCTAACACCAGCACCAATAACAGCTACTCTTTTAGCAGAACCTGCAAAATTTCAAGAACCCATTATATCATTACATCATTAATCAAAGAAAAATCCTACCTTAAAACCAACCACACTTTGAACATCAAATTTCGAACAGCATCAGACAATTGAAAAGGGTACTTGGGAAACATAAGAACTTCTAACTCAAAAACGAATTACAAACTTTTTCTCTTGTACTTTGTTACTTAGAGAGAGAAACTTACTGTTCTTCTTATTTTCTTTGGTAGCTGAGCCCATTTCTGTTGTGTGTGTGATTAGAAGACAAAGGCAATGTTGCTGCTGCTAAATTCAAAAGACATGAGAGAAGAGGAGATATTGATATTTGATAGACAGAGTACAGCAACTCTTTGCTTTTTTTTGCTTTGTTTAAATGGTTGGTTTGACTTTGAGGATAGATTTTCCAACGTGGGCTGTTTTTAAGTAGGCCCATAAAAACAGGCCTGGAATAGTCCATATAAGCAATGGGTTTCCTTCCATCTTTATATTATTCTACAATTGGATTTCCTTCCAAATAAGCTTTGGGCCAAAGGCCCACCCAGCATTGGATTTCCCTCCATCTTTCCTTCAAGAACTCATATGAGTTATGAAAAAACAACTACTTTCTTCATTGAATATCCTCACAATCTTTTCTCGCAATTTTCAATTTTTTTACAAAAATACCACTAAACTCATTTTGCTGAAACTGAAAAATGTTAAAGAGTTGTTTTCGTATTCTATTTTTATTCTCACTTTTTTTTTTTTTTTTGATATTGAAAATGAAAATAAAATGAGAACAAAAAAACAAACCCAAACATGCTTTTCATAAGTGAGTCCCACAAAAAATAGGAAAAGAAAACATAAATACACTATTTTTTCAAAAGGAACCAAAAATCTCAATTCATTTTAAGAAGTGGTTTTTTATTTTTCCTCATAAACCCTATTCTAACACGCCCCCTTTTGCTTTTGGGCAGCTTCACCCCACCACCACGACGTCGTAACATTTTCCACAAATGCAACTTCTTATTACCACCACGTGGCCCATTTCCCAGCCGGTTGATCCCACCTTTAGAACCCTTTGATTTCTTTGAATGTTGCACATGCTTCAATAGCCCTTCCATCAAACCATGAAAATGTCCATCCTGATGCTTCCGTGGCACACTACTCACCGTTGATTTCTTCACCTTCTGAACCGCTCTACTATCATGCACATCCCTATGGTGTAACATTTTCTGACCATTCTCATCATCATCATGGTGATGATGGTGATGGTGATGGTGATGATGAAATATAAGTCCTAATTTGTTCTTGAAATTCCTCAACCGTCCAATTGCTTTTTTTGGGCTTCTCCTACGGCCTAATTTGAATCTTCTAGTAGGACCCGCATATGGACCGTTTTTAGTCTCTTCTGAGCTACTTTCACTTGTAATTACAACCCTTCTCAATGTGGGACCAATATAACCGTAGCTTTCATTACTAGTCCAGCTACTTTCACTCGTGGGACCAATGTTACGATAGGCCCGAGTTTGATTTGGCAATGAGTAACCATAGCTTTCAATACTGCTCCCACTACCTTGATTTTTCTCACTAGCCCAACTAGTTTCACTTGTGGGACCAATTTGATGGTGGGTCCGAGTCTGACTTGGCGATGAGTAATCAAAGCTTTCACTGCTGCTCACACTACTACCTTGTTTATTAATAGTGGAGAAGTAAGAATCTGAAGAAGAGCTAGGACCCTCTAATTCATCAAGCACCTGACGTGGCAAGATCTTGTTGTGTGGGCCCATATGGCTGATTTTGTGGGTCCCTTTTCTTTGATCTAGTCCTAGTAGAGTTGGTTTGATTACCATCTGAGGTGGCAATTTTCTCTCACTAGGACCAAGAGAAGAAGTGGATTCCACTAACTGAGGTGGCATGGATGGTCTAGATCTAACCCCCTTCCTAGTTGTCTTTATCTCAACCGTAGGATCTTTTTGTTTTTCACTCTCTTTGGAAGGCTGACTCATAGGAAACCTCAACCCGTGAACATAATCACCGCTCTGACTCGTTAAATCGTCATTCTGACTCACTGCTCGACTCAGTGACCCAATTCTACTCCTCACACTTGGCCAGCCACGTGCTCTTGAAAATGATTCACTGTCCCCAACACCACCGATCTGACTCGCTAGCTGACTCAGAGAATAAATGGGCTTGCGTGCTGGGCTCAAACGACTATCATGTTTCCTGCTGAGTTGACTCACCTGCTGACTCGGCAGATCATTTTGACCCAGACCCAAAGCTACAGGCTCACCAAGATAGCCCAGCTCGCTTTTTTTAACAAACCCATCTCTTGTTTGTGTCAAAGGAGTAACTGGCTTAGACATCACAGCCAAACTTGCACTAGTCATTTTAAAATCCACAATACCAGAACAAGGTTTTAAAGCTGAAATGTGGGATTCGACTTGTTTGAGTGTACTAGCAACATCCTTTGAAAAATCACTGGCCTGGTCCGGTTTTTTATTCCCAAGTCCTGGTTCAATAAGCCCAGTTGCCAAATAGCTCGAGGAACTAGCAATGCTTGGACTATGTTGGAGTTCATGCATTCTTTTCTGTATTGGGTTCTCTTTCACTTGTGGTATTTCTTTTGCTTGCACATTGACCACATTAGAAGGGCCTAACTGGTTGTGCAGTTGATGTTGACGAGTACTATTTAAGTTTGAACTTGTGGCTCTAGCGTTAGCTATGCTGTTTGTGTCCTCAACTGAGTTCTGCCTCTTCATACTGCTTTGCTCATAAATCCAACATTGTTGCCTTCTGCCCTCAGGTTTGTTTGAAGAAATGCTGGGTTTAGAGAGCATGGAAGTTGCTTTCTTTAGTGTTGGTTTCCTGGGTGGCAGCTCATCTTTCTGTGAAGTAATTGATTGGAATTTGGACCCTTTACTTGAGGCTTGAGTAATGATGGGAACAGATGTTGGAACAGGAGGGTTTAACTTTAGCATAGCCTTTGGTGTGTTAGAGACACCAGATTGTGCTGCTATAATCTGTGATACCAGCATGAGAAAATAAATTAGGCAATAATCCTTTGCCTATTAAGATAATAGGATCCAATATCATACTTTGTTTTCTTAAGTACAGTCTGCTCTAGAAACAAAACCAACAAGAACTTCATTCACAGTACTGAATGACAAAACGTACCTTTGAATGGGTCTCAAAAACTCTTTCTGTTGCATTGTCAAGCAAAGTTTTCAAAAAGAGTTGTGCTTTCTCATCCAACTGTTTAAGAAGAAGAAGATCATGTTAAGATTAAGTCATAACAAAAGAGCACTAAATGTTTTTTATGTTGCTATATACTATAAGACGTCCATTCCTTGGGAGTAAAAGTAGGGAAAAAAAAGACAGAAAATGCTAAAACTACTACCAATTTTCTTATAAAATAAAAAAATAAAAATAAAAACTTGCAAAATGAAGTGACAATGAATGTAATTTGTGTCAGCACAATAACATAATAAATATTTTTTTTGGTTAAATTTTTTTCTCATGTCTAAAAATTGACACATTGGTTTGTAGAGCTTATGTAGTAAATTTTGTAGTATTGAAAGCACCACTCAAAAAAAATATCAACAAGAAAGAAAAAACAACTATACTCAACAAATGATTTCTTCATTAAGGATAAGTCACAGACTGCAGAGAAGAAATCAAAAACAGTGAATGGCAAGAAGAGTTCCGAAGATATTACTCACCACCAAAAGATTCTTTATAACTTATTATGTTGTCTGATCTTTTATTTGATTTTTGAATGGTTTGTTATAGAAACAGAACCCCTCACCTGTTGTACTAATAATAAAAGACATGAGATGTAAAACTAAACGATTATATCGGTGAATACAACACCAGGTAGTTGTTTTTCTAGAATTTATCTTCTATCTCAGAAACTATATTCTTCGCACATTTTCGATTCTTCAAAGTATCTATAAAGACTATAATCAAATCATGCAATGAACAAAGAGGTACAATTCAAGATTCTTCAAAAGGATAGAGTATATTACCACCACAATGCCTGGGGCGAAAAATTAAAATTAAGAAACAAATAAAAGAAAAGGTTTATTAATTGCTTCTTGTTTATTTTTCCCATAGCCAAAATAATGAGTGTGGTACTGAAGTAATACAATTGAAAGTCAAGACTTCATGACATGGTAAGTCAAAGGAAAACAGATTGTTTCGAGATAAGAGAGCTTACATTTTCTGAACTTTTGCTTTGCAGGCCTTGACCAATATTTTGAAGGAGCCCATATAATTGTCTTAAGGCAAGGAGATCAGATTCTACTTTCTCAAGTTCCATCTTTTCTCATTGGAAAATCTGTAAAAGTTATTGAAATCAAGTTTAGCCACAACCATAAAACTTCATTAAAGGAAGGAGGCACAGGTGTTTCCTAGTTTAGGAGTTGGAAGTTGGAACCATATATAATTGATTGTTTGGTAAAACAATCCAATTCCAACCTCTATAGAGGAGAGGCAAAAAGAATCAAAATAAAGTAAATTGAATATCACATGAAACAGTGGAAGTGTGTCATCTATATGGGACATAATTTCATCCCAAAGGTCCCAAACATGACCACTACACCAAAATCATCATTCTGCAGGTAATGTTAGCATACAAAAAAAGGACCATTTAAGAAAACAAGTTTTTGGTACAACATACACACGCATGAACCATGCCCCTGGTTGTATTTACAGATACAATGGAAATTAACCAAGATAATATAATTATAATAAACAAAAACAAAAAACAAATCACACATAAAAATCTAGAACACACTTATTCAAAAAACAGCAAAAAAAAAAAAAAAAAAAAAACAGAACTTGAACAAAACACATATAAAATCTAGAAAAATGGAGTTAATTCAGACTCAAAAAATTAAAATTCTCACATACATTGATACACCCAATTTTAACAATCCAAATCATCAACCCAGACGTTTAATACAAACCAACCCAAAAAAGACAGAAACCTAAATATCAAATCATTCACAATACATTAATTCAATTATGAAGAAGAATGAGTCAGTTTAATCAGAGTAAGAACTCACAAGCAACTGCTCTACATATGGAAGCTATGAAAGCAAATGGTTAATGATGAATCAGAAAAACAAAAAAGTGCCATCTTCTCCATTTCCTGCCCTGTTTTGGTCTGGTTTTGGGTAACACAAACAGAGAAGGGCTTTTGGAAACACTAACACTTGTTTTGTGAGGAAATTTTTGGCGGTTGGGAACGTTGAGAATAGGTGTCTGTTGATGAATGAGAGTGACTACACGTGTCCTATGAGTAATGATTGTGTTTGTTTGTTTGTAAATGGTTTGAATTTAAGGATAGATTTCAATTATCCAAAAAAAAAAGTATAGATTTTTCAACGTGGGCCGTTATTAAGTAAGCCCAACAGGTCTGGAATTGTCCATATTGGAATAAATAAACAGTGGTTTCCATGTTTTTATTCTTCTACAATTGCTAACCCACACTCACAAAAGTCTCACTACTTTCTTGTCTCTTTAATTTGAATGCTTGAATTGTAAAGATAATAGATTTATGCTGTTTTTTTTCAATATATTTATAGCATACCAATGCCTTATTTTAATGCTTTGCAGACAGCCTATGTATTGCTTGATATATTAATTGATTCAGACCCTGATGATGGCTTCCAATATATTTAGAAGAATTCAAAACTACCCTTTGTTGCTGTACCAGACTGCATTGTTTAGAAGAAAGAATGGTGCTTTACTATATTGCACTATGAAAACCACAGAAGCCCAAACAGCCGCTCAAGAAAAACAAAAGCCTCGAATCAAAGTTTTACCTCGTACCCAGATTGATAAAATATTAAAAGACTATGAAGCAATCATCGGTATAGAAACTCATGTCCAGCTCAACACTCACCAAAGCCTTTTGTGGTTGTCCATACAATTATGGGTCTCCACCAAATACTAGTGTTTGCCCCATTTGCATGGGTTTGCCTGGTGCTTTGCCAGTTTTGAACTCAAAGGTCATTGAATTAGCGGTGAAACTGGGTCTTGCACTGAATTGCAAGTTTTCTCTAAACTCAAAGTTTGATAGGAAACAGTACTTTTACCCGGACCTTCCAAAAGGGTACCAACTATCTCAATTTGATGTTCCAATTGCAAGTGGTGGTTACATTGATTTGGATATTCCTGTGGAGTTCGGTGGTGGGCATAGGAGGTTTGGCATTACAAGGGTTCACATGGAGGAAGATGCAGGCAAGCTGCTTCGTTCAGAATATGGAAGTTATTCACAGGTAATTACTTCTTTCCCTTTGCCTACGTACCGTACCAATTTTTACTATATTTTATATTTTAACCATGAGAAATTATCGATTCTCTAAAAAAGTACTAAAAATAATAGATTTAATTATTTCTAAAGTATTAAAAAAATAATAAATTTAATTATTTTCTCATTATTCTAACACTCTTTTTGCGTGCCCCTTTAATAGGTGGGGCTCAATACATAGATTTTTAATTTTTTAAATAGGACGTAAACTAGAAACACATATAAAACTCCCTATGTTATGATAAATTATTGGTTCTCCCAAATATTTAAGCAATTAGAAAATAATGAATTTAATCACTTTATTATTATTATTATTATTATTATTATTATTATAACAAACTATATTCTCCTTTTATTTTCAAGAATATTTATTGTTGACTGTTTTCATGTTTAATCAGGTTCCAAGTGTTAGTCATGTGATTTGTGGGTTAAGTAACTTAAGTTGATTCTATAAGCATGCTAATTTTGCAATTTATTGCCTTATTATCTAGCAGTATGAATGAGTTGGTATGCATTGCAAAAAAAAAATTTGTTTGTGACACGTATCTTATATATAGATTTAGAAGAGCTGCAATTGGTTATTATTATTATTCTTATTTTGATGATTCAATAATTGGGAGAGGGGAGATTTGAACCCTCGATGTCTCCTTTGGAAACACCAGGAAGTGCCAACCAGTTGAGCTACAAGGCTCTTGGCGAAATTGCTGATTACTATGTATGTTATAGACTTGTTGATATGGTTGATTTTGTTGCAGGTTGATTTAAATAGAGCAGAGAGATTGTTTCAGAACCTGATATGAGAACTGGTGTTGAAGCTGCAGAATATGCAGCAGAAATACAGAGGTTAGCTCATTATTTGGGAGTGAGTAATGGCAATATGCAAGAAGGTTCACTTCGTTGTGATGTGAATGTCTCAGTTCGACCAATTGGGCAATCACAGCTTGGGACAAAGGTAGTTTAATTCTTGCTTCTTACTGTTATAGGAGGAAAAAAGTCTTATTTGAGCTAGAGCTCAATGCATTTGATGTGCATAGTAATTGGCAGTGCGCTGGTGCCTTAACTAAGCCCCTCTTGTATTGTCAGGTTGAGATAAAAAAATCTGAACTCTTTTTCGTCAGTTAGCAGGGCTATTGATTTTGAAATTTCAAGGCAGGTGCTTCTTCATAGCCCAAGGCCAGAGTGATCAAATTACACAGGAAACTCGTCTCTGGGAAGAAGGCGCTCAGGTTGTTGCTACATCTTGCTTTTATTCTAGTGATGTAGTGGAAACAAGTACTAGATTTATGGTTCACTTGGTCATTTTGTGTCTACTTTATGCTCCATTAACCTGTGTTATACTTTTTAGAAAACAGTTACAATGAGGAAAAAGGAAGGGCTTTCTGATTATCTATATTTCCCAGAACTTCCAGAAGTGAAGCGTAGAAGGTATGAGAAGATGGGCCTAAGCATGCGGATGTTCTTTTCCTAACAAATGACATTAATGTGAGTCCTCTTCATTACTTTGAATGTTTTTACTATCTGGGGACTGTTCAATTGGCATTTACAAGCTTTTGCTTTACACATTCAGGATTTTGAAGGTAAAGGCCAACCAAATAAAATAGAAAAAAACCTCTATGATTAAAAACAGTCTCTTATTACTTATCAAAAAAGAAAGAAGAAGAAAAGGAGAAGAGTAGGAAAAACCCAATTCATATTCATTACATAAAATTAAAGGAATGGCTAATAAAAATAAGAAAAGCTAAAATTTTGGTTAGTCTAGAGAGATATTGGCACTGGCAGTGAGAAACAATATTATTTTGATTTTATTTTATTTATTTTTAATTGTTGCATAATTTGTAATTTTTAGCTTCCAAGGAGTAGGTTTAGGAATTAGTCAGATGTAATGCTTTCTATTCAATGGGGAACATAAATAAGTTTTCTATATTTCCGAAGCTTTGAAGTTTGTATGAGATTTTTTGCGATACAACCTTCTCTGAGGTATGATGCCAAGGTGTAATGCCTAGAAGTTTATTCTTTTTTCCTTTTTGTTCATAGATTCTCAGCAACTTAAAATCTTGCGAATACAGTCTTTTTTCACCTATTAAATCTTAAAATCTAAACTTCAAAACACGGAACTACCCATCCATCAAATAACCCCAAATACCCCATAAAAAGATAAAACCTAGTTCACAGGTTATGTTCACAGTCCAGGAACAGCAACCCAGACCTTGGTTTTTTCCTTTTGTTTCATTCCCAAATCCTATTATTCATTTTCAGCAGAAACCCTGTAGTTCTTAATATTTTCCACCTTTTTTCCAAAAACCAAGCTGTCCAAGAACTGCCACACCTGACCCAGGAATTTAAAATCTTATTTGGCTTGTTCCCTTTGTCCTAAATCATATATGATTCAGTAATTCTCAATGTAGAATTGTGCCTAAGGTCCTTAATCTACATGCATTTATTCAAAATGAGATGTAAGTAAAAAAGTGTAGAGAGAGAGAGAGTTAGCTCTTAATCCCGTAATAGAACTCCAAAATTTGTTTATTCATGTATTTCAGTCATATATCACAAGCTTCAAGCATATTCCATGTGCCTCTTGAATGTCTCAGGATTTGAAAGGTGGCCAAGGTCATTTAAGCCTCTAATGCTGTACCTTGAGGCATTTGCCTTAGTCTGTCTTAGAGGCAAGCCTGAAAGATATTTCTTGCATGCCTTTATGACCATGTATCTGTTGCTTTAAAGTATTTGTTTTGGACATATGTCATGCTAGAATGATTTGAGATATGGCTCTTTTGCTGAATGAATGTCTCAGGTTGCAAAATTTTTTGATGCAACTAGTGCAAAGGGATCTGATGTGAAGCTGGCTGCCAATTGGATAAAGAGTGATATTGCTGCCTACATGAAAAATGAAAAGTTGACCATAAATGAGATTAAGTTAATCCCCCAGGAGCTAGCTAAGTTGATTGCTTCAATAAAAGGTGGTATCATTAGTGGAAAGATAGGGAAAGAGGTAAGAGTTTGTCGCTGTACTAGTGATTACTACATACTACATTTCAAATTTCATTTGAACTCTGATGTCCTAGTTGATCATCATATGCGCATCTGTCATTGGATCACGCTTGTAAATGTTTGTCCTAGTTTTTTTGTTTTTTGTTTTTTGGGTCTTGTCAATTCACTTTATTTGTAAATATCTCATCAGTATAAAAGATTTTCTTCTTTTTTCTTCTTCTACTCCCCCTTCCTCCCTTTTATAATGTTATTGGATCATAAGAGCCTCTCTAATCTAACATATAAGTAGGTAAAATATCAAATAACACTAGCCTAGATTAGGCTTGTAATAGCACGTGGCTTGAGGGAATTGTAAGGATCACAAAGGAGCAAGATTTTAAGATTTTTTTTATTGGTAAGCTATACAAGCATTGAACCATGACCTCATCCTCCTACTTTTTTCTTACAAGGGGAGGAGGTGTCATTTGAGCTAGAGTTCCTTGTTGGCAATGTTTTAAGATATGGTAGCTGCAAAATATGGGGGATAAGTTTTAAAACTATAATATCATTGGGACCTTATGATAGTTTAGCAATGAGACAGCTCAATTGGTGTCTGGGGGACTGAGGTTTCTGCAGGTACAGATTTTGTGGTTGTGCTTTGTGGGGGCATGGGGCTGTGTTAGCCTGTCTAAGTGAATGAAAAAGGAAGCAAGACCTTATTATAGTTTTGCTATAATCCTATCCTAGTCTTGTTTGGACACGTTTTACCATTCTGTTTTCTTTATGAATAAGTATTAGTACTTATCAAAAAAAAATATATTCTTACCATATAATTTATAATTTGCAGATATTGTTTGAACTACTAGCCTAAGGTGGAACCATTAAGGGACTAATAAAAGAAAAGGAATTGGTTCAGGTAAGTTACTTATAGTAACTTGTACAGATATTTCTGCTGTTTTACTTCAAAAAAAAAGTATAGATACAATCCTTCTCAAATGATAAAAAGAAAACTTTTATTTCTCATACCCTTGCCATGAAATGCTCACACAAGATGTCTAAATTTGAAATACCTAGGATTGGCTGCTCAATTTCAAGGGTTACATGGTCTTGGACTACTGTAAGAGTGAGTATGCAGGAAGCAAGAACAACTAGTTTTAGTGGATGTCCTTGTATCTGAGGACTTTAATGAAACAAAACCTTTTGAAGTAGGATTTGTCTATGGTATTGCTCATATTATGATGCAAGGAGCACCAAAATCTTTAAGATTTTATTTTTTTGAATTTGAAATTATTTTTGTTTTTGAATTTGGTTTTACTGTTGAGAGTTTAATAAGCATTTCAATGTCTTGGAGATATGGTATGAGCAAGAGAAGCTGAATGGTTTTTAAGCTTGTGTATAATTGAACTTTGAGTATGCTAGTTGACCTGATTTCAGCCTATTCAGGTTATGTTAATGTGATATGAGCTAAAACTTGAACTTCTTTACGGGTCTAACTGAGGTTGGTTAGTGGCCTTATTTGATCATCACTTTTATGTTAATTCAATATTAATTCTAGTAAACTCCCCTCCGTCCTCCCCCAAAAAAAAGCACCAAAAAAGAAAAAGAAACTTGCTTTTGAAGCTATTGTGTCCTATAGTATTGTTGATTGACTGTATGAATTTTCATCATTTCTTACTGACTCCTGGGCAAAAGATCTTGAGGAGTTGTTATTGCAACTTCATTGGATCATCAACTGATGTTAAAGCGTACAGCTGTCAAGTTTTGTCTTGTTAGGCAATCAACCTGATATATGAAAGTGAGTCGCATGTTGGTGAAAAAGCCCGAGCAAGTGTTTCCCTAATTTGGGACTAGTTTCATTAAGTGATGTTCTATGAGAGAGATGGTTTACACTGCCAATCAAATGGTTGCAATTATTTGAATGATAATGACGATATAGTAACATGGTGTAGTAGACATTGTGCAAAGAATCCTCTCATTGTTTTGAAAATAACAGATAGCAGATCCAGTGGAGATTGAGAAAATGGTAGATAAAGTGCTTTGAGAGAACCCAAAGCAGCTGGAGCAATATCGTGGGGGCAAAACTAAGTTACAAGGTTATTTTGCTGGTCAGGTAAAAAATTTGCTGGTCTTAATATGAAACTTGTTATCTATTTTTATCCTGGTTAATTTGTTAATATTTTTCCTATATACCAAGATTATTCTGCATTTTTGGGGATGTGCAGGTAATGAAATTGTCAAAAGGTAAAGCAAATCCTGGGCTTCTAAACAAGATACCTTTGGAGAAATTAAATGCCAAAAGCTGATGCTTTTGTTGGTGGGTATCTGTCTCCATATATATCCTATCACAAGAAAATGAAAAATGCATGCAACTTTGTTACTCATGGCATAACTCTTGCCAGCTTCCATCATTGAAAGTTGTCTCGCCTTGGGTTGGTCTAGCCTACATAGTGCACTTACTTGAGGCAAATTGGTGTTGTCCCAGTGATGTGATTTTGCTGACGATGGCACCCCAATGAACTTTACTGATGAATTTTATATCCTCTTTACTGATGGTAGAAGCATATTTTAACTCTAACCAGCTTGTTCGAGCTTTACTTCTGAACTCATAATACTTCCCAGCAACTTGCAGTTTTTACCTGTTCTGCAAGAAACATGGAGCGGAATTGCATGGAAGAGACTGGGGGCATGCTTCTCACTTATACATTATTTTGTCACTTGATTGGCTTTCCATAGTAGGATAGATTCATAGTGAATTGTAAGCGCATTTTGTGTTAGTATTTATATGTATCTTGTAGTAAGTCAAGCACACTGTTTTTAAACCAAAAACATTTCTTTCTCTTGATGATTATAATTTAGTGGAAAGGGTTACCATGTTATTGTTACTCTGTCCATTTGCAATCTTTCAACATATTTTCTTGATTGTTTCAGTTTTCATTTTGAATTATAATTGGCTGGCTGTGGCCAAGTAAATACTAATTGAGGTTTATTGATAATCTTGCCAGTTGCCAGGTTATGGTTCCGCTTGTTGTTCACTGAGTTTTTTTCTTAGCTTGTCTGTCCAATTCATTTCTGGATTATCAATTGCTTAACAAGTTAATTCAGGAGAAAAAGTGATCTATAGTAATATAATAATAGTATTAATGAAAGAAGAGAAGAAGCTCTTTTGGTTTATCTAAAACTTCATGTTAGATATTGGTAGTCCTAAATAATGATTTCCTCATAATGCAATGGAGACTAATTATGATAACAGTATGGAGCAATCTAATTCTAATTCAATTGCAAGGATAAGAAATTCTAATTCAAAAAATTTAATTAAAAAAAGTTCCTACTAGTACAGTGTCAACGGGTTCCTAAATTACCCGGCATTTTACTGGTACTAAAGCCAATGATATAAATCTTGAATTAATTATAAATTTTTTTCACTGTACTTTGTTGCTGAGTAACTATTATAGTGTGTCCTTATATTCTTTGGGAGCTGAGGCTGGTGCTCTATGTGGGAGGACAATGTTCCTGCAAAATTCAAAAGTCGAGGACAGGAAGTAAGGATAGTACTACCCTAATAATACAACTATGCTGTATAAATGGTTAGAGGATGGATATTTCTATTTGGGCCATTGTTAAATAGGCCCAAAAATCCTGGAATTGTCCAAGTTGGAATAAGTAATGCTGTAATGGGTTTCAAAACTTAAAAATAAATAGGGTAAAATATTATTTTAGTCCCTCAATTTTACCAAAAGTTTGTTTTTTATCCCTAAATTTTAAGAAGTTCATTTTTAGTCCTTAAACTATTGAAAAGTTCATCTTTTGTCCTTAAACAATTGAAAGTGTTTTATTTATGTCCTTAAACTTTACTAAAAGTTTATTTTTCATCCCTAAACTATTGAAAAAAATTTCTTTTTTCATCCCCATTTTTGTTTCTAGAAAAACTCTTTACAAAGTTTAGGAATGAAAAAAAAATTATTTAAAATTTAGAGACCAAAATAGTATTTTACCCAAATAAATAAGACAATGTTTCTAAGATATCATGATTCAAATCTTCCTATCTTCAACTATTGAATTATAAAAAAATATTAATAATAATTATTTGTTGTCCTTACAAATTTGGGGGGTGATTTCATTTTGGTACTCACAAATTCAATTGCGTCAATTTTCATCTTGATTTTTTTTCTACATTGTCAATGTTGTCTTTATAAATTAGGCGTAAATACACTTTTAGTCTTTACATTTTGACTTTTTTCTACTTTAGTCCCTACATTTTAATTTTATCACTTTTAGTCCCTAAATCAATTAACGCGTTTCATTTTTGTCATTTCCGTTAACCAACCAACGGAAATTGCTTAGGTGGCAAACTGATGCTGACGTGGCCAATTAAAAAATAAAAAAAAAAATTATTAGCATTAAAAAAATGTCATGTCAGCTTCTAAATATAAAAAAATTTATTAATCAATTTTAACGAAATTAAAAATGAAAAAACAAAATTAAAAATAATAAAATACATCAATTCAGATCTAATTCATTTTGAACAAGAACACAATCACATATTTAAGCATCAACACAAGAACATAAAACACAAACCCAGAACCAAACACAAAAAACACAAACTCAAATTTAAACATTAACACATGATCACAAATACAAAGAACACAATAATATACATAAATCTCCCAGCCAACCCATAGCAAATAAACCCAAATACTCCAATAGAACCCAAATCTCAAAACTCCAAAAAACTCAATAAAACACAATAACAAACACAAATCGGGAAGATATTTGGGCACTTTCATCACCGAACTATTGTGGGCAGTTTTGCTTTGACCGGTGTTGATCAAGAGCACCTAAAGTCGGTTTTCCAGCATATACTGTGGCCGTTTTTGTCAAAATTTTTGTCGGTGCTCCGATCTTTGATAGGAAAAAGAGAAAACCAGTTGCAAAAATTGAAACAAACAAAGATCTTAGCATTATGAACCAAATCGAAGCCAACACAAACCAAATCTAGGTTCAAAATCATTAGATCTGAGTTCGAATTGAAGCCAACTTGAAGCAGATCTGGGCAAATCTAGGTTCGAAGGCTTTAGATCTGGGTTCAAC
This sequence comes from Notholithocarpus densiflorus, assembly GCA_030021035.2. Taxonomy (NCBI): domain Eukaryota; kingdom Viridiplantae; phylum Streptophyta; class Magnoliopsida; order Fagales; family Fagaceae; genus Notholithocarpus; species Notholithocarpus densiflorus. Next base: position 217,950 of record JARYZH020000255.1, on the reverse strand, counting down.
TTGTAACCCGAAACCCTCTCCCTTTTCTTTGTTTCTTTCCTCTGATAGTATCTCTTTGTCTCACATACACACATACATTCTATGATTCTCTGCTTCACACACACATACTTACATGTTTTACAAAGCCTCACAACACTGAGCACACAAACACATAAATCAAGCTCTTACCCTCAGTTATGCACACACTTGTTCACACGCCACCACGTGTAGGTCCACGTGCCACCATTGTCTCAGTTCTTGGCAGATCCGTGAGACCTTTCACCTTTACATCCACCTTTTGTGGTTCATGCGCCGTTCAAGGCGCTTTTAGCTTGTTGATCGGAGAGTGGTTTCTGTGGTTTGAGAGTAGAGAGACTCGGTGAGACATGGCTCGGGTTTAGAAGAGAGCTGGGCTTTGGTCACAGTTTCAGAGTGTGATAACAGGTAGAGAGATCGAGAAGCTACTTTCGTGGTGAATTAGATCTGGGTTCAATCAATAAGGTGGTGGGTTTTCTATTGAGTTTTTTGGAGTTTTTAGATTTGGGTTCTATTGGAGTATTTGGGTTTATTTGCTATGGGTTGGCTGGGAGATTTATGTATGTTATTGTGTTATTTGTGTTTGTGATCATGTGTTAACGTTTAAATTTGAGTTTGTGTTTGGTTCTGGGTTTGTGTTTTATGTTTTTGTGGTGATGTTTAAATATGTGATTGTGTTCTTGTGTGTTCTTGTTCAAAATGAATTAGATCTGAATTGATGTATTTTATTGTTTTTAATTTTGTTTTTTAATTTTTAATTTCATTGAAATTGATTAATAAAATTTTTTATATTTAAAAGCTGACATGGCATTTTTTTAATGCTAATTAAAAAATTTTATTATTTTTTAATTGGCCACGTCAGCATCAGTTTGTCACCTAAGCAATTTCCATTGGTGGGCTAACGGAAAGAACCAAAATGGAACGTGTTAATTGATTTAGGGACTAAAAGTAGTAAAATTAAAATGTAGAGACTAAAATAGAAAAAAGCTAAAATGTAGGGACTAAAAGTGCATTTACGCCTATAAATTATTGTCATTTCATTATCGAAAAATGCTAATATGTCTAACGGATTGTTTACATTTTACAAGTTATGCGCATGCTAAAACTCAGCCTTCAAGAAGATTAAGGGTACAATTAATTTGTAATATGGATTAAAAACAATCTATAAGGGGAGATTTGAACAAGAACAAAAGTTTATGTAAAAAGCCACGTAAAAGGGCTATCTTTCTATATTTCTTAATAAAGATTACAAGTCTTTCTCTAGAACAAACTGTAAATTATGCCTATCCAGATAATCTCTATTTCTTTCTCTCTTTTTCTCTCTCCAAAATCTATCCTCCTCACTTTCTGCCCTCCTCCTCCCTTATATTTGTTCTGCCTCCTTCTCCGGTATGTGTTGTCCCTATATAGCTGGACTACTTTATGTCCCATCAGGCTCTCATTTCATTATTTTCATGACGCAGGAGACTCTTTTGGGGCTTTTTGCATTGTTCAGGCCTGTCATTCAGCAATAAATGCTACTGTATCAGGCAGGTAAGCTTCATTAATGTAAAGGTGACTGTAGAACCACCAGGAAGTTTCAGAAAGCTTCCTCGGACAATTTTACATGTTCCAGAATTTCTTATTTACTCCTCAGACGATGTTTCATCTTGTCCTGCTCAGTAGAAACTTACCCTCAGATGTGATCTCAGATGAGACTATGGGTGACATGTCAGTTGAACTGAGAACTAAGCTGTGACTTCAACTTTATCATTGGGGCTTGCTCTTTGGGCTTGTGTTGGGCTTTGTTTTCATATAAAGCCCACGTTGACCAGGGCTATTCGGGCCTTAAATGAAACCGTCCCCCTACAAGTTACATTATTATAATAAAAAATAACTAGTATAAGATGGTCATTTCAGCTACATAGGGAATTTATGTCATATAATATGTTGCCATTTCTATTCTTTTCTTTTCCTTTTTCCTCTCTTTTCTTTACTTTACAATCTAAGGGTTTTTTTTTTTTTTTTTTTGGGTAGCCAAGAAGAAAATAAAAACAAAAGCTTCATCAAATAACAATCATTCACTTCATTCTATAATGATAATAATAATAATAACAATCATTCACTTTATGGTTTTTGTAAGCGCTCTAAAAATAAAGACCCAAGTCTACTTAGAACAACATTGCCTAGTTCCTCAAATTCGAGCCCAACAATAGAATTTCTCTAGAGAGTGGGCAAACAATTCAAGTGCAACTCTAATCTGAATTCAAATCAAAGACTGAAGAGTCTGGAATGACAGAAAGGATTAATACAAGTATATGATAAGAAAAATAACTCTCCTTGAGCAGATCTAAGGATTAGTCTCTTGTAAATAAGGTCTGAGTTTTACACCCAATAATGCACTGTATACTTTCTCTTTTTTCTAGTTTCTCCACAAGAAAAAGGTCCCCCCCCCCCTTTCTAGGAGACTCCTCTCCTTTTATACCCCTCTTCTTCATATCCTAGTCCTCCATCTATATGCCTCCAAGCGTTTCTAAGGACACTTGTCCCATCAACACTCTGATGAAGGTGGTGGAAAGGGTTACTAGTTGTGAAGATTTTGTTCAGGAGTCATTTCCTCATTAAATGCAGCTGTTAAGGTTGTTCCAGAACATTTAATGCGAAGGGGGAAGGTAAACTTCTCCAGGAAGCTTCCTCCCACTGTCACTGCCCCCCTCATGGTCCTTTCTCTTCCGCACGGGTTTACATGAAGCGCTACTCCGTATCCCCTCCCATGCTTGGGTCAGTGAAGTCCTCGAGACTGATACACTTCTACAAGCGTGTTTGTGCGAAACATTTCATGTTTTAGTCCTCTTCGGTCCCCAAACTCCACACAGTTTTATTTGACACTTTCTTTGAAACTTATATATTTTACTACATCCCTAAACTATATTATAAGATTTAAAATATAGTTTCCCAAAAATCCTTTCATGAACGCTACATAAATTACTTATCACCAAAAGTAAACGCTTTTTTGAATTCTATAAATAAGTTAAAGAGTCTTGTAACTCAACTGGCTGACACCTCATGATAGTTTTAATGGAAACATCCTAGATTCAAATTCCTTCATCACCAACTATTGAATTATAAAAAATAAAATAAAAATAATCATTTGTTGTCCTTACAAATATGGAAAGTGATTTCATTTTGGTACTCACGAATTCAATTGCATCAATTTCATCATGATTTTTTTTTACACTGACAAAGTTGTCTTTTTAGTTTACTGTCGTTTCATAACTTTCATTGACCAAAAATGCTAATATCTCTTCTTCTTCTTCTTCTTCTTCTTCTTTTTTTTTTTTTTTTTTTTTTTTTTTTTTTTTTTTTGGTGAGAAGATGCTAATATCTCTAATTGATTAAATCACATTATTAGAATAAAAAATAACTAGTATAAAATGGTTATTTCAGTTACATATGGGCACGAAATTGACATGTCATATAATATGTTGCCTTTTCTCTTTGTTTTTTTATTTGTTTCCCCACTCTTTTCTTTTACTTTACAATCTAATTTCTTGGTAGCCAAACAGAAAAAAATAATAATAATAAAAATTTAGTCAATCAAATAACAACCATTCACTTTATGATTTTCTTTGTTACTTTCTTTGAAACCATGTATATTAATTTATTATGTCAAATGCCTTGTAACTGAATTAGCACCTTTCCATGCACAAAGTGCTCGGGAGTCAATAGGGAAAAATGGTTCAAGTTACGAGGTTAACAGCATGTTGTAATTATTTCTCAAAAAAAAAAAGTATATTAATTTATTACACCCTTAAATTATAATTGGGAAATGCTAACGAATACCCTTAGGGCATTGGTTAATAATCCATTTAAAGAAAACTTTTATGGGAAAATGAAATAAAGCAATTAATATTTTGACAGTTTTTTTCATCTCCCATAAAAGTGGTGTCAAAACTTTCTTAAAATGGATTGTTAACGAATGCCCTAAGGACATTCGTTAGCATGACCTATTGTTAAGTACCACTTATTTAATTTCAAACACACACATTCTATCCTATTTAAAGCCCAAGAATACTTATGCTTAGCAATATTTGAAAAGCCCATGATTCAAATCCATGACAAAACAATTTTATGGAATTCAAATCCATGATCAAAGCCCATGATTTAAACCCATGGCAATTTATTCAAAGCCCAATTTCTCATTGGCAACATCAAAACCCAATTCTTATTGGCAATATCAAAGCCCAATTCTCATTGGCAACATCAAAGTCCAATTCTCATTGGCAATATCGAAGCCCAGTTCTCGCTGGAAATATTTAAAACCCAATTCTCATTGGCAACATCAAAGCCCAATTCTTATTGGCAATATTTAAAGCCCAATCCTCATTGGCAACATCAAAACCCAATTCTCATTGGCAATATCAAAGCCCAATTTTTATTGGCACTATTTTATCAAAAAAGAGCCCAAAATTATCAATACTTGGCAAAGAAAAAATATCATGGTAAAATATCACCATGGCAATTGTCTTATAAACCAAAAAAAAAAAAAACTCATTGGGAGTTATCTTGAAAATTATGTTCTTATATTATAAACCCATGAAATACATGGACATCATTTGCATTGTGACATCCATAATATACGCCTTCGACACTCGTGGTAAACATTCAAACCCACAAGCTCATCATTTAAGTTATGATGCGATTATTAGAAACCATGAACATTATTGCAAACATGGAATTCATCAAAGTAATATTATTTACAAAAGTATTTTGAAACTTGTCCTATTGTTTCAAATATTACAACTAATTGCTCAAAGGCCCATTGCAAGTATCTATGAAAAACACAAAAAAAAGAAGTATATTTACTAATAAAAGTCCATGAGGAATGAAAGCCCATGGCAACATGTGCACACAACCCAGCCCATGTGAGCAAGCCAAAGCAAAAAACACCAGTAGGAGGCAAAGGAGAACAGCCCTTGTTCATTCCTAACCAAAAAAAGAGTAACTAGGGACTCATACAAGGGAACCAAGCCTTTGAGAATGGACTAAGGGCTGGTCCATCAGTTTTCTGCCACTCTCTGCCTGATGTGAACAGTGCCCAAGGCTTGTCATATCAACTGAAGTCAAAAAGATGAAGGGGCTCCATCATCTTCCTCAAAGCTGCACCTCCAGCAGAAGGGAAGCTGAAACAAAATTATCCAAACTTCAACAAAATGATGCTATAAATGTTAAAAATGCTCTAAACATAATTCATGTACCAAGCCCATGAATCCTAAAGGGGAAAAATTGGGAACATGTGGTTTGGAAGGCATAAAAGGATCTCCAGCGGAACCCCTAGAAGTAGACTAGAACTTGACACCTGGCTTGGGGTGTTAAATTTTACTTCTCAAGGGTCCGAATCTCAGTTGCAGCATTAGGATTCGCTCTTGATACACACCCCAATCACAATAATTAAGCTCAGCCCCAAATCCTAGCATTTAAAGCAAAACGCTCTAAAATCCCATCATTACCTAAAAAGGCAAGGCAGCCCCTGAAATGGATTTTCCTACTTCTGAGCAAAAATCACTGGGAAGCTTGATTCTGATTCATCACCCCTGAGTGGTCATACGTTTTTTGGATTTTTGTCAATAAATGCTTCTCTAAAAAAACTCCATTATAAAAAGCACAAGCATGCTAACCAAAAACCAACCTGGCTACCCTTCTCAGAGACTTTGAAATTCATTGGTCATTCTTTTTGCTGGTGGTTCAGTTCTCTTTTAGCTCACCACCCATCATCTTAAAGCCCAGACTCATCTAATCTCAGACCTTCTTCTCCTCCCTTTACACTATCACGGCTCATAAGTGTCCTCCAGCTAGCCACAAACAGCCCATTACCCATAAAAGGCTTCGGTCTCAGCATCAATCCCATCTCCCTCACTCAGAAGTAGCCCACGTTCATCTTATTCATGCCTTGTAAATTTACACTCACTAAAATCTTAGCCCATTAAAATCTTAGCTTGATACTTGCTGCACTGAGCTGGGGATCTCTCTCTCCTTTCACACCATGCCAATTAATCCTCCATTTTTTCTTCCAAGGGAACCTTTAATTTTTACTTTTTACTTTACCATTGAAGGATATGATGTATTTGTAACAATTGAACTCTTCCCTCACTTTGATGTAATGACGGCTGAAAGCACAATAAATCCCTCTTGAATGAGACACATAAGGACCTAAAATTTGCTTAAATTTATCTCATTATTAATGGCTAGACCGTGTAATTCCATCTTTATCATTGGACAATTCATCTTTTGGACTTAAGTGTAACTTCACCCTTATCGCTGGAGAACTTATTTCCCTTGAACTATCAAAACAAAACCACTAATGTATTAACTAAGTATTGTAAAGTATTTTTCATTGGGCTTTTGTTGCTGTTTTGTTAAGTGCAGCCTTTGTTTTTCTTGCTTGGATAGGCTTGTCATCACACCAAAAGCCTTTGGGTGTCATCTCAAGAGCCCAAAGTCAAGTTTCGACTTGGTTTCCCAACATCTTATTCAGAGGCACAAATTTCTCCCTCAACACCCATTATAATTTTACGAAATCTTTTCATTAACGCTACATAAATTACTTGTCACCAAAATTAAATGCCTTTTCAAACTCTTTAAAAAAGGATGAATTTGAAAGTAGGGGTGTCAATTCGGGTTAGCGTGTCGGTTTGTGTCGTGTCGAGGTAGGGGTATTCGACTAAATGGCTCAACCCTAACCCGACCCATTTAATAATCGTGTCATGATCCTTCAATCCTAACCTGACCTGTTAATAAGGCGAGTTGACCTGACCCAACCCATTTAACACGCTTAATAAACGAGTCGTGTTGGGTTGACATGAATGTAACACAACCCATTTCAACCTGCATAATATTAAATATAGCATCTATCTAGAAATAATTTTTTTTACATCGATCCCAAAAAGCAGTGCATACACTTCAAGTCTTCAACCCACGTTCAAAATAATATAGTTCAACAAAAATATAACATTCATCTAGAGTTTGAGAATTGGCATGAGAAGTGTAGTATGGCTGAAATTAAAAAGAAAAAGAAAAAAAAAAGAAAAAAAAAAGATATTTATAAGAAGGTTTAGAGGTTTAGGGTTTGTAGGGTTTAGAGATCTAGGGTTTGTAAAGTTTCAATTTCCAATTATATCCCTTGTAAATTTTTGGATTTACTCACTTTTCTTTTTAAATTTAAAATATATGTTGGATATAAAAGTTATTTGACAAATCTAAAATAAAATAAAAATTTATTTGTTATACGAGTTAAACGGGTTGTGTTCATTGGGTCATTTCGGGTTAACACAAATAAATTGGTGTGTCAAACGTGTCTATTGCGGGTTACGCGGGTTGACCCGCTTATGACACGTTTCTTATCGTGTCGTTTTCGGGTCGACCCGTTTATGACCCAAACCCATTAAGGTCCAACCCTAACCCGAAAAAACCTGTGTCGGGTTCGCGGGTTGGGTCGAACATTGACATCCCTATTTGAAAGTGGTATGAGCGTTTCTGCTCTCATGTTGCTGTTTTTTAGTTAAATGAATTCTCCTGTTTACCAAAAAAAAAAATGGTACACGCGTGTTTGACAGCGAAAACTCATATAATAGTTTGTTGTTGTGACAACAAAAGCATTGATGCTAGTTTGTTGCGTGAAAGGGCACTCTCATACAAAAGGCAATAAAAGAACTATTTTTGTTGGTTGGTAAATAGAATAAAAGAACCTTTATATATCTATTTACATATGACCTACCTTAACATTGAAATGAATCGTTAAATTATCTTCGACTTTTCAAAGTGGGTCAAACTTTTAACTAGAGATATAATTAATTGATTATAACTTAAAAGGATCATGAAAATGAGTAACACAACTAATTTTTTCCAAAGGCCTGACTTGGTCCACTCTAAAGTGAGATTATCAAAAATCAAAATACTACATTTTTTTTTTTAGAATCAAAATACTACATATTTAAATCTTTCTAATTGCAAAATATATCTATAACTTGTCAAAAACAACACCTTATATATTAGTATATGTTTCCTAAAAAAATTATTGGTTGATTAAACTTTTATTTTATTTATTAAAGAATGAAAAATAAATTATTAATTAGCCAAATGCATTAGTTTCAATTTAAAATTCAAGGGAGTGAGGAAAAACGTAATTAAATAAGAAAAGAAATACATGTCTTTTCAAAAAAAAAAAAAAAAAAAAAATGAAAGAAAAAAAAAATACATGTCAAATAGGAGAGTTTTAGAGCTGAGAGCTGCTTCTAGAAATATTTAATACTTTAAAGTAAAAGGCCATTTCATTTCCATTGTACATGATTGAAACTTGAAAGACATGCATACGATTTGCCTTTTCATACATTAAGTTGCCCACAAGAGCTTGTTTTTGGGTATCATCATTTGAACAATAAAGAATTTAGGCTCCCTCAATCATTTCCTGATAAAACCGTGAGGCAAGAAATCTGTTGAATGACTTTGATCATTGTCTTTTTTATTTTTTCACTTAAAGAGGAGGCAATGGCTTAAAAAAGTTTGGTTACCATTTTATAAAAAAAGGAAAAAATTAAAGATATCCCCCTCTCCACCGGTCCACCCATATTAGATTTAAGCCCAAATAAGACAAAATCATCATATTTGCTTAAGTTTTAGAACTTTGAAACATAAGCAACTTGTTTATATTGGTGTTAGTTGGTGTCTTAAAGATCAATCTATCTATCTATGTCCAAAACAACTTTCACTTTGCATGGCTAATTAGCTGAGCAACCGGTGAACCAAGTGGCCCCCATCATATATTTGACTATTTGAATTGTGTGGCGCCCTTATGATATTAATCATAGTTTAATCTTGCTGATTAATTTAAGCCAATGAGATCAGCAATGGTACAAAAAGCTTTTAGAAGGTCATATTGACAAAGAAAATTTATTAAATTTTGATTATAAGAATCAGAATCTATCAAGAAAAAAAGTACATGGTGGCGCCAATTCCATTTAAATTATAATAATTGGTTTTGATTTGGTAGAATTGAATGTTTGAGAATGATTAGCTTAGGCACTTCCAACTTCCAATTGTTCTAAGGTTATTTATGAGGGAAGGAGCCAAGAGTGTTAGAAAAGGAAGATTTGTAATTATCATAAAGGCTTCCATTGCCCAACTTTGGAAAACAATTGGAACCAACATCAAGGACAATGGGTCAAGTCTTTGGGGCCAACTTTGCAGGATCTTGAATAGTTCTATATCACAGTTCAAAATTTGATTTTTCTTTCTGGTCGTAAACTAATAATAAAGGGGCCCTAATAAAGAGTCATAGACTCATAACCTACCCTCGATGTTATATTTTCATCCATGCACATTTTAACCTTCGGAGTTATTGCATCATGTCAGTTTGTTCCACCAAATATAAAGTAATAAATAAAATGAATTTTCTAGTTCATAAAAATATGCATTAAATAATAATAATAATAATAATAATAATAATAATAATAATATATCTTGCACCAATGTGCACACCTTAAAATAAAGAAAATTGGAAGATGGTATATTATCCTGTTTATTTACTTCAAATATTGTATGAAACATTATTTATATTTATATGCTTTAGTTTTACAAGATTGAGTGTGATCACTGATCAAGTTGAGACACAGGCATTTGTCGTTCTCTTAATTATCAACTAATATAATAAACTTTTGGTCATTCTATCGCTAGGATATTCTAGCAATCTAGCCTGTCAATCCCTAGTGCTAGCTATCTTACTAATCGACATTTTAAGTACTATGATATATAGTATTATATAACTAGATATATGATATTAGTATTTGTAAATTAAGAACCGAAGTTGAGAGAAAAACACAAAGAAGAATAAATCTATCTAGTGAACTAATGCATATTTCTCAATTAAGGGGAAGAAAAAGCGTCCTTTATAGGCAGTATAAACTAGTAAGTTATACTTTTTTCAACCAAATAAAAAACTAGTATAAGTTATACAAAATAAATTAGTATAAAAATATGAAATTCATATAGTGATAATTTTCAAATAAGTGGATTTCTAATTTCTATTAGCTCAATTACATTTACACAAAAAATAAATTCATTGGTGTGTTGTCCAATGATAAAATATATATATATATATATATCTTAAAATAAATATCATATATATGTTTAAAATCCTTCGGTATATAATAAAACAAATCTCAAAATAAAAAACGATCAAAGTGTAAAAATTTTATAGTGACCTTTGGCTTTTCAATTAATGAATAAAATTGATCATATATATCACTGTTTTTATTAATATATTTATATAGCTCGGTAAATTAGAATTAGAAAGCATCTACCTTTGAGTTAGAGGCTCACCTAACTTCTTCTGAAAAACAAAAGGTCACCAACATAAAAGGGGGTCACTTTTAAGTTTAACTACACAAATTTAGTATCGATTGAAAATCAAAATTCATGACAAGACTCAACTCCACCTTCTGATCAACTTAAAAACTCATTCATCCAAAAGAAAGGAAAAGTTAAAACGAAGTAATTTCTTCTTAAAGCTAAAAGCCTAAAATTGAAGTTGTTTGCATTATTTTCATTGACACGCACAAAACAACCACACCCAAAAAAAAATCGATTTTTATTAGTAAGTAAAGGAATAATAAATAAAAAAATCAACATCCCATTTGAAGTACCCTAGTTAGCTAGGTATACAAATCACAAATGCCAACTCTTAAGACACCCAATTTGTATAGTTTGATCTTCATCAATACATTGCTTCATGATTTAGCAAGAAGTGTTACTCCATGGATATATGCAACGCCATAAATGAATTAATTAAGTAATATACGAATAATTTTTAAGTATTTTTAGAGTATGGAAAATTGTACTTCATTCTCTCACATTTATGGTGGAGTTTACTCATTAAATTCATTGTAGAGTCTACCATGTATATGAGAGGTATAAGCACTATTTTTTCGTACTCCAAAAATACCTAAGAATTTTTCTTATTATATGCTTGCAGTAGTCAACTCAAAGTTAGCTGTTTCTGTCTCTCTCTCTCTCGTCTGTGTGGTTGACTAGTGTTGAGTATAGTGAGAGTATAGTAAACGAAGTTGCAATGGCATTAAAGAGGATCACATGAATGGGGTGTACGTGCAATGCAAAATTGCAAATGTTGATTCCCCTCGTGCACTGTGTTCATCATCAATTAAATTATTAATTATGAACAAAAAGGCACGTACGAAAGACAGTGGAAACTCCTCCTTCGCATCACGTGCAGAGTCATACCTCCCCCTAAGTCACTAGTCAACCGACAACCCATGTCCATGAAAGACTGAGAGTGAGAGTATGATCAGATGAGACAATTGATAAGAGCTTCACGTTTTTGGAAATTGATAATAAAAGATTCTACCTCATTACTAGGATCAGACAATTTTTGCACTCACTCCATCAATGCTCAAATCTTGATCCAATATATACTGCTGGAACTTTGGGAATTAAACACAACTCTGAAAAATTCAAGAAAACCAAGCTTTGCTAGAGTGATCAAATCTATATATTACTAAAAGTTGAAGCATAGCGTTTAATACTGCTGCTCTCATGTTGCGCCACATCAGCTGTCACGTCATTCTTTTCTTTTCTTTTTTTCTTTTTTAAAATATAATTTGTCCTACAATTTTAAAATGGTTTTTACAATTTTTGAGCCTTGTAAATGCAGCCCACTACTTATTTATTTACTTACACTATCACCCTATAATAAATCCAGCCCACTACTTATTTATTTACTTCCACTATCACCTTATAATAAATCTGTATAATTAATCCAGCCCACCTCTTATTTATTTAATTCCACTATCAAGCTCAACCCAAAACCTTTTCAGTTCAGCTTTAGGATTTTGTGTGAACCTTTGCTTTTACACACACAACTTTTCTTTCTTCACTGCACTCATTGCATCACAATTTTTCTTTCTTCACTGTGCTCACTGCATCACACACATGACTGTAGGGCTGTCCACGGGTCAGTTCGGGTCGGGTTTGTGTCCAACCCAGAACCGACCCGCCGGAATTGGGTGGCAAAAAATTGCACCCGCCGCCGACCGCCGGAGTAATCGGGTCGGGCGGATCAAACCATCAACGGGTGGAGGGCGGGTCGGTCGGAGTCATAGATCTGAGAAGACGGCGAGAAGACCACGAGAAAACAGTGAGAAAAACTTAGATTCTGGCGAAAATCTCTAGATTCCGGCAAAACCCAGATTCCGGCAATAGTTTTCACTTAGATCTGGTAAGATTTTGACCGGATCCGGCGAAAATATCACTGGATTCGATGAGATTTCGCCAAATCCGGTCAAAATCTCACCGGATCTAAGTGAAAACTTTCGCCGGAATGCTTGTTTTTCGCAGGAATCTAGAAAAATTGGCCGGAATCTGGAAATTTTGGTCGGAATCTATATATCTTTCGGTCGGTTCGGGTTTTTCGGGTTTTAGGGGAGGAAAACCGAAACCGACCTGCCGGAATCGGTTTTTGGTGGTGAATACCCGCCGCCAACCGCCGAAGTAGTCGGGTCGGCCGGCGTCGGATCGGGTTCGGTCGGTTTCTTCGGGTGGGTCAGGTCTTCAGATCATTCTGGACAGCCCTACGTGACTGCTATCCTTTTTCTTTTTCACTCCAGTGGCAGTCTTCACTTTTCTATTTTTATTTCTTTTCTTTTCTACAACCCATACTAACACATATAAAACTCTATTTATTTGTTAGGTTAAATAGTCACAAATTCACGTGATGCATAGGAATAAATAATTATTTTGTATTGTAATATAATGTATAATTTTTTCCTAAAATATTTTTGAAAATAATTTGTTCTCCCTAAAAATTAAACAATTTTTATTTGGTCCAATTAGGTCTACTTTAGTCCTATTCGGTCCACTTAATCAATTTGGTCCCCCTTCAGTCCATTTTAGACTAATTGGGCCTTAAATTAATTCTTTTTGTAGTTTTTATTTTCAAGTTTAACTCAAAAAATCTTCTTCTTTTTTTCTTAATTTTTGGGTTGAAAAGTATGAAATTTTATTATATTTAGGCTAAATTCTTTAGTTTTTGAGTTAAAAAAATAAAATAAAATAGACATTAGAAATCAGAAATATGAGCCCAAAAAATGCAATAAAAATGATAAATATTCAAAACTCTTATTCGGTCCACATTGGTTCTATTTGGTCCATTATATCATCTTCAGTCCAATTTGGTCCTATTCAATCCATTTTGTTCTATTTAGTCCATTCTGTCCACTAAAGTTCTATTCAGTCCAATTTAGTTAATTCCATCTTCTTCAATTCACTTTGGTCCATTCAATCCACATTTGCTCTATTCGGTCCACATTAGTTCTATTTTGTGCACTTCGGTCCTATTCAGTCCATTATGTCCACTTTTGTTCTATTCAGTCCATTCTGTCTACTTTGGTTCTATTCAATCCATTCTATCCACTTTGATCCACTTCAGTCCTATTCAAGCCATTCAGTCCACTTTGGTCCAATTTGGTCCATTTTGTCCACTTTTGTTTTATTCGGTCTCCACTTCAGTCCTATTCAATCCACTTGGTCCTATTCGGTCCACTACGGACTAATTTGGTCCCATTCGGTCCATACTATCCACTTCGGTCCATTTGATCTTATTCGGTCCACCTTTTTCCTATTCGGTCTTATCCTGTCCATTTGGTCCACTTTGTTCCATTTGGTCCAACTCAGTCCATTTAGTCCAACTTAGTCCTATTCCGATCACGTCGGTTCATTTTGGTGCACTTTGATCTATTTCTTTGCACTTACATAATGGGAAAAGACATGTTTAGATTGAAAGCATCTAATCTAAATTCAAATTTATTAAAATATATATATAAATCTCAAACTCGTAATATCCTAAGTATAGAATTTATTGTTGCTACACTTTTGTTAAGTCATATTAATGTAACATTGAAGACTAATTAAAGTTCAAATTTGGCCAACTTTTAAATGCCTCTTGAGGTAAAACGTTCAAGACCCTAACTAAAACAAGTGCCTTCCTTCCCGAGCCTAAATATAAAACTCTTTCCCAATAAGCCTAGTTAACTTTCTTTGAAACCACATACATTGTCAACCTCTTTTAGTGAGTTCAATGACAAAGTAGAGTTCCGATTTGGTGCAGATAAGTTTGTCCATGATAGAGATGAGGATGAAAGTCCCCTCACATGGATTCCTAACATTCTCATCAGGTCCTACATTATGTTGCCCTGTCCCTAAGTCATTAGTCTATGTGAGAGATTATAATACCCCAAAATGTGCAAATTTGATTGGAATAGATTGTTTGAGTGTATTTTGTGCGGGTATATGAGAGTTTCATATTGGGTATTTACTAGTTGGAGCTTGGTTTTGTGAGTGATTAAAAGAAACCCTAATTATAACTTGACTACTCTTTTTGAAAAATAAGCACAAATGTGACTAACAATCCATGGCTGGGCACGTATCACATTCTTGAAACTTTCAAATTAATCAACCACAGAAGGCATTTAATTCTCTCACAACTCTTCAAGACACATTGTTGAGATTTTGTTCCTCTCCAAATCTCTGAATCTCAAGAGTTTTTTGTTAGGAGGAACTGGGTTTGATGAGATCATGTCTTTTTTTCCTTCTTGAAAGATATCTTTATAGGTTATAGCAATTAGCATGCATGCTCCACTTGTTATTAGCATGCGTGCCAAGCGAAATGGAGTTCGGATAACATTCATCAATTTCTTGTAAGTATACTATGATGTGTACTTTTTTTTTTCTTGCGTCAAATCAATCATTGGATTATATTATTTTCGTGCATTCTTTGTACTTGTAAAATTTTAAAATAATTAAATATCAATAGGCATGTCATCAATCAATTGTTTGAATCCAACGATCAGATTTCAACTTAGATTCTATCATCAAATTTTGCTTTTGGGCAAAGGAGTATAATTATCCTTTAGCACGTACATAAATTAAAATTTGATTTACAACTTGGGTCTCGAGTTGACTCTTGAGAAACATTAATAGCTAACCATGCTCTTTAGAATAGTAATTATATATGACCAACAAAGACTTCTAGTACCTAATTGTTTCTTAATGGTTCATCAAAAAAAAAAAAATTGTTTCTTAATGTTAAATGACGGTTGACCTTGTATTTTTTTTTTTTTTTTTTGAAAGTGGTTAACCTTGTATTAATTGACTTAAATCGTGGCCTTTTTCATGAGTAAGCCACTTAGCCTGGACCAATTGCCAAATATAATATATCATGTAAATTTTTTTCTCTGGATTTTAGCCAGTAATTATAATCTTACTTTCTTCCACTTTCCCATCTCAGCAGCCACACACCTCCTCAGCGTGATTGTGTTTAGTAAGGAATATTGGCTTGCTCTGACCTGATCTTCTCTTGAGGACACTTGCGTGGAGAATCTAAATACTCAACATGAATCTACAAGATCAACAACAACAACAACAAAAAGATCTACATGAAGATAAGTGACACTCAATGTGATAAGCCTACATGATAAGCTATTAGGAGCTGCATAGATAATTGACGGAAGCTGGAATATTGTTTGGATTATTGGTTGAATCTATATATATATATATATATATATATATATAGATATATATATATTTATATATATAAAAGCTTAAGCGTAATATTTACTGTCGCTACACTCTTGTTGAGCCATACCAACAGCTACGTCACTATTTTTTGTTTTTTTTGTTTTCCATCTTTGTTGACTTTCTATTGCAAAATTAATTCTTTGTGTCCAACGTGATGCACTACACGCCATAATTAACTCTAATTGTCAATATTGAAAGCTCCGTTCAATATTGAGTGTCATTTTCTTTCCATATATATATATATATATATAATATATATTGTTACTCAAATATTGAGCCACATCATCCACTTTTTTTCTACCTCTTCTTTTTTCTTTTAAACTTTTCTTCTCACTACTCTCAACAAAAACAAAAAAACAACAAAAACAAAAATCTCCTCTCCCTATTAGTCCATACATATGGTTACATTTCCTCCAACATTTCTCTTCCCTATTGCCTCTTTATCTCCCCCCACTACTCTCTACTTCACCATTACACTTCTTTCATCCTTTTCTATTTCTTATAACCTAACTCTTCTTCTTCCCATTTTATTTTATATAAATTTGAAATCATTTATCCCATTCAGTCCATATTTTTCCCACACAAAAACTGTGAGCATTTTCTCTCTCTCTCTCTCTCTCTCTCTCTCTCTCTCTCTCTCTTTTGGTGAATTTTTGTACTTTCTTATAATACTCTAACAAAGGTTAATGGTTTTTTTTTTTAAATATGTGTTTTGGTTTTTTTTTTTTTTTTAAATTTCCCATAACAATTTTGTTTTTTAATTTCCCATAACAAAGTCTTATCTCTCCCTTTTATAGCTTTGGTTGAATTTTGGTTTGGGTTAATACTTAGTTTTTTTTTTTTTTTGGGAAATAGAAATTTAAGTTTATATCAAACACAATCTACATGGCTATAAATATGAATATGCCTACTAATTGTTTGAATAATAAATATTTGTAGAGATAAAAAGATAAAACAAACTTTCATCCAAGCTACTCAAGATACAAAGTTATGAAATTTTGTTTCAATGGCCATTCAAGGTACAAAAGTACTAGTATACATAAACACATTGATTATGTATTTTTCAATTTTTAAAAATTTTTGTTTTTGTTTTCTTGAAAGCAATAAACAAACAAACAAATAAACAAACAACCAACCTAATGCAATAAAAAGCTAGACTGACTCACTATGTAAAAATAAACACCCAAACATATGCAAGAAAACATTAAGTTTTCTTATTCTGAGGGCGACGTTTGGAAGATGGTAAGTAAGGAGTGAATCCATGGAAATTAGAGAGAAGAAAAACAGCTTTGAGAAGTTCTCCAAGATGAACAAAGAGTTTTGAAGCTGATTCTACTATAAGATGACACACAATTGTTCTGTTGGCTAGCTTGCCATTTGTAACAACTGGGATGAGTGTGTCTAGCTACACCACAATGATAACAAAAGTGAATCTTCTTTGGTTGATTCTTCTTGTTAGTGGAGTGATGAGAATCCTTCTTTCCTTCTTTTCTTAACAGGTTTAGGGGGCGCACCTAAGATGGATTTCTGCTTATCATTTTTAACCTTAATTTCAACTTCCATTTTAGAAGCATTATTATCAATTTTAGTATCATCAAAAGGAGGTACAAAAATAATATCATGGCAAGCAGAATTAGAATTTGCACAAGTAGAGAAAGAACTGACAATCCCTAGTCATGTCTTGCCAAATGAAGACTTTTGAATGCTTAACATCTCATCCAGTTTTGCACTTGATGTACGTTCCTATTGTTCTCACACTTGGAAGAGTTCAGCATCTAACTTCTTGGTCTTCTCAGCCAAGAAGTTGTTCTCAAACCGTAAGGCTCCAATGGTTTGATTTCCTTCATCAACTTTGGTAGAAAAATTCTCTCTCTCTATCTCCACCTTGCTTAACTTCTTCATAGCCAATCTGTAAAGCTTCTCATATTTTTTAAAATTTTTGTAAATCTTAGAATAGGCTATTTGGATGTCATCATTTTCATCCAACTTCTCAAACTTAGATTTATCTAATTCTTCATCCTCACTTACTGCCTCTCTAGTGTCATTAGCAAGTTCAACAGTGGCAGTGAAAGCCATGATTTTCTCTTCTTGGTCATTATCATCTAAATCACTCTTGGGTTTAGTATCACTCAAAGTTGCAGTTAGGGCTTTGCTCTTCCCTATTGACATGAGATATGTTGGACATTCTTACTTCATGTGACCATAGCCTTGACAACCAAAACACTTAGGGCTAGATGGAATATTGGTTTTTTGACCACACTCCTTGTTCTCCTTATTTGGCTTGTCTAGAGATTTCTTTAAAGTGAATCCAAATTTTCTATGCTCTTTTTCAATTATCTTCACATTGGCATTCTTAATGAATTTTTTGAAATGCCTTGTGATGTATGCCTTGAACTTAGTCTATTCATCATCAAAAAAATCTTCACCCTCATTATCTTGACTTTGACCTTCAAAGCCATATTTTTGCTTTTTCTACCTTTCCCAATTTTAGCTAGACCTAACTCATAAGTTTGAAGGTTCCTAACCAATTCAATCAAAGGAATTTTGTCAATGTCTTTAGACTCTTCAATGGTAGTAGTCTTGGTATGAAACCTTTCCAGAAGAAATCGAAGTATTTTCCTTACAATCTTAGGCTCAGGGATTACTCTCCTAGATTGAATGAAGAATTTACAATATCCTTAAGTTTTACCTAAAACTCATCAAAGGTTTCATCTTCTTCCATCCTAATTTCCTTAAAACTACTAGTCAATCTTTGAAGCTTTGAGTCTTTAACTGCTTTGGTTCCCTCATAGGTGGTCTAAAGGATAGTCCATGTTTCCTTTGCATTGTTAGTCAACAAGGCTCTACTGTTGAAGTTTGTAGCCTTGATCCATCATCCCAATATGCGGGAGCTTTTGTAGGTTTGGTCCATCCAACTTCAACTACTAACCAAACTTTCTCATCAAGGGACTACAAAAAAGCTCACATATGTACTTTCCAATATGCATAGTTAGTTCCATCAAATAAGTAATAATCAGCGATTGACCACGATCCATTACAATAGGGGTCAATGGACCACACAACAACTTTTTTTGTGATGAGGGAGGGTTCTACTACTTTAGTAATAAGAATCTCTTAGAAGAAAAAAAATGGGTTACTTCTAGAATTACCATATTATTACTTGATTAAAGGGACTGAGGGAGGGTTTATCTACTACTTAATGTAAAGAAATGGGTTTAGATTCACTCCAATTTCATGGTACGTAAATTGTGGCTTTCATTTCACATGCCTATTGATAATGTCTAAGGCCACCCTTTGCTTTTTGATCTGTAACCCTGGCTATCATAGCTGCATTGTGATAATCTAGACAAACATGGTTGGGATTACTACTTCAAGTTTGTTTCTTGATAATCAAGTTTACATGTCAATTAATGTCCATTCTTCTTAAGGCATGCACTGTGCTTGGAATGGGATCATTTGGTTTTAAAAACATAATAGTGCACATGGTTGTGTCTTTTGTAATCAATTAACAGGTTTAAATTATGTTGCACCCTACAGATTATATAGCTGAGTGAGTGGGAAGTGAATTATCAGAGTGGCATTGTGTATGCTTGGGAACTGAAACCACTGCTTATCACAGAAACAAAAACTTGGAGTTATTATGCATTGTTTGGCATTTGAGATCATGGCTGAGAGTGAAAATTCGTGTGCACCAGAGAATTTGAGAGATTGTCACTATAGAACAAGTCCAATTGAGTATTGGGGTAAGGGTTCAATTGTAGGTTAGTATAAAATACTGGGATTCCTTTACTTGTAACCACTTGTTGTGATAATAGTGGATTCTCGGGAGTGGTGACCTTAAAATCACCCGGTGGGGTTTTGCTTTCGAGGTTTTCCTCATTTGTAAACAAATCACCGTGTCAACTTTATTTTTCACTGCATATTAACTTAGTTGGTGATTTGTTTGTGCTACCACACATATTGCATGGTAATTGAATTAATTAATTAACTTGACTAATTAATTGGTTAATTCATCACAAGGGGTCAATACATTCTTGGCCTATCTAGTGGTATCAGAGCAGGCACACTCTAATTAGGGTTAATATTTGCTGTGTGATTCATTGACCCCTGTTTTCATGGATAAAGGACAATCATTGATTATACCTCCTTTATTTTATGGCATTAACTATACATACTGGAAAGTACGCATGAGAGCTTTCTTGCAGTCATTAGATGAAAAAGTATGGTAAGCTGTGGAGATAGGCTGGACCAAGCCAAAGGAAGTGCTGGCCAATTGGGATGATGCTAAGATCAATGCTACTAACTTCAACAGCAGGGCGTTGAATGCTTTATTTAGTGCGATCACAAATGAGGAGTTCAAGAAGATATCCTCTACCGAAACTGCAAAGGAAGCATAGACCATCCTCCAGACAACCTATGAAGGAACCAAGGCTGTCAAGGATTCGAAACTTTAGAGGCTTACTACAAGCTTTGAAGAGCTTAGGATGGAGGAGGATGAGCCGTTTGATGAGTTCTACGCCAAGTTCAAGGACATAGTGAACTCAGCCTTTAATCTTAGGGAAACCATCACTAAACCCATGATTGTTAGAAAGGTGCTTTGATCTCTACCCGAGAGATTTCATGCCAAGATCACCGCAATTGAGGAATCAAAGGATATTGACAAAATTCCTTTGACAGAACTGGTTGGCAATCTGCAAACCTATGAATTGGGTTTGACAAGGATTGGGAAATCAAGTAAGGGAAAGAGCATGGCACTGAAGCCCAAGAGCAGTGACACAGATGAGTCTTCAGAAGATGAAGATTCTAAAATGAAATCCTACATTACAAGGCAATTCAAAAAGTTTATGAAGAATGCCAATGCTAAAGGATTTGACAAAGATCGCAAGCAGTCCAGTTCCTCTCAGTTCAAGAGCCAAGACAAAGAGAAGAAGGATACTAGGGATGGCGGTCAATACACTATTCCCTCAGGACCTATGTTGTCTCAATTATAGGATTCTTATTATAGCTATCCAAATTAAACTACACAGAGGACAACTAATTTCAAGAATACATACAAAAACTGCACAAAAGATATTTGTTGGGGTAGGAAAAAAAAACCAAAACTCTTGAAAAAGTTAAATTGTAGAGTTTTATCAATACCAATCACTGTACTGCCCCATGAAAACTAAAAGGTGGTGGCACTAAATCAAAGTTACATTTGTGAAATCTCACAGAGAAATCTGCAGCTACCTATTCCTTTCCTAAGCCATATACATTTGGTTGATGCTTTTCAACACAATCCTTTTCCATAAATTTCTTGAAGCATAAGGATATTGATTGCATTCTTCTAAACTTCACTAATGCATTTTCTTATTTGTCTATGGCTCTTTCTCAACTACTCTCCTACTCCTAATGAGGATAGAGAAGATGAAGGGGAAAAAAAGACAACAAACACAAATGTACATGAGGCATTCTAAGGTAGAAGCCACACAATCATATAGCCATGCCATCATCCTGGAAAATTAGTTCTTATTACCTTTCAATCGAGCAGCTTACCCCTATAAACACTACCAAGCATACCTTCACCAATAAAATTTTCATGAGAAAAGCTAATTGTATACTGCTGAAGCAACGCAATAGTGAACTTTTACAGAACTTGCATTCGGATTTGAAGGATGTATACTTGTAGTTACTTTGAAAGGTACCATCAGTTCCACAAAGACCTTCTCGAAAGGATAAAATGGAGGAAGTCGTGGTGGCAAGAACTCCATATCAATGCGGCTCATCACTGAATCATGATTCTTCTTGGGTAGCGAAACTGCTAGTGTGTTTTTCACACCTACCTCCTGTTCATTCTGAAACTTTAGAAATACACATGTTCTTCCATTGTCTTCAACATAACTATCTCTTGGTTTCACAACTCCCCCTCTTGGCAATACTAAAGATATTCAAAAAGACAATTTTCATTTAGAACAGAATAAAAGAGATAAGGAAATTTCAACAATTTAGAAAATAAAAATGGACATTACATTATATTACATCCCTATTTTTCTATACATAGCATCTTATAGAAATTTACCAACTTAAAAGCTCTGCAAAGATTATTATGGTTTTGACACAACCAATTAATGGTAACCACCCTTCACACACTATATACATCATTCATAGCAGGTTCACAATTTTCCTTGAGCATTAGAGTGTGTAGATGACTAAATCTAAGAAAAGTGCAACAAATATAATGCACCTTAAAGAATATCAGACAATTAGACATATTTTTGTCTTATAAATGCAAATGAGGTTAAAATTCAATTCAATAAACATAAATGATAATAATATAGTGTACGGGTGGGGCCAAGATTTTCTAGACCAAAGCAACTAATCCAGTCTCTGCCATAGTTTGTAATTCAACATTTTCTCTGCAACAATTTGCAATTCAAACTTTGTGATACATATTTGTATTGTAAATGTTATTGATAGATTATTATGGTTCTTTATTGTTATCTTTTTGCTTAACTTTCAACTGTATCGGTAAGAAATGATGCTTATCATAGGGGGAAATCCAATTCAGAGACAAAAGGGTCTTGTTTATCATTGGGGGAAGTCAAAGTTGTGCAATATATATATATATATATATATATATATATACACACACCAAGAAACTATCAAACGGTGTAAGATTGTGAAACAATATCACTTTTTAATTGTGAACTAACTTGGGTGCAAGTCACAACTAACTTGGCTGGGATTTCAATTGGTGTTATTTGGTAAGTTTCAATTTTAAGCAGTAAGTTTCAATTTTGAGTGAGACTTTTGTCAAACGAGTACATATTCTAAATGGGAATGAAAAGAATGTTTACAGCATGTATACACCCAAAAAATGCACCTAAATTAAGCACACTACAATTGAACATCGACAGAAGTGAAGGAAAAAACTTCAAAATAATCCATAACGAAATTTAAGAAACATTAGTTAGAGGCAATCCCTTGTATATTTTCCCTGTATAGCAACAACTTTAAAGAAATCAAGAAAGTGGACACATATTTTGTATTGGATTGTAACCCATGACTTAAATGAAAGAAATTTTATGTAACAATGATCATAGAGTTAGATATGACTGAAGCTAAATTCTTTACAACTTTGATCTTACACAACAATTCACAATAGGGTATCTAATAGTTATAAAAGATGTTGTCTCTATAGAGAATCATCTGGAATGTCATTGTTATACACACACAAACTGCTATTTAGCAATCCCTTTGCTAAAGTTTAAAGGATCAAATCTAGGCAAAGTAGAAAGCAGACATTGAATCTTTTGCTGGAGAGAAAAACAAAATGGAGAAGATTCTAGGAAGGATGGTAACTTGACAAATTAGTGCCAATTACTAATGCTATAGTCAGAGATTATAAAGATCACAACTCTTGCGACATCAAAAGACTTGTCTTTGTCTCTCTCTCACTCGTTGGTAGTTTTTTCTTCTTCTTTTTTTAACAAACAGTAAGGATTTATTAACTAAGAGCCAACATCAAACACCTATCAGGCACTATAACTGAAATTTCGAAAACCCTGGCTTTAAACTAAACGGATTTAATTTGGAATGAAAAGAATTTGGAGAATGACCAAAAAGTACCAAATTTCTCAAAACTAATTCATATTTCATACCTATAGATCTAAGAAAGAAAGGAAAAAAAATTACCAGTGGTAGTTCTCACTCTATCGCTATATGGTCTTACGGTGTTGATGGTCCATAGATTTTTCTTCTATGGCGAGGCTACTGATGGTGTAGGAAGCCAGATTGACGCTAGTGGCAGCTACATTCACGAAAACTATCTCTGTATCCCTCTCAATCATTCTATGTTTTAAAAACCCGAAACAAAAACAAATCAAATCTAAACCTATCCAATAGGAAAACTCAATCAAAAGTAACATTTCATACCCAAATCAATATTTTTAGTGATATTTGTAATCTAAAAAAACAAACATAAAACAAAACAAAAGCAAATATCTAAAATTGAGAAAACAGTCATTTTGATAGAGATTTCAAAAACCCAAAACAAAAACGAATCAAATCTAAGCCTACCCAACAAAAAAAACTCAATTAAAAGTAACGTTATATACCCAAACCTACAAAATTGAGAAAATAAATGTACCGTTGTCGATGTTAGTTCCGACGATCTGGTGGTCTAAATCTGGCAAGGGAACGGACAATGTATGGTTCAGACGAACTCTGCTCTCTTTCCTTTTTGATTGTAACACACAATGGACAGCCTTAGAAACTCTGCCTCTTTCTTGTTTCTTTCTCCGTGTCCCAGCCCTCATCCTCTCTCTATTTCATCGCCTCTCTCTTTCTTTGTGTCCTCATCACCTCTGTTTATTTCATTGCTTCTCTCTATTTCTGTTTCCGTGTACATTCGTTTGTCGCATTTCATCGCCTCTCCTTTTCTCTGCTTCTTTCTCCGTGTCCTCATCGCCTCTCTCTATTTCTGTTTCCATGAACACTTAATTTTAACCAGTTTTTTTTGTTATTTATAATGGGAGGGTTTTAAATGGTGTTGTAGCATTCCCAAACAACATAATTTATCACTTTTTAACTCATAAGTGGCAGAATTTTAAGTGGGCATTTTTCCTACATGGCAGCACGGCCTTAATCGAAGGAAAAGGCTTCTACTTTTATATATAGTATTAGATTAGCATGCATGCATGCACTCCCACCTGTTAAGCGAGAATCATCCAATGGCACGCGAAATGTAGTTCGGATGACACTTGTTATTGCACATTAATTTCTTATGAGTATACTATGATAGTCTTTTATATTTATATAAAAAGGAGACATATATATATATATATATATATATATATATATATAACATTGCACCTCCATATTATCAAAAGGTCAAATAACATATATATATATATATATATAAGAAAATGAAAGGGAAATGAATACCATATATATATATAGGCCAAAATGGGCATTTGCCCCTTTTGCCAAAACTTTCCAGCAAAATGCCCATGTTCTGAAACTATCTAGCAAAATGCCCATGTTTTAAACTCGATTTTCTAAAAATCGAGTTTCAATGAAAAACTCGATTTTTAGAAAATCGAGTTATGTGAAATCAAACTTAAAAAAAAAAAAAAAAAAAAAATACATGGAAATCGAGTTCCATGTAAAATTTCACACACTACTTGATTTTCATCAAATCGAGATTTTCATTGAAACTCGATTTTCTAAAAATCGAGTTCCAAAACAGGAGTATTTTGCTAGATAGTTTCAAAATATGAGCATTTTGCTACATCTTTTGATTGAAAGAGGCAAATGCCCATTTTAGCCTATATATATTTATATATATATATATATAAATATATATATTATAGCAATATTTCTACAATGATCTTTGAAAATCGAATTTCAATAAATTGCAAGTTAACAACCATATGTCATCAGATTTACCTTTGGGCATAGGAATATAAATATCCTTAGCATGTACATAAATAAAAATTTTATTTACAACTTGGGTCTCAAGTTGAGTCTTAAGAAACATAAATTTCATCTCTCTTTCTCTCAAGTGTGACATCTCTGCAGTTGAGTAATAACTGATAAAAATTTTTTTTTTTTTTTTTGCTTGTGCTTGAACTGTACGTCTCTAAGTTTCTTATTATGTTATGGGTCATGTTCACGGGTATTCTTATAGTAACTATTAATAAATTATTTTAAGAAAGTTAAGACATCATTTTCATGAGAAATATAAAAATTATTATTATTTTTCTTTTTTCCCCTAAAAAAACCTAAAAATATTTCCTAATAAGCCAATTTTGTTAGGGTATTCTATTCATTAACTTTTCCCTTATGTTAATTATAGTAATCTTAAGTCTTAACCGAACGTTATATATGCAACATTTTTGCATGGGTCACGTATCAAAGAAATAGTTAATAGCCAATTATACTCTTTATAATAGTAATTATATCTGACCAACATAGACTTCTAGTACTTCTACTCTTACTCCTCTTCTAGTACCTAATTTTTCCTGGTTGACCTTGTATTAATTGGCCAGAGTCCCACAGTCTAGGTGACTTAAATGGTGGCCTTTTTCATGAGTTAGCCTAGACCAATTGCCAAATATAACATCATGTAATTTTTTTTTCTCTGGATTTTAGCCAATAATCTTACTTTCTTCTACTTTCCCATTTCAGCAGCCACACAACTCTTCAGCGTGATTGTGTTTAATAAGCAATATTGGTTTGTTATGACCTGATCTTCTCTTGAGGTCACTTGATCAGTGGAGAATCTAAATACTCAACATGAATCTACATGAAGATCAACAACAACAAAAAAAGAAAAAAAAAAAGACCTACATGAAGATAAGTGACACTCAATGTGCCTAGATAATTGATGGAAGCTGAAATATTCTTTAGATTATTGGTGATAGAATTTGTGAATAAAACTTCCTAGTTTTAAGGAAGGAGTAGGGAACTACGGATGTCATCAATTTGTTTACAATTTCGAATTTTTACATGATGGTTGAATTTTGTTGTTAGACTTGGTTAATAGTTTTCGTTTCCTATTGGAGAAACCCTATAGACACATAAAAATTTGACACCTGCAGATATGGCAGATTGTCAATTGTAAATGATGATGCCAAGAATCGTCAGTGAGCTGCACAATTCTCACGTGCTCTAGACAGAACCTACGAAGCAGAAATAAAAAAGACCTTGCAAAGAGTACCGGTGTGGTACCAGTCAAATACCCTCCGAAGGTTAAGTTAGAAAGAATTTCTACAACTCTAGAGTGCCAGAGCCGGAAGAATTACATGTACCTTGATTTGTGAGGGTTTTGGGGTTTTTATAGTAATGTAGAGCCGACCTTAATTTCTTAGTGGAGAGGGTATTTCTTTGTAAGGAAGATCTTTATCAATATTCGCTATTTACGGGATTATTTCTTTACAGGGATACCTATAATTATGGTGGGGCATGGAGCACAAGATATTTCCATACTAGAATTCTTGGAGACTACCCATGCCACATGAGTGCCATGTAGATGTCATAAGGGTGACACGTGGCTTCAACAGACCGTCTCCTTGTTATCCGTTCACTTAAAGTTGCCTGTCCGTCTCCTTATCTCTCCATCCGTATTGCGGATCCATCTACCAACTTTGTTATATCAACTGTACCGTCTCCTCTGGTTACCTTGTTTCTAAAGTTTGACCTTGTCAATTCAACCCGTCTACCCTAGGATTTACCCCTATCAGTAAAAAAATAATAAATAAATAAAGAAAAAAAAAGATGTTAAATACACTAGCCAACTAATTACTAGAAGTAACAAGAGGAAGAGGAAGAGAAAGATGGAGCATTCCCTATTGCAAATGATGACACACACAAAATGACAACTAATCTTAATATGTTTAGTGTAAATGGAATTTTGGTAGTAACTTTGAAAAGAGAAGACACAGTACCTTTTAGATCTCAAAATAGCACCTCCAAAAGTCTCTTCAAAATGTATCTTAGAATTTCCTTTAAATACTAGGAGAATTAGATCTAAAACCTTAGTCACTTAATGAGCTTAATCAGCTGTTGGGCCGAAATTAAAATCTGCAGAAAGCATCTTGATCGGTCAAACTTGGAATGTTTCGAATTTCTGAACCTGCGGCTTCCTTTTTCTTGTATTCTCACTTTCAGCACATTGAGCATTGTCTAATCAAACCTATAGGCTTAGGAATCTATATCTAGACAAGTTTGTGTTCACGGTTTGCCAATTGTTCTAAACTTTTAGAACCTAACAAAAAATTATAAATACTTTTTTCTGAAAAATGTGCTAATTTAATATAGTGTCTATAAATTACAAATAATAATTTAATATATTAGAACTTATTTACAAACTAAAACAATTCAATTTGACATCTACATAAGTATATTATTATACATATAAACATGTAATATTATATATATATATATACACACACACACACATAAATGGAACATCACACTCACAAACTTGTTTACGAACATATTATTATATTTGAGTTTAGTTAGTTTAATCGAACCACAACTTGGACTTGAGTTTGACTCATTTAATAAATAAACAAATACAAACAAGTTTTTTTCTCAAGACGAACCTAAGTTGTTAATAATCAGACTAGTTTATTTATAGGAGTAACACATTATCTCTAACGAATAGAATATTGATAAGACTCATTTGGTGATGTTTTTTACATGAACAATTAAAATATGCCAAATAAATTAATTAGAAAAAAGTATAAAAATTTAAATAATTTAAATCCTTTATCTTTCTATCGTTCTCTTGGCACCGAAACAAAGAGTTAATAACCTACCACCACCTCACCACCATCCACCACTGTGTTAAGACATATGTGAATCATGTTAGGAATATATGTAAATGTAGAATTGTCTAATCCTTTGACAAAATGCACTTTACTTGTAATTGGGTAGATCTAGGATGTGTTTAATGCTTTAAGGAATAAGAGTTCAAGTTCAAGTGTTAAAGCCACGCAAGTCTGTCCAAGAAACAAGTGAAGAAGTGCTGGATTTTAAAGCTCGACAGCTAGCTCGACAGATAGCATCTATCAAGGTTTAAAAGGCAGCTTTTGCCCGATGCTCGACAGCTGCTCGATAGATACCCTTTCTATCGAGATTTAAGAAAATCAGATTTTCAGTTCTGATTTCACACCAATCCGATTATACATGTTTAGGTTTTCTTTTCTCACAACCCTAAACATATATAAGGATTATTTTAAGGGTCATCACAGCTGATGCAAGTGAGTGCAACTTGATGCAAAGGTTTTTCACAAGCATATTGTGACCGGAGACAATTTGCCCTATTTCATCTTTCTCTTCAAGAACCTGTTGCATTTGTACGCCGTAGGGTTTTGTAACCAAGGAGCTTCGGTGATCTTTATCGTGTTGATGAACTAAAGAACTTTGCAGCCAACATCCTTCTCAAGTTGGTGGTTAATCACGTACTTAAATCCATGCATCGATTGGTTAGTCACATACTGGAAGCAGTGGCGGAGCCAGAATTTCAATTCAGGAGGGCCAAGATTTATTATTATACTATGTATTCTCCATAATTTCAATTAACTACAAATATATATTTTATATCAAAACAAAAATAACTAATTTATACAGTAGTTAGTAACAATCAAAGCAAGATTTATTATTCTAAATACATAAATTTAGATATCTAATTTAGTTCCTTGTAATGAATTGAAAAAATAATCAATGTAAAAGTGTTAATACCTTTAAAGTTGTATACAATATACGTATATTGTCTTGATTGCTTTAAAAATATATATAGAATTCTGTCTTTTTTCTTTATATTAATTCTTCAAAGTATTTAAATTGGGTTTATACTTCATAGTAGAAACCTAGACCCAGAGTTTGAATTTGAGTACGATACTAGGACATTAATTAGTTAGGCTTTAAAATATATATACATATTTTGCTTAAAACATAAAACCCCCACCACAAATTGAAATTCAATGAGATTAAAATAAAAAAAAATGGATAAACAATCAAAATTCCGTGAATAGTGACACGCTAAAATCTGGGAAATGATAAAAGTTTTTTATTTTTTTTTTACTTTTTTTTAATGAAAATGATAAAAGTATATGTTTTAAACAAAAGTGATGTAGTTGGTTAAATAGTACCGTAAATCTCTCAATGCTGTGAAACTGTTCTCCTTTCTCTTCAGCATCAAAGCTATTTTAGAGACTGTTTTCTGCTTTTTTTTCTTAAACCAGAACGGGCAAACTAGCAAAGCATTTAAGATGGAGTTCTACTGACTTCTACATGCCAGTACTCATAAACTTTTTAAAGAGGAGTCAGGGGGGGCACTTGACCCCCCTCGCCCCCCCTTGTCTCCGCCCCTGACTGGAAGCCATGTATTAAAAGGAAAGATTGTCACTATAGAACAAGTTCATTTGGGTATTGAGATAAGGGTTCAACTGTAGGTTGGTATAAGTTACTGGGATTCCTTTACTTGTAACCACTTGTTGTGATAATAGTGGATTCTCGAAACTGGTGATCTTAAAATCACCCGGTGGAGTTTTTGCCTTGAAGATTTTCCCTATTCGTAAACAAATCACGGTGTCAACTTTATTTTCCAATGCATGTTAACATAGTTGGTGATTTGTTTGTGCTACCACGCGTATTGCATGTTAATCGGATTAATTAATTAACTTTGCTAATTAATTAGTTAATTCATCACAATGGATCAATACATTCTTGGCCTATCACACTGCAACAAGTCCTTACTAACATGAAAATTAATCAAAACACATTCAACTAATACAAAAAAAAAAATACTTAAGCACAACACCAAGCAGAGACCCAACCACCATAAATATAAACCAAACCATATCAAACCCATGCTCAATTCACACACACACACACACACACACACACACACACACACACACACACACAAAAAAACCAAACACCATGCCTTTATCTCCAAAAATCATCGACATCCATA
The DNA here is from genome assembly GCA_030021035.2 of Notholithocarpus densiflorus. Taxonomy (NCBI): domain Eukaryota; kingdom Viridiplantae; phylum Streptophyta; class Magnoliopsida; order Fagales; family Fagaceae; genus Notholithocarpus; species Notholithocarpus densiflorus. Next base: position 187,847 of record JARYZH020000255.1, on the reverse strand, counting down.
ACTACCACAAGCACAATTAAAAAACTCATGAGTTTTGTGTAAGTTGTGAGAGTTAAGAGGTTTTATTTTATTATTTGTGTGAATGTGCACTTCTGCTAGCCCCAAATTACAACAATTCATGATATTAAAGCGTCTGCTATTGTACAAACCACAACAGTTATTGGTATGTCTCATCCAAAGCCAACTTAGTTCTGGTGCTTTCCTCCCAAGAGAGGGCTTTATCGGTGTCCTTACAACTTTAGCTTGCTTCTCCTGGGCTTCATCTTCACTGCGATCATTGATTTAGCCATAGCTAAGTGTGCTTGCGTTGCCACAATGGTGAAGTGAAAGAGAATCAAGAAAGAGTGTAAAAGAAAGGAGAGAAGAAGAAATAAAAAGGAAAAAGAATTATAAACAAAAATAAATAAAAGAACTATGTGGATTAATAAAAATAAATAATGTAGCTTAAATATGATTCAAAATGATGTAGTTTAAATAATAATGTCTTTATGAGTTTATTGATACTTAATCATCCAGTAATCAATGAGAATGAATGAAAAGAAGAAATTAAACATCGACATAAAGGTTTTTTTTTTTTTTTTCTTTTTTGAGAAGAACATAGGCATAAAGGTTAGGAATAAAATCTAAAATTTTCAATCTCAAGGATTAAATCAAAATTAATTATTAGACTTAAAAGGTATACTTTTCATTTTAATAAAATAAAAAATATGATAATACCTTCCTCATTTCTTATAACGCCAAGCTCTATGTCCTCATATATTCCCAGTTTATTTGTTGAAAATACCTTCACAATTTATTGAATTGCCTCTTTTTGAGACATCAATTTTACCCAATAAAAGAAATCAACAGATTAGTCATTAATTAAAGAGACCAATTTGGACAAAGAGTAGAGGGGGAAAATAGGCAACAATACATATAACTATTGAAGATTTTTAAGGATGTGGAGCTATAAAAATAAGAGTTGGTCCTCTTAAACAAAAATTTTTGGTACCGCCCCTGACACTCAACCAAACCCTTCCTTCTACACCTGTAGAAACTCAAGACTTTCGCGTGTAAGATGAAGTGATTTAGAAAGATGTATATAAGAGTATAAGCAACTATATATATTGTGCCAGATGCAGAGTTTCAATTATTGTTTCATCCTAATTAACTTTTTTCACAATGTTATTCGGGAATTATGGAACTAAGGATAACTCCATGCAAAACATGTACGTGTCATGCATGTTCTTTTATCGTGTATTTTCATATTGGTTGGTTAATTCCTCCCCAAAGTTTTAGTAAATTCATATTTATTCTTACAATCTTTCAAGTCATTTTCCTTTCACACCATTGCTTATAGCATGCCACATTTAATTTCTCATTAGAGACAAATTGTTTGCAGTGATCAATTGCATGCTACATTTCTTCTCCAAAAAAAAAAAAAAAAAATTTGCATGCTACATAGGTTGGTATAGACAAGTCATTTTCTGGTACAAATTGGTCTTTGATTTTATTCATTTGTTTATTTATTAAAATATATATGGTTCCCAATTCCCCAGATTTACTTGTTTTTTTTAATCCTGGTGACAACATGGGACTGGTTGTGTTAATTGAATATTTTGCTTAGGCAATTCGATCTCAACTTGATATAATTTTAAATTGAAGAAAATTGACTCTTTCCTATGTACAAGTATAGATGACTTCACCTTCTTTTTTTTATAATCACATTTGCTTAATTTTTTAGTTAGTTGGTCTTATTGGATCTGCATGCTATATAGAACTCTATATATGTGCCAAGTCATGCATCTTTGACAACATGATGATTACCACCTTAAGTTGTCTTATTAACAAAAATTTCATTGCAAATTCTCTAGTATATTCCAAGGATGTTGAGATATAATATATATAAACTTTATGCTAAAATGGAGATTGCATGCACATCGCTAAGTTTGACTGAAATTCATTTTAATTCTCTAACTTTATTTTCGTTTAGTTGAATTTATAAAATTTCAAATTTATTCAATTCAAGTCTTTGGACGAAAGACCTTAACTTTATTGAACGAAAATAAAATTAGAAAACTGAAGAATTTCAGTTAAATTTAGAGAGTACAATTTGCATTTGAAGCTAAACTTTACTAACCAATTTGGTTTTTTTATTATACATCTTAAATGGGGGAGGGTGATTCGAAACTTAGACTCTCAATTGAAAATATCATAAACTACTACCGAATACGATGTGCATTATTTATCAATTACACATTTCACACATCACATTTATAGACTAGAGTCCATGTCACGCGCATATAATTTAAAATTTCAATAACAGTCAAGTTAAGACATTTTTATAATACAATTTTTTATACTCTTTAAGTATTTTTTTTTTCAATCATAATAGTCATTCGTTTATAGAATATGATGGGTAACAATAATTATTATCGTAGCTACTAAAGAAATGTATCATTGAATTTTTTTTTTGTCTCTTTTTCTAAATATTTATAGCTATAAAGGAGATGAGTAAGATGAGACTTCTTATACAATTAAAATTGTACTATTTTAAGTGTTTTTCGATTCTAATATTCATTCGTATGTATAACATGACAAGTTCAAGTTGTTACGTGTTACACCATGGGTATCAATGATAATAATTATACAAAATAAATGTATCATGAAAATTTTTATCCTTTTTGCACTATTGGTGCATGTTATATAACAAGGTGTTTATATGGTACACCATATGGTTATCAATGAAAAAAAAAATTTCTTTGAGATAGTTACAATATAAATACTGCTAACTCCGAGTTCGAATCTTAATTTCCCTTTTAACTCTCCAAATACTTTGTGCATGAGAAAATGTCAATTAAGGGTGCGTTTGGATACCACTTATTTTACTGAAAACTGAAAACAATAAAAAAAATAATTTCCAGATTACTGTTCACACCAATAACACTGTTCATTTGCATATTTGCACTGTTCATGTCCCATGAACAGTGCAATAGGTGCTAGTTAAAAAAAAAAAAAAAAAAAAAAGATGTGATCAGCCAGAAACGTCAATCCAAACGCTACCTAAGATACAAAACTCTTGGCAGATTTCAATGATAATAATCCTACAAACATATATGAGAGGTTTTTTTTTTTTTTTTTTGGATGAACTACAAACATATATGAGAGGTTGGTTATATAGTACACCATGGGTATCAATGATAATTGTTATTTGTTTTTTTTTTTTTTTTGAGAGAGTTTTTTTTTTAGAGTTTCAACTTATTGCATCCACTCCTGATGAGCGCTCTTTATCATCAGACCAAGACACCAGTTTTTGGTATAAACGGAGATTGAATCCCAAATCTCTTATATAACCATCAGAGATTTTACTAGTTGAGTTAACTAGAACCCATGATAATTATTATTTGTTAGTTGTTACTAATTAATTAAGTGGATAAATGAGACTTATGTCAAATAAATAATTTCAATCAATATTTAACTTTTGATGTTTTAACTTATACGAAGAGATCAACCACGTTGCTGTAAGGGATCTAACGGTGAAATTACAACTTACAACCTAGAATGGAGATATTTTAAGAATGAACATTTATCTTGACGGCCCCAAATATGTTCCATTAAGCAAAATTGATCAGAGACTTATAAAATTCAGACATATTGTCCTTTTTTATTTTTATATATAAAAAGAATTTGAGTTTAAATTTACCTCTCCCTCACTTGGTAGCAAAAATAATTAATTAATTAATATTACTCCACTAGGCAAAATGATAAACCCATCTCTCATGATCTCTTTCTCTGTGATACACTGATACTTGACTAGCTTGGAAATTGAGAGGGAGATGGGGCTAGGGGAGCAATGACCTCTTGACTTGTCAAAAATCCCTCCACCCTTTTATATAATTGGTTAAAAATGCAATTTTAAATATAAATTTAAATAATAACCCTCCTAAATTTGTATTAAAAACATGTAATTAATACGTTTATTTGGATGATTGATGCATCATTATTGTTTCCTCTAATTACTTTTATACTATAAATAGCTCATTAATTCAAAATGTATTTAATGTAGGAAAATGCTAAAAGTACTATAAATTTTACAACATTAAGCTTAATTACAAATTGATATGGTAATAAATGTGATTGATGGCCTTTAATTACCTTATAAATGAATATTTGAATTATCTATTTATTATTTATGACATATCATACATTTCATAAATATAGAGAAGTATATGGAAAATGTTCTGAGAGCTACAAACTTTTTTACAAACTACTAATGTAGTGAGTAGTTATTGGAGGAAAATTTTGAGGTACTTTCGAAGTATAGTGAAATAGTACTCCCTCTTTTCACATTCATGGTGGACCCTTCTATGAATTTAATGAGTGAACCTCACCATGAATATGAGAGAATGGAGCGCATTCATCGTACTTTGAAAGTACCTAAGAATTACTTTTTTTTTATAGATAAAAAAAAATTATGTGAATTTAATAAGTAGACTCCATCATGAATATGAGAAAAGAGAGTGTCATTACCATACTCTAGAAGTATCTAAAAGTAACTCACTTTTTATAAGTGAAAAATAATGTCAATGGTAAGTCCAAATAAGAACCAATAAAAATTTGTCACAATTTATAATAATTTCTAAAATAATTGGTAACTCTAGTCTTTGGTGGGCCCAGATAGCATTAATCAAAGTAATATATTATTAATGCACTATTTCTTTTCTATAATTAGTCTTATAGCATAATAGTATATCCTGGAAATATACTATAAGTAGATCTTTTTAATAAAAGCATTCTTTAAAATAAAATAAAAAATTCATTTAGAAAATTAAAGATATGAACATTATTTTTTTTTTCCTTTTAGAAGAAACAATAAATGTTGATTTTATAGTTAGGAGTTAAAATTATTTTAGTTTTTATTAATGCAATATATATATATATATACTTTATTATATGTACAAAAAATAGCATTTTTAAATCATGTTACAAACATATTTTGTGTGTATATGTGTATAGATTATTCATTAGATTAATTTATGTATATATTTAGCTTGGTCTCTTGAAGAAATTTTCTGACTTTGCTATTGGGTGTGTATATATATATATTTATTTTATTTCATATATATATAAAAAAATCACATGTATTTGTTTGAGCATGAAGTTGCGTATCCACTTTCTTCTCCATATCATTGCTTATGCATTAGGGGAATATGAAACTAAGGCAATGTTCAAGCCTAATACGTGCATGGGATACGTACCTTTCATGAAACGGTTGAATCATGACTGCATCTTGCCAGCAAAAACATCTAATATTTAAAAAATTTCTTATATTTCATGCTGTTTATTGACCATGGCACTACTTTTTTCAAAATTCAGGTTACTTCTGTTAATACTTAATTTTTTTCCTTGATCTTACATGATCAAGAATTTGACCATGGCGTTATTTTATTTCATAATTTGGCCTATAAATTCATGACTTGACTTCATTCTGCAATCAGCTTCCACTTTCCTATTTCTGCAGCCATTGATATCTTCACTTTGATAATCTGAATAAAGAAGGTTGGTTTATACAATGATTTTAATATTAATTGTTCTTAAAGTATAGCCAGTTCACTAGCTGGTTGATTATGTTTTCATTTGCTTATCCGTTGTTAAGAAGCACAGTTAGCTTCATTGGATTTATTGCATCATGGAGTTATATATTATAGTTTTGTTTTAAACTTGTTCCAATAGATATCATGGCTCAGAATGGTGATGCACAACCAAATGAAAACCAGAATGGTGGTGGTTCACAACCAAATGAAAATCAGAAAGCCGCTTCACTGGAACAAGAGACTGAAGTTGATGAATTGCTACGATACCGGAGGACATCAAAGACACTATTTGTCATTTTCTTGAAGGACTTGAGGTGCAATTTAATTCAATTTATGTAGTTATATTACTTTGTTGTGAATTCTTACTTCAAAAATAAAATTAGAGAAATATTTAACTAACAGATGGTGTTGCATGTATTTGTGAATGTAATTGCAGCCTTGTTTGCAAGCTAGATTCACTTGGCAAGGAGATTTTAGGACTTGCTGTTCCTGCAGTCCTTGCTTTAGCTGCTGACCCTGTGGCTTCTCTTGTGGACACAATGTTCATTGGTCGTCTTGGTATGCTTCTTTATTCTACATTAATTTCTTATAGAGAGTCTATGGCAGTGCCTCAAAGATGAGAAGATATCTTATACATCAAATATATATAGTATGTGAATTTCATGCATTTGTGAAGTTCACATACTATAATGAGAGAGATGCTACATATGCTCGATGCATAAGATAATTATTACCATAAAACATGGAGTCGTTTAATTGATGAAAAAATCAGTTCTTGATACATTTACATACCACAAGTGCACAAACTATCAAGTGTTTATTTTTTAATTCACTTTGGAAAAAAAATTAAAAGAATATAGAACTTAATGCAATAATATCTAACTGCTTCTGGTTCTAAATCTAATAAAGAATATGGCTTATGAATATTCAACATCACTAAAATTATGAATACTTGTCTGATCATGTGGAATACACTTGGTAATACAGAGGATTATGCAAATTAAATTGCCTTTATTTCCCTTTTTGTGTAGGTGCAAATGATATTGGTGCTGTTGGAGTTGCTATTGCCATATTTAACCAACTTTCAAGGATTACTATGTACCCCATTGTGAGCATTACCACTTCCTATGTTGCTGAGGAAGACACTATGGAAAGATTGGGTATTGAAGCAAAAGAGGCAGAGGCCCTCAAGCTTCAGAACTTGGAAGAAGGTGCTGCAAGAAATGCTGAAACGAAAGTGGCTACGCCAGAAAATGGAGAAACAAAAGCGGCTACACCAAGTAATGGTGAAACAAAAGTGGCTACGCCAAAAAATGGTGCTCTCTCTCTCTCACGTGTAATAAGTATTGAAAACAACAACAACAACAACTAAGCCTTAGTCCCAAAACTTGGAGATCGATTATAAATTCTCAACAAACTAATCATGGTTGGCCAAATGTATTTAATAAGTGTCAAAAAAAATAAGAACTAAAACAAAAGGCTAACATGGTAGATTAACCTTAACTTATGGTCTTGAATTTACTAGTGCATATATGCACACTTGTTTTAGAAAACTGTTATTGTCAGAGCTATTAATATTCAATAGTCATTCTAATCTTAATTATTTTAATTTTATCATTTGTACCAAAAAGGGTTCAGAAATATATTTTTTAATTTCTACAAAACTTTGGGATAATGCATGCAACTTCTATAGTAATAACAACTTCCATTTTATTATTCTTCTTTTTTCTTACAACAAATGAAGAAAGAGGACTAGAACTCAAGTTCTTTCCATTAGGAAAATTAGATAATACCACAAAACTACATAACTATTAACAACTTCCATTTCATTTCTGTTACATATCCTTCTTGAAATTTTAATTTAAAGCGAACATTTTTTTTTATAAAAAGAAAGATCTGTAAATTGTCATTGTTGTAACATATTTCTTGTTGATTGTTATCAGATTCTATTGCAGTATCAATCAAGTCTCCCTCTGTCACTAGTCCCAAGGCTGCACCTCGCAAAAGGGGGAAGCGAAACGTTCCTTCAGCAACAACAGCACTTATCATGGGCACCCTTCTTGGTGTGGCACAAGCTTTGCTACTTATGTTTGGGTCAAAAGTTCTCTTGAGGATCATGGGTGTGAAGACTGTAAGTATATATCTTCGATACAAATAATAGATGTAAATTAAGGGACATGTTAACACCCCCAAATGCTTCAAGCCCAAAAGGCTTGTCTAAAGGGAAAAAGGGTGTTCATGGTTATGTTAGCCTTTGGGTTTGAAGGACTTGGGGTGTTACAAGAAATTTACTTAGTTATAAATTTCATGTCCTTTATTATATAAATTTTTTTCTAATTTTATGCATTTTCATTCTCTCATAACAACCACATAATGGTAGTCTCTCTTCTATTGAATAGGATTCCCCTATGTATGTACCAGCAACCCAGTACTTGACACTAAGAGCACTTGGTGCTCCTGCAGTTCTTCTCTCCTTAGCTATGCAAGGGGTCTTCCGAGGCTTTAAGGATACCAGAACTCCTCTATATGCCACAGGTAAGGAGTGCCCCCAAGTCACATCTTCTATCATTTGTGATGATTCAAAGAAATGCTAACCACATCTACGAGATAGATAAAATATATAAATATATATATATATTTATATATATATATATCCTATATTGGATCTGGATGTGTACGTACTAGGTCGATCTAAACTATGTAAACTCTAATCGTGACTATTTTTTTTATTATATATCATTTGTGATGATTCAAAGAAACACTAACCACATCTACGAGAGAGAGATATATATATAAATATATATATATATATATATATATATATATATATATCCTATATTGGATGTGTACATACTAGGTCAATCTAGACTATGTAAACTCTAATCGTGACTATTTTGTTAATATATATATATAGGACTCTGTACACTTGTACAACACCTTTTCAATCCATTTTTATATATAACTCCATACAATCTGGGATATTATAATATTTTTGGACAATTCCTCTAACTCAGGTTTTTCTTTCTTTCTTTTTTGGGGTTTATTATATGTAGCTATTGGAGATGGAATGAATGTGGTTTTGGACCCAGTATTCATCTTTGTTTTGCATATGGGAGTCAGGGGTGCAGCCATTGCACATGCTCTTTCACAGTAAGTTGTATAATAAAGTCAATATTATCCTTTTTGATCATGCAGCCACTGCACACTCTCACATAATTGATGTTCCTTGTAGGTACCTAATTGCTCTGATTCTTTTCTTGAGATTGATTCAAGAAGTAAATATGTTTGCTCCAAAATTGAGGGAGTTACAATTTGGTCGGTTTCTTAAAAATGGTAAGAGGCTTCATCTCCTCCACCAGTGTCTGCTCTATTTGGAATTTTAACTTCAAAACAAAGGTGTACCTTGGTAAAACACACACACACACTACTGACTTCACTGTCAATCTGAGCATTCCTATTCATTATGATTTCAAAGTGATGATTGAATATACTACTTTCTAATAGCTTAAGCTTTTGGGATAAATGTTAATTTATCACAGAGCATCATTACTTGCTCTTGGGTGCTTCCAACAGCTCATTTTAACTCTCTTTATGTTTTTGGATTGATCATGCAGGTTTTCTGATGCTGTCAAGAGTTATAGCTGTAACATCTTGTGTGACCTTTGCCGCATCATTGGCTGCAAGGCTAGGCCCTACTCCAATGGCTGCATTCCAGATTTGTTTGCAGGTCTGGTTAACATCATCACTTCTTGCTGATGGTTTGGCTGTTGCTGGACAGGTAGGCAATGCCTTTTTTTTCCCATCAAGCTAGTTAATTTTTATATTAAAAAAGGATTATTGGACTCAACATTTTGCACAACTGTAAACATGGCTTGTTGTGTTTAGTGCATAATAAAAAGTGATGTCAATGGTGGACCCAAAAGAAAGTGATGGTACTCCAATCACAACAAGCCATGTCAATAGTTGTGAAAATTGTTGTCCCTAACAGTACTCTTTGTATAATGTCACCATTTAATATATTTTAATGTATATCAAGATGCTTCAATGGGTTTGAATCATATATATAGCTTAATGCTCTGTGTATGTGTAAAAATAATAATAAAGATTTGGCAACTTCTAAATAATGTAGCATGTAGGTTTCCTGTTCTAACTAATTGCTTTATCCCCAACAGAGACTAATGATATATCATTTACTTTCTCCATTATTTTAGGCTATTCTAGCTTGTGCATTTGCTGAGAAGGACTTAAAAAAGGCAGTGGAAACTGCTATCAGGGTATCACAGGTATTTATATTTCTATACATACAAGTAAATTCACTCAGTCAGAATAGTGGCTATATGATTAAATTCAATATTTCCACAAGTGGTAGTTTAGCACATTACACTTCATTGATTTCATTTAGCATTGAAGTGTTTAGACAAGACTAAATTTGTCAATCACTTTTGACTATGCAGATGGGTCTTGTTGCTGGTTTTGGGCTCCTTGTTCTGGTTGGATCTGGTTTATACTTTGGAGCTGGAGTATTTACCACTGATAAAAATGTTCTGCACCTTATGTATTTAGGAATTCCGGTATATTCTCGCTAACATTAAAATAATTACATGTTAATAATTTCTTTCAACCATTATAACTGACATATTCCCTTTTGGTTGATCAGTTTATTGCTGGAACACAACCAATAAACACCTTTGCTTTTGTTCTTGATGGTGTGAACTTTGGAGCAGCTGACTTTGCATACACTGCATATTCAATGACAAGTTTACTAGCTAGCCCTCTTTTGTTTACACTATAAACAAGTCCTCAATATTTTTTTATTTTTATCTTTCTGAACTTTTCCTTCATTAATAGTTCTTGATAAGTTTCTTCTTCTTCTTCTCCAGATTATGATGGCTATTGCAAGTATTACCTCAGAATACCTCCTTGCTAAATACAGAGGTTATCTTGGAATCTGGTATGCCTTAGTTATCTACATGGGATTGCGTACAATTGCTGGTGTTTGGAGGTGATTCTCCTTCTTATTCAATTTGTTGTTCACTTATGAAATCTATAATCAAACAATCAGTCGATAGACACAACTTTTTTCAAAAAAAAATTCTCATCTGCTTAGTCAACCAGTTTTCAATGATGGAAAATAAAGTAGGGTCAGTGATAAGCCTATATGAAAATCAATAAGAACTTGTCACCTCAGCAAGTTTGAATATTTGAGGAAAAAATTGTGTCTAAAACATTACTCATGAACAAAATATTTCCACATTTTAATTTACACCATTCCTTGAATGCTTAGTTTCACTACTTTTGCGTACGCACAAAAGTCTTTGGAACCATGGAAATTGAAAGATTCTGAAGCTTTTTTCTTCTTCTTTTTTTCTCTCTCTTGTGCAATTACAATTGCAGGGTGGGCACAGCAACTGGTCCTTGGCGCTTCCTCAGGGCACAAACCGTGTAGATTTGCCACTCTCACGAACATTATATGCCACCTCCTCCAATAAGATACATAGAGAGACACATTGGAACCATCTAACTTTCGTCCTAAAATATATTAAGGAAGCAACAATTACAGTGAACAGCAACAAAGAAGTGTTTTCTCAAGAGAATGAATCCTACGGATTTATATGTAGTCTACAAACTTATTATGTCTCTCTATTGTAATGAATTTTTATATTTTGGATTCAGCTACTAGTTAATATTTATACCATCTCTGACTCTTGGCATGATGGCTATAATATATATGCTCAAGTGTTGTTATATGAATCATATTGATGTTTACACAATTACACCTGAGTCTTTGCATTGAGATAGGAAAGTGCAAACTATTTCAAAAGCTTAACCTGTGCCACCTCCAATAAGATATTCTGAGACACTTTTATGGATCATAATATGCACCATAAACTTTGAAATTTAACAATCAACACTCTTATTTGAGAATAATTAGTAATATTAACTTACCAACCAAATTAAAATCTAAATTAATAATTTAATAGTACATATTACAAATGCTGTAGGCATTGCCACTTATCAAACTAAAGTGTTGATTCTGAAATTTTAAGTTAAAAAGTGTTGATTACCAAATTTTGAAGTTTGGTAATCAACACTTTGCAAATACACCTTAATAGTGGGTATAGTTTAGGCTAGATGATTGTAATAAAAACAAACTTAACAGTTCTGGAATATTATTTAAGCTTCCAATTCTTACTTGTAGAAGTAGAACTGAAGATCCAAAGCAAATTGGGTAAGAATACAATCTTGTGGAACTACACTTCTATAAACTTCATTGCCTTGTAAGTTTACACTTACTTTATGCCATACACTCTGACAAAGTTGTTTAGATCCCTTAATTGATTATACAACGGATTTATCAATTAAGTTAAGAATAAAAATAAACAATTATGTGGTCATAGTTATTGCAATTTAAGCACCACAAACCAACAAGTCACCAAATCAAACATAGAGATATGGTTACGTAGTGGAAAACCGATGGAGAACAACTCTAAAGGAAAAACTACTATAAGAGTACCTCTAACCCAATAAGCCAATTCACGATAGAAGAGAAGTTTTACAATATAGTTAAAACCCCTTACCCTAGACACTACTCAATAGCTGGGAAGCACGGACACAGCAAAATTGACAACGTACTGGTGTCGGACACATATCCAACACAGACACAAAGTGTCAAGTACGCACTCAAAAAGAAAAATCATTTTTTAATTCAATTGTTCTATTTTATTTATGTTGAATGTTGTTTATTTGAACTCTTTCATAGGTGTCTAGTTTATTTGAACTCTTGTTTGTATCTTAAACAATATTTTATTGTCTTTAAATTAATTTTAGATATATTTCCAAACATTTCATCGTTGTTACATAGTGAGCGTTTGGATCACGTCCACGTTTGGACGTTTTGCATTTCAGCCCTTTTTTTTTTTTTGGACCAGCGCCTGGTGCACTGTTCATGGAACATGAACAGTGCATCAAGGCATATGAACAGTGTTTTTTAGTGTGAACAGTAACCGGAAATTATTTTTTTATTGTTTTTAGTTTTCAGCAAAATAAGCGGTATCCAAACGCACCCATACTTTTTAAATTCAAAATAAATATAACTTATTCCAAATATAAAATATATATATTTATTATTTTTTTATTGTTTTCAGTTTTCAGCAAAATAAGCGGTATCCAATCGCACCCATACTTTTTAAATTCAAAATAAACATAACTTATTCCAAATATAAAATATATATATTTACTTAAAAATAAATATTAGTTAATTAATGGTCGTATCCTCGACGTATCGTATCTTAATTTTTCAAGAAATATCATGTCACCGTACTATATATCATGTCGTACTATGTATCGTATCTATATCCGTGCTACATAGCTCGATAGTTTAACTTGCTAATGCGACCCTGAACCAGCTTCAAAACTTATGAATTCTTGGTACAAGAATTCCTTTCAAGGAACCTTATGAATGATTACTCTGAGACCTTTTAACCGACTCCGAGGACCCTCCTTGAAAATTTTGAATACCAGAGAGTGCCACACTTGGTTGGTTATGTTGTTTCAAGCTTTGATGACACCAACTAATACGCACTGTATTCATGGGTTCGCCAAAATGGACTCTTATTTTCTCTTTATTGCATAGGGCTCATCGAGATGGAGACTATTTTTTATTTCTCTTTGCTTAGCATAAAAGGTTCGCACCTCTCTTCACCTCTGAAAAGTCATGTTTAGGAGGCTTTATACAAGTGTTATAAGGTTTCAATATAACACCTAAAACTGATCAATGAGAGTTAAAGAGTGATGGTAGGAATTTACCTCTTCTCAAAAACTACTATTTCTCACTCGTTTCAAATCCAAATTAAGTCGAATTTGGGTTTGTTTTGAAACCCCAATGTCTTCTTTCCAATAAAATACAAGTTTCGCTCAAAATTTCATTTTGATGCAAGATAATAGGCAAAAGATCAACTCCTCCTATTGAGCAAATTGAAACTTTATCATCTTCTTTGAGCAGCAAATTCTGACCCAAGACTCAAGCCACATTTTCCATGAATAAATTACACCAGTAACTCGATAAGCTTGAAATTTACTCCAATAAACTTGAAATTTATTACAAATGTCATGAAATGAGCCAACACTTAAAATAGTACTTATTTTTGGTTGTGTTAAATTGCAAATTTAGCCATCAACCTTTGATCTTTGTTTCACTTTAGTCCCTATTCTTTCTAAATTATTTCAATGATACCCTTACCATCATCTAACGAATGAAATTTGCTAATATGACAAATAGATTTCATGTCACATCATAGATCTTGGTTTCATGAATCTTGTTTGTTACATTAGACTTTTCAATCGAATGACAATAAGGACCATTTTGAAACACTTTCAAATATAAAGACAATTTTAAAACAAAAAGTCCAAAAGTTTTGATACCATTTAAGATTTTAACCATTATGTTTGAAAAGCATAAAAGATGCTTAAAGCATCACTAAAATTATAAAAACTAAGCGTGTTGGTAACCATTAATGATAATGAAGCTTTGGACAGGTCAGCACCAAGCTGTAATGATGATGACCGATCAGTATATTTTGATAATGTTGTGACTTGTGAGACATAACCTAACCACACCAAAGACTTGGAAACTAAGCATCCAAAATGCCCAACCGACCATTAAAAGAAAAGCCATGGAAACCCTACCAACACATGATGCCCCCACATATCACTACCAAAAAATTCCAAGCATGAACACAACCATTATTCATCTCATTCTTGATAATGACCCACCCACCCACTTTATGAGATAAAAATGGTGAGTGGTGAGCATCAAAAACAAGGTACACGATACCCTACCACACTCTACATCAAAAACTCCTCATTATAGTTAAGAAAGAAGGATCATCCATTTGCTGATCTTCTCAAGAAAGATTGAAAGAATCCAAATATATATCCACTTGTAGGACCAGGATCCTCATACTTTCTCAAATAATAAACCTCACATTCTAAACAATCAAGTAAAGAGAATAACAAAATGAATGTAGGAAAAGATAAAGATAAGAACAGGACAGGCACTCTTAAGGAACAAAAAATAAAGGTATTGATATAATAACAACTTTAATTGAGTTTTACAACATCGAATAAAACATATTTCCTTCCCCCCACTTTTCTCTCACTAACCTTACAAAATATTGAATTCTCAAATGGAAACACATCCCCGAAAACCATTTTGAACCCCATCTTGAGACCTAACCTCCCCCACAATCTTTTTCTTTGTTCAACCAATAATGGCTCAACCCAAGAGAATATTGAAGAAAAAAGATACATTTTTAAGAAGTTACAAAGCTAATGATTTTGTTGCAATTTAACGTTCAGCTTCCTCTAAGAAGGAAATGAAAGTTCAAGGAAGAAAAAATTACCCTAAGAACAGATATCTTTAAAGAGAGATACCTAACCTGGACTGGTTTTCTTTAATATTAGCCCAGAGAGAGGTTTCCTTCTCTCCATACTTCTGCTGTAAACAATAAATGGTAAAATAATATTGAATCATTTCCAGAACTTTATCCCGCCATTCTTCACCCTTCACCGCCAATCTCAAACTTCCTTCCCAAACGGAAAACAGTAACCCACAAAAAATTGTATGTACCTTCCAATTTTTTTCCCCTATCTCATCGAGTAAAAAAAGAATTCGATTTTGCTAAACTACGAGCTGATCAAGCTGCATCTGTTCAAGCCAAGCTCCTAAAACTGAATGATCAACGGATTCAATTTGAGAATTAGAATTCAAACCCTCACCAGAGGCTGCAGCACCTGAGACCGGAACTGCCAACTTCTCTTTCATCATCTCAGGTGGTGATTCCTTAACTAGAGATTGGACCCAAGACAAGTCGGGCTCCTCCCCATTGTTATCAAGCTCAAAAGAAGATGATCTTCGTAGTTGCCCCACTTCATCTCCATTAGCCAACCAATCCAATTTTCCATTTGGGGAGCCCCATTTTCCCCAAGAATTCACAGGAGAGCCAACAATTGAGGCTGGGTTATTGGTTCCAAGATCCCGTGAGCTGAGGCTGCGCAGCTGTTGGTGCTGCTTCTCGCGCTGAGCAAATGCAGAGAGTCGGGAGCCCATTGGGGAGATCGGCTCTACACTCCTTGGAGACATCCTTCCTGGGGATGGAACACCAAACGAAGCCTGCAATAAATGGTGCTCAACACTTTTGGGGGAGAAAACATTTGTGTTAATGGGTGATAGCATGCTCTGCTGCTGTTGGTATTGATTGAGAAGAGCAGATTTGTGAGTAGGGGAGAACACAGCAGAAGCTGCTGCATCAGAATATCGGGGAGACATTGAGACCTCAGAAGAGAATAGCTCTTCAAGGTTTGAAGGTGTAAGTGTCTTGGACCGACCAGAACGATTCACAGAGATAGAATTCGACCGGGACTGTGAAAAACAATTCAAGTCACTTAAAAGCTGTTGCTGGGCATCAAAATCAGACAGCATATTATAATCCTCAGGGGGGATATCTCGGGCACTAAGAGAAGATCTCAAGCGACTAGATTGAAGGTTGCTTCCAGGAAGATTAAGGGTTGGTACATTTGGCTGGGGCCAGCCCATAGATGAGTGTGAAATGCCATTATTTGCAGATGGAGACATGGGTTGAGCAAATGGCGAAGGCGACATGGCAGAGATTGATGAAGGAGAACCAGGTAAAAGGTTCATTGCAGCAGCCATGTCCATGACACTAGCAGCGGAGGCAGATGAGCGAGGTGATGGGACAGCAGATCCAGTAGATACATACAAGGGGCGGAGCTCCTCGGCTGTGTGTGCAAAGAAACAGACCCGTCTATTGCAGCTGGTACCATCCTTGCAGAGCCGAGTCCGGTATTGTGCCGGGTGGAGCCAGCACTCAAAAACTCCATGAGCATATTCACACATATCCCCACGTCTACAAGCCCCCTTTCGAAAATCAGGGCAAGGCACACAGCTGTAGTGGTACTTCCTCGGGTCTCTTCTACGAGCATTTTCTCCAGGGTGCACAAATGGGCACTCAGTCCAATCGTGGGAGTAGGCTCGTGAACAAGGACGAACCTTGAATGAGAACATGCGGAACTCATCCGTAGCATAAATAATGTTCTTAATGTCAGGGAGCGATGGATCAACAGGGTACTCTTTCTTCTCCAATGCAAAATGAATAGGTGCATCATTATACTTCAAAGGAGAAGATACAAACTCTGAAGGAGATGGCAACCCATGTTCTGGTGATGAAGATAGAGTTGGTGAGTCAGAACCTGAGGAACTAATAGACACTCGTAGATGGCGCTCACCACCGGAGCCATCAGAAGCATTGTGAGAGAGAAGCTCTTCAAGAGCCACTCTCATGCTCTGCAACTTTGGAGGAACAACATCAACAACAACATCAATGGGGCGAAGACCATTGGCATCTGTACAATTTGGATCAGCACCGGCTAATAAAAGCAGCTTTACAACATCAACTGCATTAAGAGATCCACCAGAAGCAGCACAGTGAAGGGCAGTGGTTTTATCTTGGCCACATGAAAAGTTCACGTCAGCCTCAGAATGCACGAGTATGAATTCAAGAACGTCAACACTGCCGAAGGTTGCAGCAACCATTAATGGAGTTCTATTCTCAGGAACAACTTGTTTTGAGCCTCTTTGGCGGACATACCAGAGTCCAACCTCATCAATCGAAGAAGCATCCCTCTCGATGCATTGCTTAAAGCCTTCAACATCATTGTTAGCAGCAAGGTCGAGCAAGTTGGAAAAAAAATCTTCAGTTTGAACAGTTAGGTTATTCATGTCTTTGTTGTTAGATGTGGTTTCTACAGTTGACACAGATGGAGACGAAGATGATACTGATGATGGTGATGATTTTGATCGCTCTGGACCACTGCACATTCTTCAATTAGCTGAAACTCAAAATCCAAAAAACAAAACACATCTCCATTAAAATTTAGATATATAAGAACCCATTAAAATCTTTTATTCATATTCTAATGAACCAAATGAATGGACAAAGACCAATCTAGAGAAAAACACATAGCAAATCGATGCATGTCCATGTCATATAAGAATCATATAGGTCCTAACATATAGCATTCACAAAACATCAGCTATTAATTCATCCAGATCCTAAAGTTACTCCATCTGCTTGGGGAAACAAACAGGGGCAAAAAAATGGAATTTTATGCTTTTTGGAATCTTTCTCAACATTTCACAGTAACAAAAAGAGATGAATCACTTCTGAGAGAGTTCACAAATAATATCCACACTTATACAAAAACCATGCATCATCACTTAGTTAAAAGACAATTCCTCACACAAGGCCGTTTGGTAACGTTGTTCGAGTAACGTTGTTTGTATTTTTTGAAAATACGTGTGGATGAAAAAGTGTGTAGAAATACGTGTAATGTTGTTTAAAAACTGAAATGTTGCTTAAACCACCCTACCAAACGCCCCTTTAGCAAAGCAACAATAATTCATAAAATCACATTCCCTAACTCAAAGAATCAAGAAATTAAGAGACTTCAAATCACCCCCTACACCAAAAAGTAACCCCAAACACCACAAAAGTTTCAAATCCTATAGCATCTACCAAAAAGAGAATATAGAAAATCACTCATACCCAAAAAGCTTAAATCCTAGCCAATGATCAATAAAGAGAATCTTAGCTAAGGTCATACAACACATCACCTAGGATCGTCTAAAGTTAATCTATTCCATCTATACATTCCTTTACCAAAATACCCATTTACCAAAAACAAAATATAATCTAGAATCACCTAAAGCTAAATCTCAATTTTTTTTTGTTCCTTAACAAAAATAGCCATATATAAAACAAAATAATCTAGAATCATCTAGAGCTAATCTATAACATTTTTTGGTCCTTTACAAAAACACCCATGTATGAAAACAAAAGAGAATCGTATTGATTCCTCTCAAAGCTAAAGTCTTCCTTATATCAAGAATCTATAAGCATCATCGAATATTATCGCCTAAATTAGAGGCTGAGAATTATAAAAATTAAAAATAAATGAAATAAAATAAACAACTTTGAATTTATGACCCAAAAAAATTTTGTACTATATTCACCAATAGAAAAAAAGGAACAAAATTTAACTTCCAGATTTCTCGGGTTGTACGAACCAATCAAAAAACAGAGACTTATACAAAAAGAAAAATTCCACTACTATATTTTCCGTCCTTTTCCTTCATTTTCAAGGCAACCAAACAGGACCTAGGCAATCGAATATTTTATACTATAACACACCCGCACAGTAATCAAAGCATAATTTTTTTTAAATCCAACATCTTTTGTACTCCTTCGTTTTCCTCCACTTTCTTGGAAACCAAACAATAAGAAAATTAGTTCAAGATCGGATCAAAACGCAATCGCACTAGCCAAAATCAGCTAAAAAATCTCTCTCAAAACAATAAAGAGAGAGAGAGAATCAAAAAAAATTTCTTCTCGAGAAACAAACAGTTCAAAATCAGCTAAAAAATCACTCTCAAAAACAAATTCAGAACAGAAAGAGAGAGAGAAATTCCAAACAAATTTCTTCTCGAGAAACAAACAGTTCAAAATCAGCTATAAAAAATAAATAAATCACTCTCAAAACAAATTTAGGAGAGAGAGAGAGATTCCAAATAATTTTGCGTTTCCTTTCCATTTTCCTTCGTTTTCCTCCACTTTCTCAGCAACCAAACACCACGAAACCAGTTCAAACTCAGATCAAAAACACACTCTTTCAAACAATAAAGCAAAAAACCAAAGCATATAATCATCACACTCAGAATCGATAAAAACCACAAGCTCAAAACTTTTCACACAGATCACTCTAAAGCAAAATCACCGTTCACTTGAAGAAAAAAAATCACAGTATAAACAAAACAAAACAAACACAGCTAAAGAGTAAAAAAAACTCACCGATTATATGAGAATCTGAGATACACGAAAGATCAGGGAAGTAGAGATCTAGTAGAGTTGGTCTTCATCGATCTGAAGCGAAGAGAAGAGAGTGCGAGAGAGAGAGAATCAGAGAGACTGAAGAATTTGAGTGAAGAAAGCTTGAGAAAGCTGCTTCTTCCATTTTGCTCTGTGTGTGTCAAAACAATCGCACCGATGATTCCGAGGAAGAGAGAGAGAGAGAGTAAACGTATTGGAATTGGAATTGGAATTGGGAAATGGGAAATGGGAATTTGTTTTACGGAGAGAGAGAGAGATTAGAGAGTGGGGGGGATTTTAAATTTAATTCCCGGGGTAGAGAGGGGGTTGTGAGTTGTGACGAAGGAAAATGAAATGGAAATGGAAATGGAAATGAAATGGCATTGAAATGCGTGAGAAATGAAAGTCCAAATGACATGCAGACTTCTTAAGTGGGGGAAAAGGAGTTTACCGGTTTCACCCGTTGGATGTTGAAAACATAAAAAACAAAAACAAAAACAAAATTTATTTCTCACTAAAATAATTTCGGTTAAAATATTTAACGTGGCTATATATTTTAAAATTTTAATCGTTAAAATACATACTAAATATATATGTTATATTTCATTTAAATCATATGTTAATTGGTATTTAATCTATAAATGTATTTTTTTTATGTGTAATTTGAAATTACAAAAATTTAAAATTTAAATATTTGGGTTAATGGTATAATTATTGATATTTTATTTTTTTGAAATTTTTTAAACATGAGAGATATAATAAAAAAATGCAATTTCATTATCAATTTGTCAAAAAAAAATTTAGTAGATAAAAGTGGAATTTGAACTTAAAACTTTAAAGGGTTCCTCTAAAAAAAAAATGTTACATCCACAACATTTTCATAACACTTTTATAACAAATTCTAAGTAGTAAGTTATTACTAATGGGTAGGAAAGTGATGTCAATAATGTGCTCACATTAAAACTAATTACAACTTGTCACTTATAATTTTTTGTAAAATTTTTAAGAAAATATTGTAGATGTAACATTTCTTAAAAAAAAAAACCAATATATTTGTTTTCTTTTTCTTTTTCTTTTTTCTTTTTTTTTGAGAAGGCAATATTTTTTTTCGAAAATTATAGACCTAATACTATTTATATATATATATAAAAAGTATGAGCCTAATATTAAGAATTGCTAATTGAGTAATAAAAGTATGTCTTATAAACAAATAGTTTCAAAATTTTAAAATATCAATCTGTAAGGTAACTTCATCGTAAGTTAGTTATCGTTCACATTTTCATCCTTATCTCTTTATTTATCCGTAATATTACAAAGTGGATAAGATTAAATTATATCTCATTATTTGATTTATAATCTTTATTACATTGTTAAAAATGAATAAATTAAAGCAAAGCTTAAAAATCTAAAAGTGAACACAAATGAATGTCTAAATTATAAATTAAGCATCCAATTTTAACATGTTCTCATTTCTTTCCTTTTCATTTTAATATGTTTTCAATTAAGCATTCATGTCTAACTTCCTCCATTAGTTTTAGTCTTTTTTTCAATTTCCAATATGACATCATTTTAGTGGACTTAATGGTGCAAATTGGAAAAATATGAACAAAAGGGCTGTACAATAGAAGTTTAAAAAAAAAATTTGATTAAAAAAATAAAACTTAAAGTACCAAACTAAAAATAGGTCAAAATTATAATGCATAATTTTTAATTTTGCTTAAGTTAAAAAGTATAATTAACATTTTTAAGTGTTACATTTTTAAAATTTAGACATCTTATCAAATGTTGTCAAGGGTTTAATAAAGATTGTAATGATTAGATAAGTTACAAGAGTACTTGTGATAAGGTTAAGGAATATTAAGTATAAGTTCTTTTTTCATGATATTTTTTCTAACTTATGAAGATGTTAAGTTGTGAGTGAAACAAATATCACTTTAACGTTGGCCCACTATTTACACAACTTTGATTTATGCATAATTATGAATAAAAAAAATACTATGTCATTAAACCTTTTAATTCTTTATCTAATATTTTACAATTTTTTTTATTTTTTTGAAAAATATAATTAAATTTTTAGTTCTTTACAATAAAATAAACCCTTGAGCAAATGGAAAATATTTAGGACAAGTAGCTTGCTTGATGGGTTAGTGGGGGGAAGGTATTGGGAGTGGGTGACCGGTTGGGCAGGTGGATAGTGGAGTGGACGTGAAAAGGGTGGGAGTAAAGTGGATTGGAATTGGGAAGGTTTCGAATCCGTCAATGAGGAGCTGCGAAGTGTATGAAAAAATAAAAATAAATAAAAAAAATAAAGAGGAAGGGTCAATTTGTGTGTGGTTAAATGTGGATTGTGGAGTCAAATCCAAGGGAAAAAGGCGTGGAGCACCAAGGCCGGGTGAGATTTGATCATATGATGAGAAAATCAAAAGAGGGTTTGATTTCTTCATGTGAAGGTATAGCTTTTGATCTTCTTTTTTTCATTTTGTTTTGTTTTTTTGTGTGTGTGACTTTGTAAACTTAGATATGCCTTCTTTATGGGTACAAATGGATACCATTGCAATGCTAACTAACTTATATAATGTAAGAAATATGTTAACAGGTGTTTAAATGTACTCGTTAAAGAAGAATCGAACAAATTTTACTATATTGAAAAGTAGTAAAAGTAAATAAATAAATATTTCTTTAATTTAATGTTACGTGATTCCTTAAAAAAAAAAAAAAAAAACTTATTAATTGCAATAAAAACTAAATCTTAAATAATGCATCATGTCATTTTTGAACCCATAATGTAATTTGTAATTTTTTTTTTATGAATATAATGTAATTCGTAATATGAATGTTATGCTCATCTCTCTAATGAAAGTAATCTTTTGATGATGTTAAGAAATATTTATTGGTACATAATGTTCGGTTCAAACCTCAATCTTAAGTTCACCTTAACTTATTATAACCTCCAGAAATATAAAAATAAAAATAAAAAATAAACATTTATAAGAATTCTTATTCATAGTATGTTGAATTATACTTCTTTCGTCCCAAATTGTTAAACTAGTCTTTATTCTATTTTTGAATGGTCCAAAACCAAGGCTTCTTTGACAAGTTAATAAATAAATTTCCTTATATATCCTTCATTTTATTTAAAAATTCAATACCCCTCTTTCACTAAATTTTAAATTAATAAGGATAATTTTGGAAATAATATTAGATAGAGAGAGTACTCTCTCTTTAAGTATTTACTATTTGGTAGAATTTATTTTTCTAAAAAAATAAGTTTTTTTTTTTTTTTTTTTTTGGTAAACCTAAAAAAATAAGTTGGTATGGAGTCTT
Source organism: Notholithocarpus densiflorus (assembly GCA_030021035.2). NCBI lineage: Eukaryota > Viridiplantae > Streptophyta > Magnoliopsida > Fagales > Fagaceae > Notholithocarpus > Notholithocarpus densiflorus. The sequence goes on along the minus strand of JARYZH020000255.1, from coordinate 165,007 downwards.
AGGGCTCAAACCGCAATATTAAGGTCTCTTAATGTAATAAAAGAAATGCATTTATAAGAATTCTTATTTATAGTAGATTAAAGTATACATTTGTTTTAAGTATACACCTGATATCACTTATTTTTACTTGTTTATTTTGCTTAAAATATAAATTACGTAAAAGTAAACATGTCTCATAAAAAAATGTGAAGTTTTATATGCCGTTTAAAATGAACTACACAACCTCTTAAAATATCACACTTTTCAAGAATCAACCATATTTTTATACCATACAAAATAAATAAATGAGAATAAGCTCATTTAAATCTATATTAAGTAGTTAAAAAGCTTTGTAATTCAATAAACACATTTTCCTGTTTTCAACTAAGACTTTCAAGGTCTAAATTCTAAAGTCCAAATCCCCCCTCTCCTAAAAAGTATCGGATTATTAAAAAATATACACTAAATAAAAGATAAACAAATTAAACTAAACACACAATAAGAGAAAGAGAAACGACTCTTTATAATTACAAAGTTGATGTATAACAAGGCTAAGAGATATATAATGTATAAATTTTTCATTCGTTGAGATATATGAACATATTTTGATATGAGTAAATTAATGGATGGTTTTTTGAAGTAATTAAATTATAATATATAATTATGTGGCTATTTTCATTGAAAATTTAAAGAAAATTGGATGTGAGAGGACTATCTACTCTACTCTTATGATCTTACCTAATTTACAAAACCAATAGATCTTAGATAATAGTAAATTCAAAATTTATTTGAAAATTTGTAAAATGATTTCATAAAAGAAGTCTATAAATTTTTAAATAAATTAATGTTTAGGGAAATCATAATCATATCATGCTAAGAAGAGAGTTAGGGTACGTTTGATATGCTGAATGGGAATTACGACATGAATCGTAATCTTTATTATTAGGAATAAAATGTGTTGTAATATAATAACTAAACCTATTCATAAAATCTCTGATAGTTGAATAAGAAATCTGTAGTTCAATCTCCGTCTATACCAAAAATTGATTGGTATCTTAGTCTGATGATAAATAGCTATTATCAGAAGCGGACGCCATAGGTTGAAATTCTCAACAACAAAAAAAAGTTTGGTTGTGAGTTATAACATTAAAATAAAACTTAAATTTTATTTTAGGAAATATCTTACTCATACAATTATATTTCCCTAAAAATTGTTATTTTTTTAAATTTAAGAGAGATATATGTTATTTTTTATTTTTATAATTGTTAGATGTATATGGAAAGTTTGTTTATTTGGAAATATATTAAGTTTTGAAATTATTGCACTTACTAAGGAATAGCTAATACATTCCTTTTAAAGATGAATAGTTATTCCTCATTTTGTAGAATAGCTATTCATAAGAAATAACTATTCCTTATAATAAAAACATAACCAAACTAAAGAATAGTTAAACCACAAGAATAACTATTATATTACAGTATCTATTACAGTCTATCAACTTACTGTTTATTTTGTACTATTCTTTTTCAAACTTAAGAAGCATTAAAGGAGTACCAATTACTCCCTCCAAAAAAATAAAAAAATAAAAGTAACAATTAGTAAGGGGCCATTTGGAACGTGATTTTAAGCAACACTTTTCAGTTTTTAAACAATATTACACATATTTTCACACACTTTTTCACTCACACGTATTTTCAAAAAATACAAACAACGTTACCAAACGGCTCCTCAATTACAACACCAGCAATGTTGGAATCCAATATATAATTTAGGCTTTTTGGGTGAGGATTTAACATGCAAAAGATATGCATAATATAACTTCTTCTTTTTATTAAAAAAATTAGAATAAGATAAGTAATTTTTTAGAGTAAGGCTTAAGTCACGTGTCCTGTTACACTAAACCCATTAGGATGATAACATGTGTCCACCCATGATGGGTGTAGTACAACTGGATACTAAATCCAAGCCAAGTCCTCTTTTCTAATGGCATTGCAATTAAGTTCGTTCCCAAAATCATGTAAAAATGATTTGAATGAGATTGTTTTGTTCTTTTTAGTTTGATCCCTGTGTTTATTTAAAAATGAAATGTTACGAAATTTTTGTCTTGATCGTGTTTGTCTCGAGAAAGAAAATAAAAACCCACCAACCATATTCATTTTTTTTCATTAATGACATTTTAAATTTGAAAATATTTATGATACTATAAATTTTATTAAAAATGAATTATTAATTGATATAACATTCTTAAATCAGTAAGCAATATAAATAACACATCAAGAACCTTGTAGTTCAACTAAACACTTCTAATTGTCTTACCATCATCATAAATAATTTGATTACATTCTTCTCAAATAATAATAATAATAATAATTTGATTACATATCACATCAATATATAATCACTATATAAGAAGAACACATTGACATGATTCACGAACTTCAAACATATATATAGAGAGAGATGATTAATTTGACGATGACAACCATATCAACACCTTAGTTAAATAAGGAGAAGAGTTGTTTTGTGGTGTATTTTTGAAATGATTATTATATACATTCAATGTACTATACTTCCCTTTTATATTAGGATATTCTATATGTGAGATCTATAAATAAGATTTATCACTATATAAAATGTTTTTAAAAATGCCACACCAAGTACACTAAATAATTTCACATATATTAGTGTCATTTTTATTTTGTCACATTTCCACCATATTCAACAATTCATTAAATGATTCTCAAAAAAAAAAAAAAAAAAATCATTAAATGTGTTCTTTACTCACATACTCAAGCTCAACCAAACATGTCAACATAATTGACAAAGGCCCTCATTCCCTTTCCTTTTTCTCATTTTTCACTCCTAAGATCTTTTTCCAATCTCACTTTTGACTCTAAGAAACTTTGATGATCAAAGTTCAAACTAGTGCATAAGCAATTCCAAAGTCGTGAGTTTTATAGTAAATATATAAGCAGAATTAATAGTCTCCCTCAATTGGTTGCTCCTAATCTTTAATCTTTAATCTTTTTCTTTTTCTTTTTCTTTTTTCTTAATTCCCAAACTTTTTCTTTCATTCTTTCCCAATATGAACCCACAAATAGACAAATAGTTAGTGACCAATCAACTCTAACATCAAGTTCTCTATTGAACTTGCAATATGAAATATGATTTACTGACATTAGTTTTGTTCCCAACAAGTTCTCTAACATCAAAGTTTTGTTGGAACATGATGGGTTGGACCAAAAGAGTAAGTATAGGAATAAAGATTAAAAAAAAATTGATAGGAAAATGTAAGTACAATGCATGAAAAATGTGCTATAATTATCATGGGACAAGAAGAGCATAAAATGTCTTGTTTCATCTATGAAAAACAAAAAGTTTTGGTCACTTAAGGTGGTCCTGGGTATATTAATATACTCCTTTTTAAGGCCAATAAGCCAGTGCATTTTTTCTGTTACCTTTGAAGTCACTGTCTACAAGAGTGCAACTATTTTTACTTTGTGATTGGCTATGAGTGTAATTGACAAGGGCTATGAGCCTATAATCCCCCAAAACAATACAAATGTCTAATTCACATTCTTTTTATCTTTTTAATGAAAGTTTAGTTTTTGAAATATTCAAAATTGTATAATTGGTATATAATTTCATATGAAAGGAAGATGTCTAATAAAACTTATAATATTAAACAGGTAAAATAGAAATTGAATCAAAAATATTTCTTTTACACTTTTCAAGAGAGCGCATGCACACACACACAAATGCTTATATGTACAAATGTATGTATACGTATAAATGTTTATGTGGGCGCACACATGCGTGCATGTATGAAAATCAATTATGTTTTTCATACTAAAATCTAACCCCGAACATAGTTCTTGGTTTTAGGCTTTTAGCCGTAATCCTTGCCAAACTTTGGATCTTGCCAAATGAGTTAGGGTCTATTTGAAATTCGCTTATTTTGCTGAAACTAAAAACTTTTTACTAAAAGTATTACAAATAAAGGTAAAAGTTAACTGAAATAGTACAGTGAGACCCATGAATAGTACCAAAAAGTACAGTGGAACCCATGAATAGTAACAAAAATAAGCTAAATAGTAAAATAAGCTGGCTTTTTAAGCTAGAGCCAAACGTACACTTAAAATTAGCCCATACTTGAAATTTGAAAGTTTGTGGGTGCAATTAGATGCCAAAGTTCTTGTTCATACCATTTAATCAAAATTTGTTGACTATTTTTTTGTCAACATAGATTAAATCAAAAATATTTTTCTTACACTTTTCAAAAGAGCGCGTGACACACACACAGATGCTTATGTATGTATACGTATAAATGTTCGTGTATGTGTGCATATGCGTACATATATAAAAATCAATTATATTTTTCATACGAAAACCTAACCCCAATCATGGTTTTTGGTTTTAGGCTTTTAGCTCTAATCCTCACCAAACTTTGCCAAATGAGTTAAAATTAACCCCATACTTTTTTTTTTTGATGAGTAAAAAGGGGGGGTGAGGGCGACCATTGTGACTCACCCCTTGGGCGTGACCATAAGGGCACCCCCCGCTAGGGAATGTTGGATTGAGCCATAACTACTATGGTCTGGGGTGACCACAGACCTCACCCTAATACCTCGAGAGAGCTAGTAATCAGTGGCTCCTCAGCAGGGATACCCAAATTCTTTCCCAGGTACTCGTCCAGGCTCGAACTAGGGACCACCTCTCTCGGGGCCAAATTAACCCCATACTTGAATTTTGAAAGTTTGGTGGTGCAATTAAACGCCAAAGTACTTGTTCATAGCTTTTAATCCAAATCTATTGATTATCTTTTTGTCACCATTGTCAAGTGACTAGAGGTGGCTGATGAGTCAAATTTTAAGGTACAAACATTGAAATTTTTTAACGGTGAAGCTTATCTAGATGTGCAAATGCCAAAATAACATTAATGTACTCAAGATTTGTCAAATTTTTAGTCCATGACTCCATATGCAGGCACTGTACTTTGTTGAGGTCCTTTTGTCTTTAGATTGTACTAATTACTAACAAGACTGCAAGAGTATTATGCCTGTATTTGCTCTTTACTTGGTTTTTCCGATCCTTTTTGCCCAAAAAAGTTTACTGTAACCACCGACTTTAACAGTCTAATTAAATACAAAAATACAGGATTTGGCTGTTTGAAATCTCAGTTCAGAATAGATATATAGGACAAGCAGGTAGACAATCTGTGCACTTAGGATTAATAAATATGTCATTTCATAATTGAAGATAAATCCTGTTTGATTGAGAGGATCCAAAATACCATGAATGAGTTAATGATCAATCAGTCACATGTTTGATTGAACACATCGATACTTGAAATTCAAATTTGAGTAGAATTTGTACACCTTTTTTTTTGTGTGTTTGTGTAAAATCTCAAGAAGAGAGAATCCAATAAGATATGCTCATATTTTTTTAATCCAATATGTTAAAAAAGATAACATAATGTGTGACAAGCAATATTTTATCTCCTTATTTATTTATTTTCTCAATTTGACTCCCACTGTTGAATATATATATTCAAAACAATTATTATTTGTTACATCAACTTGATACTTTAGAGCAATTGATTAATTAATATGATAGATAAGTAAAATTATCTTTGGGTCAGAGTTCAGACTCCATATATGCAGTCACAATTATTTAATTAAAATTGTTCTCTTTTCTATCATTTTTTTATTGGGACCTAGAGGAATTACTCATGTAATGCTTTTTTTGATTGCAAACTCCAACAAATAATGACCCCTTGGAGGTACATAATGTGTGTGAAGTATAGACATCACTTCAGAATTATGATTCATTTGTAAAGTGTGATTGAGAATTGGGTTTAGAGCTGTTTGTTTAGATGTTTTAAGAGCTTAAAAATGCGTTTTTAAAACTCAAAATTTCATTTCGCAATGATAACTTTTCTTAGTTTTTTTTTTTTTTTTTTTTTAGAAACAAACACACACAGAGGAGAGGGAAATGGGTTCAACTCTTCATAGTTTTTTATTATTATTAAAAATGTTCATTTTAAACCAAAAACACAAATTTGCAACAACTAATCCAGACGCACCCTAAAGCAAAATAAAAATGGAGTTTCTTGATTGAACAATTGGAAAAGATTCAAGGCTCACTAGAGAGGAAGAAACTATATATAGTCACATCTATACACACACACCAAAAGAGGACACGTTTATTAATTCATGTTGCCTACTCATTTTTGTAGTCAATCATAAAAGGATCTCTTGGTCTCTTCTCCCAATCAATCAAAGAATAACATTATTTAGTATACTATTTTAGTCCAATGATAGAAAAATTTTATAAAAAATATTTCACACAAATGAAATATTTTAGACACTTTCTTTGCACATAAGTATAATTAGTTTTATCTGTGAGATACATATGTAGAATTCACCTTTATGCGAGCGGATGTAATTCTCCTAATACACTGAGTAATTACACTATAAAAACTCCATATATTCTTCACTTATCTAAGAGCCTAATCTAAAAACTCAACTCTAAAGAAGTATTGATATTAGAATATTTAAGTGAATGCTTATATATGGTCCATTTTGATAAACGTTTTGGATACATAAAAGCATGTTTATAAAACCCAAAACTTTGTTTCGCAATAGTAATTTTTCATAACTTTTTATAAAAAGCTAATTTAAAACCCAAAATGTCATTTTGTAACAACTTATCCAAATACACCCATAGTATATCTCTAAAGAGAATAAAAAACTATAAATGCCATAACATTATGTAGTGATGGAATTGTTTATCATGGTGCTCTAGTACATTCATTTTTTAAGGTTTTTGTAGTGTTTAATTTGCATTCTGATGTGGCTGTATCAATAAGAGCTATTGCCAAAAATGTATAATTTTTTCTTCCCACTTTTTTCCACAGTTCACAAGAATGTGCCAATTGTTGAACATTAATACAACCTAACAAATTAATTAAAGCTGACAGTCTAACTAATTGATTTCATTGCTGAGCACTTAAAATGTATCAAGAATAATTAAGAGCTTATCTTGACAATTGAAAAGTATTATGTAATGCAATTATGGGTATTGTCCCTTTATGCCGTCTTCTTCTTATCTTGTTCAATTGTAATTTGCATTAAAAACTAAATTAAATTATGGGTTACCACTTCGTCGATAGCAAAGGCTCCCCCACCAATAATTTTTTTTTTTTTTTTTATTTTATAAATATGAACCCCACCAATAATTAATTAATAAAACATCAAAATCACATGATGATAAAATAAAAGCATTAAGCCACTTTAAGCACGAGATTAAAAATAGGTGGGTTATGAAGAAGTTTGATTAAGGCAGCTATGTTGACTTTAGTCTATTTCATTGTGATGTGTTGCTCATTGCATGCTGCCCCATGATCTAGGGCATGGTGGATCAATCACTAAAAAGCCAAAAATTACACTGTTTTTGGCACCATGGGAGTGGAATCTTGTATAAAATGGGGTTATACTTATGCACAATATTCTTTTCACATTTATGTGACTATGGAAAAGAAAAGGAAAAATAAACAAGGGAAAGGAAAGGAAGGAAAACCTATTTTCCTTGTATGTGCGGCTAATTAGGAAAATTGGTGAAAAAAGAGAGGCCAAGTTGTAACCATACTCCAATGAAAAAAATTGCAAATTTTTTTTACATGTTTTATCATTTATGTGATTGGAATAGGCTAAGAACCTTGTAGATTAGTTAATTGGTACATACCCATGCACAAAGTGATTGAAAAAGAAAATGCTAGAACCACAACTTTTGCCACAACTTGCTTACGTGGCAAGTTGTGGACCCACCACTCATAACTTGCCACGTGAACAAGTTATGACAAAAATTGTGATCCTAACATTACTCGATTAGAAATCTAGAGAGAAAATGATTTGAATGACAGAGTTATCTGTATATTGTAATTATGTATAATATATATATATATATATATACATATATATATATATATATATATATATAACAATAGAATAGAAAAAGAAAAAGAAAATTTAGGAAAATTGGAGAAAAAAGAAGCTACATCTTACTCCAATGAAAAAAAAATTGCAAAAAGCAGTTTCACTTTTTTTATGTATAGTTTTTTCAAACAATCTCATTTTGAAGAAGTTGAAAAATAAGTTACACAAAATAGGTATGAAATCAAAGTGTTTCTTCCTTTTTGTTTCCTTACTCTTCATTCCAATCTCAATTAGTGAAAAAAGTAGGCCAAGAGAAAAATAGAATTTCTCTATTTGTCTTAGCTCTCCCCACTCTCCAGTAACATTTGGATACAGCTTCTGCGCGTTTGCGTCAACATTTTATTTTATTTTTTTTTGAGAACCGCGTTTCAGCTTTTCTAGTGGGTCTCGTGCACTGTTTATGGGACCTACAAACCTTTTTTTTCAACAAAACTTTCATTAAAAATGGGCCCCACGGCACTATTTACATATTTAAAAATTATTTTGTTACAGTGTTTTCAATTTTCAATTTTCAATTTTTAGTAAAATAAGCGGTATCCAAACGGACCCTCTATCTAACCAAACAAAGAGAAACACTTGCTTTCAAGAAAAGAAAAAGAAAATTTTTTTTCACTCATTTTCTTCCCACCAAACATAGGTTTTACTTTTTACTGTAAAAATAGATTTTGAAGATAAAGACACAAGACACAACTTTCTTTTTTCCTTTTGTTAAGTAAAGATAAAAACAAAACTTGTTGAGTAATTTTTTTTAGCTCATTTGTCATTTGTTGTTTGCATTATCAAGGTCGCATCCAAGTTAAATCATTCTTTCACATTCAAAATCCGACAAAAACCTAACCAAACTTGCCTCAGGGTTTTTAATTACCAAGTACTTTCACTTTCACACTTGTGTAAAATGGACCAGAATATATATATATATATATATATATTTTTTTTTTGGAGAATCAATGGTCCTAAAACTTGAAATCAGTACTAGGCTACTAGTCAAGACTATATAATAATAAATACACTTTTTTTTGTGGGGTTGTATAGAAAAGACACATACTTTTCATATATGCATGAATACACTCGTAGATAGAGAGACCTAAATGCAGGTCCACCTTAATAAATATACCTGATCACCCGTATTGAAAGCTAGGGATTTTGATAATGCCTCCTCAACAACCTTCGAAAACAGCAAACTGATTGAGATTAACGAACAAAACCCAATTGGGCCCCCTTCTTGAAAAGTATCTTTTGGTGCTATAAGCCGTATAATATGTGGCACCGTGTTATCAAGCATCACATCTAGCTAAGTATGTGACAATGACACGAATTTTGGCCAATTCAATTAGCTCCCTCTATTGGAAACCAATCTAATGTGGACCCAAATTTTGATTTTATGATCAAATTTTGCCTACAGCCTCATCACTGCCAACAATCCATCTACAATTTTCAATATGCAATAAATTTAGGGAGACAATCTTTTTCACAATTATTTGTGTGAACTATTACTACTATATTTTTTATAAGATGAAACGGAACCTTAGGCCTTACATTAGTAGAGTAAATCATAAATACACAATTCACCCACTAGAAACCGTGTATCAGGTAAATTCAAAAAAACTTCTAATGAAAATCGAACTCAAGATATCTAGGCCCGTTTGTATGTGTGTTTAAATAACAGTTTTCAATTTTTTTGAAAATACGTGTGAGTGAAAAAGTATATGAAAATACGTGTAATATTGTTTAAAAATTAAAAACAAATATTTAAAATAGTGTACCAAACAGGGCCCTAAAACTTCAGCTCATCTCAAGCCTCCAATTATTATAATTTATCATAACAGATATGACCTATTATTATTAATAATATAGAATAAAAATAACATCAGCCATAGACAAGTATTGTTACTTCAATATTATTACTAACAAATAAGTAATCGTGATATATATATATATATATATATATGAAAGAAATTGGGATCTGTAGCTTTCTATGATAGTAGTTTTCTAGTTCCTTCCTTCCTTTTCCCATCAATTTTTTTGGGCTAAAGGAAAATGATGCCTCTTTAGAATAATTTCTCTGACCCTCTTTTCTTGAAGAAGATCAAAAATCGGTGGTTTATAGAGGATACTACACTGTGGGGTCCCAACTAAAAGGAAAGAAAATTCTGGATTTGATGCTGACTAAACAGAGCAATCTAAGCCGTTCGATTTGCCGAAAGTATTTAAAACCCTTTGTACTATCAGACATGGGCTGTCTAAAATGGGTCCCATCAGTCTAACTTTATCTGAATGCCACGTGTACGGCAGCAATTTTTTAATGAAAATACTAAGACCACGTAATTTTACATAATTTTAGGCTGCGTTTGGTTTGATGTAAATCGAATTCTGAGTATAAAATGAGTGCAGGGAAAAATGGATTCCCGTAAGAAAATTAAAATTCAGGCGTTTGGGTGTGCAGTGAAAAATAGTCTGGAAAACGATTTTCAGTGTTTGGTAACATTTTGAAAATGCTATTTTCCTATAAATTTTTCATATTTTTTCAACCATTTTTTCAACTTTCAAACAAATTTTATATCAGAAAATTTCAAAATATACACTGAACACAACCAAAAATCAAAATAAAATCATTTATTCACAATATATACATGATATACTCGGTGAGAAGAGGAAGAAAGAGTGAGAAATAGATCAAGAAAGAGAGAGATCGGTACCAACGGAGGACGGTGGCAGCCAGATTGGGAAAGAGAGAGATTGGTACCAACAGAGGATGGCTGCAGCTAGATCGGGTGGGTGTGGATCGGGCAAGGTGGGTGTGGGTTTGCCGAAATGGGGATTGGGTTATGTGGGTAGATGGGTAGCTTGAATTTGGATCGGAGCTCATGGAAGAGGGTAGCTTGGATGATGACGGGGGTGGTGATGGCGGTGGTGGATCGGAGACATGCAATGGTGGAGCATGGCGGTGAGGTTGAGTGGGAAGAAAAGATGGAGAAATCTCACCATTGAGTGGAGGAAACAGACGGCTTGGGTGGTTGGAGCTGAGCTTTGTCGCGTCGGTGCGTGAGGTGGTGCCGGAGCAGTGCTATTGTCGAGATGGATGAGTGGTCACAGCTAAGCTTTGGAGAGAGTGTGTGCTGAGAGTGAGGCGTGTGAGGAGTGAGAGGAGAGTGTAAATAGTTTGAAGGTAAAATAACTATGTAAATCATTTTACAGGTAAAGGGGGTCTTTTTCTGGTCAAAGTGTAAATGAAATTCCGTTTGACTGTAATTTTCAGTGCACCCAAACACGCTGCTGGGTGTAAAATATTTTTCGGAAATCATTTACACCTAAAACAAACACAGCCTTAGTCACAACTCACTGATGGTGAGGAGTATAGGTATAGTGGTGAGTTCATGTGAGTTCACACATCTACTACTCACAACTCACCACACAGCAATTTACGGTTAAAATTGTGTAAAATTATGTGTTCATTAGTTAAGTTTTTCTTTATGAGATATTCTAGGCAAAAGATTGTGTTTTGATGAACACCCTATAAGGCTTGTAACTATTTTTTAAGGCAATGATTTTAAGTCACATCAAATGGTTTGTCTTGATTATCTTCTTGTCAATCACATGGTCATGTGTGGTCAATAACATTTAACAAAAATATTGCAAGTGCAAGACAATGACTATGAGAGCATTTCTAATAATTTAACAAATAATTATCCTAAATTTTAGTTAATTTTTTAAAAATAATCTTCTAATATATCTCTATCATGAGTTTTTATCTTATTATAAATTACCCAAAAGAAACTTATATTTGTATTTATTTTATTAGTATTTGTACGGCCCCCTGGTACCAAGGCCCATTTGGGCCTTAGGGCATAGGTCAAGGGTATGGGCCAGCGCCTCGACTTTTACCAGGCCCAGAATACCAGCCCCCATTCGTGAAAGATGCGTGACCGTGCTTGGAGTATTCCGAGAAGGGCTAACGGACGAGAAGCTGACGCCGGTCCTCTTGTAACCATGCCGTATAATTGTGCTCGGCATGTCGTCACCGGTCGTATGCGTTTGCCCGGCAGGTCCGGGAAGCATCACTGCCGAGAATATCTCACGAAGTGGGAGCCATTTCCAAAGCCACTCCCACCTGAACCCACTTACAATTAACCATATTGGACCCCCAATTGCACTAACTGTGGCAGTAATCATGATCTTCCCACTAATCTGAGGCTATAAATACGACAAGTTGAGTATGGAGGAAGGGGATCGAAAAAAGGAGAGGAAAGGGAGGGGGTGAAAGATCAGCTTGGCAGAGTCTCTGTGCCGAGAACGACCCAAAGTAGGAAATCTTATACCCAGATTACAAATAGGTTGTGAGCCCCGTTGAGGTTGGGCCTACCACACCTCTAGGGTACGCACAGTATTTTTTTCCTCTCCATACATATGTCCTCCATCTTTGTTTTGGTTAATAATACTATTGATTTATTGAAGGTGCCATGAGGCATGAGCCCCATGACTATATTGCATTTCACTGTTATGATAAAATTATATGGTCTTGATTCATTATATGGTGTTATAGTGCATACAGAGTGTCCGTTTAAGAATAATTTATTTAACTTTTTATTGAAATTTTTTTGCTAAAAGTGTGTTAAAGTATTTTTATTCTTTTAAAAAAGTAAGAAAAAATAAGAAAAATTGAGATTTTAAAAAGTTGTACATAAGAACTAAAAATGAGTTTATAAACTCTAGCTAGACACAATATTTATAGTGAATATAAATATATAATACTTCATTTAATGGCAATTTTTAACATCATTTGTGTGTGTATATAATGTATAGATAGAAGATCTACTATTTGAGTTGGATGTTGTATTCCAAGCTGATTTAGTTTATTTATAAAATTTTTCTTACCGGTTACTCCAAATATATATAAAGAGAGAGAGAGAGAGAGAGAGAGAGAGAGAGAGAGAGAAAAAGAAGGGTTAAGGGTTAATAACAAAATTAAAAAGAAAAAACAATGAAAGATTCAAATTTAAATTCTCTTTTGTAGGAGAATTAGACAACACTAAGATACTATTAAAATATGTACATATAAATAGAAGTTAATATATATTGATAGATCTACATAATAAAATATTTTTTTACAGCCGTATAGACCTGTCTTGAAGGTCCATGAAGAGGTAGATATATTATGTAATGGGCAAAACCTAACCCATAAAACACCTAAAAATCCAACCCATACACAAGTCAAAAGATTAAACAAAAATGAAAGTAGAAAGCTAAAAAGTTTAAAGCCATTTGTCATCTGGTTAGGAAGACTTTTATCAAACATGTCGTCTTCTGCAGGCATATAAATATAGGTATCAATATCATGTAATGTGATGTGACAACCTTTTTTTATATACCTATATTGAATATATATATATAAAAAAAAAAGCTACCATGATCCATGAGGTTTCTTTGCAATGGGTTTCTCTTTTTTTATTGAAAAGATTGAACTGATTGCCTCATCCATCAGATGGAGATTTTGTCAAACAAAGATTATACCTACTCTCTCTGTTTTTTTAACCTGGTCCAAATTCAAAAAAGATAGTTTATAATATACAATTATGTTTGTAATTTTTGCAAAATTTCTTCGCATATAAACATATCGTCTTTCTCAAAAAAAAAAATTCATCATTGTCGCTATTATAATTTCAACCTGTAACATCCGCGTATGTGAACAAAGTTCTGTCTGAAAATAGTTCTATAGTAAATAACCTTTCTATTGTAAATAACCTCAGGGTCAAAATAATAACATCATCATTGCTACCTGTTGATCTATTCATGCACTAAAATTATACAAACATCTATCAAGAAATGTGAAAAAAACTTATATCAGATTGATTCTATTCTATCACAGTTTTAGCCCATTATTAAAAGCCTGTTTAATAGGAGAGATACTGAACTTGCTAAAACTCATTGACTCAACAAATAAACTACTCTAGTGATACTATGATTAACATGGAGTGTGATAGTTCTTAAATTGGGTATTCTCAAGCTAATGGACTATAAATTTGTTCTCTTTTTACTTTTTTTTTTTCCTTCTTGATGTATATAAAATTTTATTTTTGTGTAATGAGAAGAAATTAAAGTATGTAAATGTAGAGATTGATGAAGATCATTATATTTTCTAGAATTAGGTGACATGGCAAGTAATATCCTTTTAAATAGGTTTTATTTATTTATTTTACCATTAGATGTAATTAATAATTCAACAAAAAAATGTATATAAAATTTGTCAAGCCCATCAAGTGAAATAATAATTTCTCATATTAGGGGAAGTCCACATGACTAATAATTTCTCCAAAAGCCAAGAAAATTGGGCCATATTTTGGACCCAAAGCCAATAAAGACAAGCATTAGGCAAAGCTAGATGTTGCTGGCCTAGTCCTTATGAGAATGGACCTAAAATTGGGAAGTCACCAGCCTATATATATATATATATATACCCTAAAGTCTCATTTGCCTGTTCTATCCTAGGAGTATGGACCATTTTCACTTTCATTGATGATTTAGATTTTTACCAATCACAAAACTGAAGGAGATGTTAGAAAAGAAACAAACATAACTTGAGTTAGGAAAATTTCACCTTTTAACTCCCTCTTATTAAGAAGCTTTCAACTTTTTAAAGTAATATTTGTTTCCCTTGAATTTATCTTTAAAGCCTATTTTGTTGTGTATGTGTGTGAAGATAAAATGAGGCAAAAATAAATATTACGTGATGATTGTATCATTGGCATTTAATCGAACTACTAAGAATGTGCTAACCAATTATTGTTTTATGCTTTTTCAATTTTTTTTAAAATAAAAAGCTTAAGTTGGGTTTAAAAAAAATATATTAACACATCCACTTATTTTATATGTTTTGGATAAATTTGACTAAGCTAAGTCAAACTTAGATCCAAGAGGAAAAATGAGGGAAAAAAAATAGGACATTTATAAGCATAAAAACTCACCCCATATGTAAAATATAGTCAAACATATCTACATAAACATGAACATTAATTATTTCACAAGCTATCACCTTATTTTACTTAAAGAGGAAGAGGAAAAAAAAACATAAACATAACTATAAAACTAAATATAAACATACAAGTAGTTTTACATAAACAATGTTATCTTTTAATAGCTTATCTCGTCAAATTACCTAGAGTGGTTTTACATAAAGCAATGTTATTTTTTCACAACTTCTCGCCTCAAATTACCTAAGAGAGACAATATTTTCTATTTTTTTAAATCTACCACCTCATCTCATTTCACATAAAAGGTAATGTTATGACAGCACATTTTTTTTAATACTATTTTCACGACTTTTGAATGAATTTAAATATGAGAAAATTTTTAATAGAAAATCAGTTTTCTTTTAGAGAACAAAAACTTTTATGCAAAGCGACGTCATTTCCAAGTTGCAATAAATATTGTGTAATATTAGTGTTGTAACATTTTAATATTATCTAATTAAAATGAATAAATATGACAACATAAATATAAAGATATAAAGATATGGGAGTTAATAAATAATATTCAAAAGTATTTTATCCAATTTCTCTTTATGTTATTTCTATTATTATTGTGTTTACACCAACAATAAACATTTCTTTATTTGAAAAGTTTATGCTCTAATAATAAGCTATAAGCTATAAGTATAAATGAAGAAACGCTCTTTCATTAACTATTTATAGAGTTGGCTACCCAACCATGGTGGATGGGGTTTGGCCTATTAACCCATGGGTCAACATAATTCCGTCAATACTATAGGCTCCACCTAATAAAGGAACATTTTTGTTTAAGAGAGACAGAGTGACATTTGTATTTACTTACTACTGCATATATAAGGTATATATGTAGTGGTAAATAAATTTATCCTTATGCATATAGTGCATATAGTAACAAGGGAGATATGCACTCTTATTCAAAAAAATAGAGTACCTATTCATGCTTATTTTGAAGTAATTCATTTTTGGCTATATTGACTATGTTTTTATTTATGATGTATGGTAGCACAATATTTTTTTTTGGGTTAATCTTCCTATTAAATTCATTGCAAAGATTGAAGAATTATTACCACTTCATACTGTATTTTTTATGATGTACTAAATATTGTAAGTAACTATTAGATAAGAATTGAAAATGCATTTTCAACTCTTAAAAGAAAAATTGTGTTATTTTTCACTTTGATAAATAAAAATATTTTATTTATAATTATGCCCATCATTCTTCACTTACCACAAAAGTAAAAATGACAAACATGAGTTATAACTTAGTTTTACATAAGATGAAGAAGGAGAAAAAAACATAAACATAAACATACAAATGATTTTACATAACACAATGTTATTTTTCCACAACTTCTCACCTCAAATTACATAAGAGGGACAATATTTTTGTCAATCTATCACCTTATCTCATTTAAGATAAGAGGTAATGTTATGATCACACCTTTTTTTCATAATACTTTTCATAACATCTGAATGAATTTAGATATGAAAGAATTTGTTTACGACATTTTTCACAATTTATCACACCAAATTTTACATAATTGGAGCAATGATGAACACAATTTTTTCCAGCATTTTTATAGCTTGTTAAAAACAATAAGTTATAAACTAAGAAACTTCACCTTTATGAGTCACACAACTAGTACAATGTTTACTATATATTATCAAATAAAAAAAGTCATATTAACATGAGGAAAATTTTATTAGATGAATTTTATTTTATTTTATAATTTTTTCACTTATAGTTTCACCAAAAACACATGGCACAAGATTTTCATCCATATAGACAAAATACTCAACCAAAAGTGAGAGATATTCAAGGGGAAAAAAAAAAAAACCCATCAATTTACTTAGTGAGTTTTGGCTTTATGATATCCTTGTTTCTTCACATATTGTTGGTCAAATTGCTTTATTCCCTTCTTCTTGTCGGCTTTCTTCTCATTTTTCTCCTTTATTTTTCTCTATGCCCCTAATTGCTCCTCTAACAACAAACTAAGCTGATCCAATACATTGGGCTCATGAGATTAACATACATCTTACCCCCTATATCATTGATCAAACGGTCAGAATTGGTTCATGTAATATACACACGCACACATATTAGATCTTTTACCTTTACTACACGTTCTTCTACATGATCAAGCCTCTCTACAAGTGTTCCTTTGACTTCAGCCTCAATCTTCACATGGTTGATTGGACGGCAATGCTTCTCTAGGCTCCCTTGGGAAAAATCAAGGGATGACACATGTCCATCACTTGTGATGGTCCCACTTGATGTGGTGGATGCACAAGAGCTCTTTGAAGATCTGTTACACCCTCTAATTTCCTCCAAATGCCCCAACTAATAGCATGTATTAAACAAGTGACAAGTGCATATCAAAAGTTGTACATAAAATTTTCAATTTTTTTCCTTTCAATTAAAAAAAAAAAATGTCTAATTCAATTTTAAAAATAGAATAATTTGGTCCATTCATCTATTTTCTATTATTTGTTTTATTACATATTCAACAGGGTATTTTATTCAAAACACAGTTGTATTGTTGGGTTAAAGATTCAAGATACTTATATTTTTTTAGTATCTTATTGATATTTGAGACATTATGTTGCATAATATAACTAAAATGAAAATAAGTACCCTATGTATGATGTAATCAAAATTAGGTAAAATAAAAACTAATTATTAGAGAAATATTATAGGGGTGATTACTGATTACAACTTGATTACTGATATAATGACCAAAGTTGACCCTAATTAAGGAATAAGGTGTGGCTTTGGACCAAGTCAGTAATTATTTAGGGCAGTCACTCACATCATTAACTTATTGAAGTGTAATTTTCATATTTTTGAATAGGAGATAAAGTTTCTTAGTTTTTACTTGGACCAGGCTATATAAACCTCAAAGTTATTTGGGGCAGCATTTGACAAATTTTAAAGCTATTGTCATATTTCTATCTATAATGTAATTCTCACCACCATAAGTACTGCCTAGACTTTATCTAGGTATATATATCTCTAGGTAAAATGTCTTTATCAAGCTTTTCAAATCGAGAAAATGATTTCCTACTCAATGATATATATCAAGCTTTCAGAAGATTATAAAAAAAAAAAAAAAAAAAAAAAAAAAAAAAAAGAAAAAATGGCTTTCAGAAACAAAATGATGATTATGACTCTGTGGCTCTTTGTCCAAAATAAGAAAACATTTCTAATTAATGAATCCTATCATCAAGCTTTTCTAAACACAAGCAAAGTATCTCCAATTCCCAAAATCAATAAAGCTTAGTAGATTGATCAAGCTTTCTATCATAGAAGTGAATTCAATATATACCATAAAAATTCCAAAAGAAAGAATAGAATCCTCTCAGTTAAAAATGGAGAAAAAAAATTATTAGTTAATCATTTTCAGCTATGTTTTTAATTTTTAATTTTTAATTTTTTTTAATAGTGTACATTGAATGATGTGAAATTAAATATTAGGTTAAAATGCAAAACCCATCTTTTATGTTTCACTAAAATTCATTTAAATTCTCTAACATTATTTTCGTTCATTTCAATCTTCTAACTTTCAAGTTTATTCAATTAAGGCTTTTCCATAAACTTTTGTTATATGTTGTGGTTAATTTTCCAATTTTTTAAATTTTTCTTCAAATTTTTTTAATTAAAAAAATTCAATTATTGATTGAAAAATATTTTTCAGATTTTTTTTTTCAAAAATTTTTAACAAAAGTTGACCAAAAAATCTTAATTAAATAAATCTGAAACTTAGAAGATTGAAACAAACGAAAACAAAGTTAGAAAACTGAAATGAATCCTAAAGAAACTTAGAAAGTGAGTTTTGCATTTTAACCTAAATATTATATTTGATTTGTAATATTTTATTTCTTTCTATTTAAACGTATGTTAGATTTATGCTGAAAAGCTTGCGGTTCAATTGACACAGTCTAATATTTTTAATAGAAACCTAGTGTTTCTCGTAGATTAAAAGCTGATATCAAATTGATGTTACTCTATCACAATTTTAGCCCATTATTGAAAGCTGGGTTAATAGGAGATACTAAACTTGGTTAAACTCAATGCAGCCAAATGATAACTCAGGAAATGACTCAACAAATAAACCACTCTAGTGATATTATGATTAAATTGGATAGTGATAGTTCTTAAATTGGGCATTTTCAACTCAAGTTAATGGACTATAAATTTGTTCTCTTTTTTTTTTTTCCTTCTTGATGTAAATAAAATTTTATTTTTTGTAATGAGAAGAAATTAAAGAATGTAAATGTAGAGATTAATGAAGATCTTATATCTAGAATTAGGTGACGTGGCAAGTAATATCCTTTTGAATAGGTTCTTTTTTTACCATTAAATGTAATTAAAACCTCAAAAAAAAGAAAAGAAAGGAATATCACATTTGTCAAGCCCATCAAGTAAAATAAAAGTGATTGAGAGTTTGAGACCCTTGAGTAGGATCCATCCCTCATATTTGGGAGAGTCTACCAGGCTAATAATTTCTCCAAGAATATTCCCTAAAGCCAAGAAAATTGGGCCATATTTGGACCTAAAGCCAATAAAGCAAAGCATTAGGCAAAGCTAGATGTTGCTGGCCTAGTCCTTATGAGAATGGAACTAAAATTGGAAGTCACCGGCCTATATATATATTCCCTAAAGTCTCATTTGCTTGTTCTATCCTAGGAGTATGGACCATTTTCATTTTCATTGATGATTTAGATTCATCAATCACAAAACAGAAGGAGAAGTTAAAAAAGAAACAAACATAACTTTATCTAGGAGAATTTAACCTTTAACTCCCTCTTATTCAGAAGCTTTCAAGTACTTATTTCCCTTGAATTTACCTTTAATGCCTATTTTGCCGTGTGTGTGAAGATAAAATGAGGTAAAAATAAATATTAGGAGATGATTAAATCATTGGCATTTAATCAAACTACTAAGAATGTGCTAACCGATTATTGTTTTATGCTTTTCCAATTTTTTTTTTAAAGCTTAAGTTGGGTTAAAAAAATATATTAACACATTCTTTTATTTTATCTGGTTTGGATAAATTTGACTAAGACGAGTCAAATATAGATCCAAGAGGAAAAATGGGGAAAAAAAATAGAACATCTATAAGCATAAAAACTCACCCCATATGTAAAATATAGTCAAATATATCTACATAAACACCAACATTAATTTTTTCACAACTTATCACCTTATTTTACTTAAAGAGGAAGAGGAAAAAACATAAACATAACTACAAAACTACATATAAACATACAAGCAGTTTTCCATTAAAAAAAATGTTTTTTTTTTCACAACTTATCACCTCAAATTACCTAGAGTGGTTTTATATAAAGCAATGCTATTTTTTCACAACTTCTCAGCTCAAATTACCTAAGAACAATATTTTATATTTTTTTCAATCTACCACCTCATCTTATTTTACATAAAAGGTAATGTTATGACCGCACATTATTTTTAATAATATTTTTCATGACTTCTGAATGAATTTAAATATGAAAAAAAAAAATTTAAGAGAAAAATAGTTTTCTTTTAGAGAACAAAAACTTTTATGCAAAGCGATGTCATTTTGAAGTTGCAATAAATATTGTGTAATATAAGTGTTGTAGCATTTTAATATTATATAATTAAAATGAATAAATATGACAACACAAATATAAAGATATAAAGATATGGAAGTTAATAAATAATATTTAGAAGTATTTTATTCAATTTCTCTTTATTTCAAAAGTTTATGCTCTAATAATAAGCTATGAGCTATATGTATAAATGAAGGACTGACACTCTTATTTAAGAGGGAGAGTGTTAATATGTATTTACTCAATTCTACATACATAAGGTAATTATGCAATCGTATTTAAATTTTTCCTTATGGATATAGTGACAACGGAGATATGCACTCTTATTTAAGAAAATAGAGTGCCTATTCATACTTATTTTGAAGTGATTCATTTTTGTTATAAAGTCATGCCATTTGGTTTGAAAAATGTAGGAGCTACCTATCAAAGATAAGTCAATCACATGTTTCGTCCACAAATTGGGTGAAATGTTGAAGTCTACGTGAATGACATGCTGGTCAAAAGGGACGACCTCCAGGAGACTTTCGATACGCTCAGACGATACAAGATGAAGCTGAATCCAAGCAAATGTGCCTTTGGATCCTATTAAATTCATTGCAAAGATTGAAGAATTATTACCACTTCATATTGTATTTTTTATGATGAACTAAATTTTGTAAGTAACTATTAGATAAGAATTAAAAATGCATTTTCAACTCTTAAAAGAAAAAATGTGTTATTTTTCACTTTGATAAATAAAAATATTTTATCTATAATTATGCCTATTATTTTTCACTTACAACAAAAGTCAAAATGACAAACATGAGTTATAACTTAGTTTTACATAAGATGAAGAAGGAGAAAAAAAAACATAAAAGTAAACACACAAATAATTTTACATAACACAATGTTATTTTTCCACACTTATCACCTCAAATTACCTAAGAGGGAAAATATTTTTGTCAATCTATCACCTTATCTCATTTAAGATAAGGGGTAATGTTATGTGTGGTGACGAGGATCCCAAATCTAATTTAAATAGGCAGTGAAGGTTATTTTCGAGGATGCACCTTGGACCTTGGCGACGAGCACTAGTTATGTGAGACGCGTAAAGTTAAAACATCAAAAAGGAAAGAAAACAAACTTGGCACGGAATACGAGAAGAATAAAGAAAGAAGCATATAGAAGCCATCCCCTTCGCATTAAATTCGAGACAACCACTCTTCTAACCGCATTAATAAGGAAATGACCATGAATATTAGTGGCACGGCTAAGATTATAGGATAAAACTTACTAGCATATTCTAGATGGGACTGGAGTTCTGGGAGGGCAATCTCAGCCCTCCAAGTGTAAGATCCAGATAAGTTGTAGCTGGATATAAAAGCAAGAGGAAGATCCAGATGTAGGGGGAGGATAAAAAAAAGAAGAAAGAAAAGAATCTATCCATTTGTAAACACAACCTTGGACTAGACCCGAGGTCCAACACTTGTATTTTTTCTTAACCAGTTCTTAAACTGTGAATTAATAAAAGAGACAACCATTTCTTATTCAATTCTATGACGTAAACATTCTGAGTTCGCGCACTGGATATCATAATCATATTTGACTTCCCATCTCTAAACAAATTGATTGTGATAGCAAGCAGTAAAACCTTCATTTATTTCCATTTGTTGACCAACTGCTTTTTTCACCGTTACATTATGATCACACCTTTTTTTCATAATACTTTTCATAACATCCAAATGAATTTAGATATGAAAGACTTTGTTTACAACATTTTTCACAATTTACCACACCAAATTTTACATAATTGGAGCGATGATGAACACAATTTTTTTCAACATGTTTATAGCTTGTTAAAAATAATAAGTTGTAAACTAAGAAACTTCACCTTTATGAGTCACACAACTAGTACAATGTTTACTATTATCAAATAAAAAAAAAAAAATTTCATATCAACATGAGGAAATTTTATCAGATGATTTTTTTTTCACTTATAGTTTCACCAAAAACACATGGTACAAAACTTTTATCCATATATACAAAACCCTCAACCAAAAGTGAGAGATATTCAAGGGGGAAAAAAAACCCACCAATTTACTGAGGGAGTTTTGGCTTTATGATATCCTTGTTTTTTCACATATTGTTGGACAAATTGCTTTAGTCCCTTCTTCTTGTGGGTTTTCTTCTCATTTTCTCCTTTATTTTTCTCTCTGCCCCTAATTGCTCCTCTAACTACGAACTTAGCTGATCCAATACATTGGGCTCATCAGATTAACATACACCTTACCCCCTATATCATTGATCAAACAGTCAGAATTGGTTCATCTAATATATATATATATATATATATGATCAAGCCTCTCTATGAGTGTTCCTTTGACTTCAGCCTCAATCTTCACATAGTTGATCGAACGGCAGTGCTTCTCTAGGCTCCCTTGGGGAAAATCAAGGGATGACATGTGTCCATCACTTGTGATGGTCCCAGTTGATGTAGTGGATGCAAAAGAGCTCTTTGAAGACTTGTTACACCCTCTAATTTTCTCCAAATGCCTCAACTAATAGCATGTATTAAACAAGTGACAAGTGCATATCAAAAGTTGTACATAAAATTTTCAAATTTTTTTTCCCTTCAATTAAAAAAAAAAAAGTAATTCAATTTTAAAAATAGAATAATTTGGTCCATTCATCTATTTTCTATTATTTGTTTTATTACATATCCAACAGGGTATTTTTATTCAAGACACAATTGTATTGTTGGGTTGAAGATTCAAGATACTTATATTTTTTAGTATCTTATTGATATTTGAGACATTATAATGCATAATATAACTAAAATGAAAATTAGTACCCTATGTATGATGTAATCAAAATTAGGTAAAGTAAAAACTAATTATTAGAGAAATAATAGGGGTGATTACAACTTGACTACTGATGTAATGACCAAAGTTGACCCTAATTAAGGAATAAGGTGTGGCTTTGAACCAAGTCAGTAATTATTTAGGACAGTCACTCACATCATTGTTAGCATTTCCCATATTTGAATAGGACATAAAAGTTTCTTAGTTTACTTGGACCAGGCTATATAAACAGAGAAGTTATTTGGGGGCAGAATTTGACAATTTTAATGCTATCTATAATGTAATTCTCACCACCATAAGTACTGCCTAGACTTGATGTAGGTATATCTCTAGGTATAATGTATTTATCAAGAATTTCAAAACAAGAAAATGATTTCCTACACAATGATATCAAGTTTTCAGAAAACAAAATGATGATTATGACTTTGTGGCTCTTTGTCAAAAAGAAGAAAACATTTCTAATTAATGAAGCCTATCACCACGCTTTTCTAAACACAACCAAAGTATCTCCAATTCCCAAAATCAGTAAAGCTTAGATAGATCAAGCTTTCTATCATAGAAGTGAATTCAATATATACCAACAAATTCCAAAAGAAAGAATAGAATCCTCTCAGGGAGAAAAAAAGAAATTATTAGTTAATCATTTTCAGATATGTTTTTAATTGTTTTTTTAAATAGTGTATATTGGATGATGTGATATTAAATATTATATTTGATTTGTAAGAATTTATTTTTTTCTATTTAAAAGTATATTAGATTTTTGCCAAAAAGTTCGTGTTTCTCGTAGATTAAAAGCTGATATGAGATTGATGCTACTCTATCACAATTTTAGTCATTATTAAAAGCTAGTTTAATAAGAGATACTAAGCTTGGTTAAACTCAATGCAGCCAAATGATAATTCAGGCAATGACACAACAAATAAACCACTCCAGTGATATTATGATTGAAATAGATAGTGATAGTTCTTAAATTGGGAATTTTCAACTCAAGTTAATGGACTATAGATTTGTTCTCTTTTTTTTTTTTTTTTTTCCTTCTTGATGTATATAAAATTTTATTTTTTTGTAATGAGAAGTAATTAAAGAATGTAAATGTAGAGATTGATGAAGATCTTATATCTAGAATTAGGTGACGTGGATCACCGCACACCCTTGGTGCGATGGTTACTCCACAAGTATAAGTGCTATACTTGTGGAGTGTGGAGGGGCAAGGACCGGGGTTCAAGTCTCTAGGAGGGAGTTTCACACACATATACACTTAGATTAGATTAAAGTAGAATTCTATCTTGTATAAAAAAAAAAAAAAAAAAAGAATTAGGTGACAATGGCAAGTAATATCCTTTTATATAGGTTCTTTTTTTACCATGTGATTAAAACTTCAAAAAAAGAAAAAAAGAAAAAAAAAAAGGAATATCACATTCGTCAAGCCCATCAAATAAAATAAAAGTGATTGAGAGTTTGAGAATCTTGAGTAGGATCCATCCTTCGTATTAGGGAGAGTCTACCAGGCTAATAATTTCTTCAAGAATATTCCCCAAAGCCAAGAAAATTGGGCCATATTTCGACCCGAAGCCAATAAAGGCAAGTATTAAGCAAAGCTAGATGTTGCCGGCCTAGTCCTTATGAGCATGGACCCAAAATTGAGAAGTCACTGGCCTAAATATATTCCCTACAACTATGTACCTAAAGTCTTATTTGCTTGTCCTATCCTAGGAGTATGGGCCATTTTGACTTCATTCATGATTTAGATTCATACCAATCACAAAACTGAAGGAGAAGTTTTTTTTTTTTGAGAAACAACTGAAGGAGAAGTTAAAAAAAAAGAAACAAATATAACTTCAGTTAGGGAATTTAACCTTTAACTCCCTCTTATTCAAAAGCTTTCAACTTTTTAAAGTAATATTTATTTCCCTTGAATTTGCCTTTAATGCCTATTTTTGTTGTCTATGTGTGTGTGAAGATAAAATGAGGCAAAAACAAATACTACCAAATGATTACATCAAACTCTAAGAATGTTCTAACCAATTATTGCTTTATGCTTTTCCAAAATTTAAAAATAAATAAATAAATAAATCGGGTTTTAAAAAAAATATTAACACATCCTCTTATTTTATCTAGTTTGTATAAATTTGACTAAAATGAGTCAAATTCAGATTCAATAAGAAAAATGGGGAAGAAAATAGAACATAGGGTTAATTACAAATTACACTCCTAAAGTTTGAGAGTGTTTGAATTTTACACCCTGAAATTTCAAAATTTGAATTTTACCTCCTGAAATTTGAGAGTTGGGTTTTACACCTTGATATTTCAGAATTTGGATTTTACCTCATAAAGTTTGGGGATGTTTGGTTTTTACAACCTAGAGGTTAAAATCCAAATTCTGAAACTTTAATGTGTAAAATCTAAACATCTCTAAATTTTAGGGGTGTAATTTGCAATTTACCCTAGATTATATATAAAACATAAAAACTCAACCCCATATGTAAAACATAGTCAAACATATCTACATAACATAGTTAGTAATATACGATATATGTTTAATTCAGTAAATATACATACGGGAATAGTTCGGTAAATTTCAAAAAAGTTCATTTCAAAAGTTTGGCTTAAAAGTACGAAAAAGGAGAAAGAACAAAGAACGTTACATGATTAGTACATGCATGTACATTACGTCTATATTATAAAAAATTCGTAACAAAAATAGGGTACATTCACCAAATATTTTTTCTCACATAAATAAAATAATCTTTGTATCATGAACTTTAACTCCACTCAAGCGTGATTTGGTCATTGGATTATGTTCAAAACACTTTTTTTTAGTGATATTAGAAGTATTATAAATTTTACTATGAAAAAATGCTAAAGTCACAAACTATATTACAACTTGTTGATGTGATGAGTAATTATTAACAAGTAAAAAAAGATTTTAGTGGTGGGCCCATATAAGAACCAATAAAAATTTGTTACATCAATAATTAGTAAAAATATTGTAAAATAATGTGTGGGTATAACATTACTCTTTTACTATATAGTTCTTACTATGATGTGTCACAAATAAGAAAAATTAATTCAAATACTCATTTATTGTCTTTGTTAAAAACTCAAAATGGGACCGATCACTTTGTAAATTTTTTAATTTTAAAATTTATAGTAATTTTAGTGTTTTATATGACCTAACAATGATTATTTTGATATATATATATATATAAACAAAGACAATGATTATTTTTAGGAGCTTTTGTTTTTATTACTAAACAATAAACATGTTTGATAAGCATACGTTTCTTTTATTCTTTAATACCTTCTCTTTTATATGTGTTTGACGCCAATAGTCAACAACTTTTCATCAAGTTTTATCTTTCAATAAGCTGGAATTTACAAGCCAAATTTTAACTCTTCCACAATAAACACATATTTTACTTTTAGTTTGACATTACATAAACACGTATAGTTCTAAACAATTGACAACAATTCAGGAAATGCAAGTTTATTTGAATACTACGGACATACGTGAATCATATGCATATGCTACGTTTATTTACCAACTGAGCTACTTAAAAGCCAGCATTAGTTTTTTACAAGTTATCACCTTATTTTATATAAAGAGGAAGAGGAAGAAAACACATGAATATAAACATAACACTACGTATAAACATAACAATAGTTTTACATAAAATAATTTTATTTTTTACAACTTATCACATCAAATTACCTAAGAGATACATTATATTTGTCAATCTACCACCTCATCTCCTTTCATTTTATAATGTCATGAACACATCTTTATATAAATATATATATATATTTTTTTTTTGTAACTTCGGAATGAAGTTAAATATGAGATAATTTTTTAAGAGAAAAATGGTTTTCAGAAAAAAAAAAAAATTTATGCAAGGAGATGTCATTTTGAAGTTGCAATAAATATTATGTAATCTAAGCATTATTTATTTGAAAATTTTATGCACTAATAGAGAAGTAAGAGATATTGTCATTTAAAAGAGACAGAGTGTCTATTCATTACCAAATTTGTAGCATATTTTGTTGGCTGTAGTGGTTAAGCTCTAATTTATTATGCGATATATTGGATTTGGGGAAAAATATCCCCATTAAATTTACTGCAAGGATTGAATAATAATTACCACTTTATATAGTACTCCTCCAACTGCAAACACAACTGATACAATCATTTAAAAATTTTATGCACTAATAGGAATATCTTTTATGATGCACTAAATTTTGTAAATAATTGTTAGATAAGAATGAAAAATACATTTTTAAGAGAAATTTTGTTATTTTTCACTTTGATAATTAAAAAAATATTTTATTTATGATTATACCTATTATTTTTTAGGTAGTGTGAAAGTAAAAAATGACCCTTCATTATTTTTAAATTTTTCCACGCATAAACATGGCCTGATTATAACCTAGTTTTACGTTTTACATAAGATACAGATTTAGAAAAAAACATAAACATATATATATATATATATATATATTATATATATATATTTATATATGAGAAATAAGAGCTACAGTTATTTAAGAGTACATAATGTCTACTTATACTTATTTTGAAGTAATTCTTTTTGGCTGCAGTGATTAAGTTTTTATTTATTATGTAGAATAATACAATTTGATGAGTAATCATCCTATTAAATACACTGCAAAGATTGAAAAATAATTACCACTTCATACTGTATTTTTTATGATGCACTAAATTTTGTAAGTAACTATTAGTTAAGAATTAAAAAAAAAAAACATTTTCAGTACTTGAAAGAGAAATTTTGTTATTTTCACTTTGATAATTAAAAAAAAAATATTTATGATTATGCTTATTATTTTTCGCTTTAGTCAAAAGTCAAAATGACCCCTTTTCATTACTGTTGAATGTTTTCTATGTGCTAATCATAATCTAGTTTTAGGTAAAATAAAGATGTAGAAACAACATAAACATAAACATACAAATAATTTTACATAACACAATGTTATTTTCCACAACTTATCACCTCAAATTACCTAAGAGAAGAGAGACTATTTTTTTAGTCAATCACTCAATCTACATCATCTCATTTAATATGAGACTATATTTTTGTCAATCTACCACATCTCATTTAATATAAGAGGTAATATTATGATTATACATTGTTTCATAATACATTTCATAACTTCTAAATGAATATGAGAGAATAATTTCCTAATGAATTTAGATATGACTGTAAAAATTTAAATATATAGAATTTGTTTACAACTTTCCACCACATTTTAGATATGACTGTAAAAATTTAAATATATAGAATTTGTTTACAACTTTCCACCACATTTTACATAATTGAAGCAATGATGAACACAAATTTTTCCAACATTTTTATAGCTTGTTAAAAATAATAAATGATAAACTAAGGAACTTCACATTTATGTTTATTATTAACACGTGAAAAATTTTATCAAGTGTATTTTATTATTTTATTTTTTTCTCTTATTGTTTCACCTAAAACACTTGGCACAAGATTTTCATCCATATATACAAAACTCTCAACCAAAAGTGGGAGAAATTCAAGGAAAAAAAAAACCATCAATTTACTTATTTAGTGAGTTCTGGCTTTATGATATCCTTGTCACTTCACACATTGTTGGACAAATTGCTTTAGTCCCTTCTTCTTGTGGGTTTTCTTCTCATTTTTCTCCTTTGTTTTTCTCTCTACCTCTAATTGCTCCTCCAACTGCAAACACAACTGATACAATACATTAGGCACATCAGATTAACATAAATCCTATTCTCACTATATCATTGATCAAACGGTCAGAATTGGTTCATGTATTTTTTATATCTTAGATCTTCACCTTTAGTACACGTTCTTCTGCATGATCAAGCCTCTCTATGAGTGTTCCTTTCACTTCAGCCTCAATCTTCACATGGTTGATTGGACGGCAACGCTTCTCTAGGCTCCTTGGGGAAAAATCAAGGGATGACATGTGTCCATCACTTGTGATGGTTCCACTTGATGTTGTGGATGCACAAGAGCTCTTTGGGGACCTGTTACTCCCTCTAATTTCCTCCAAATGCCTCAACTAATGCCATGTAATTGACAAGTACTTATCAAAAGTTGTACATAAAATAAATAAATAAATAAAATTTCAATTTTTTTCCTTCAATTAAAAAAATAAAGTCTAATTCAATTTTAACAATGGAATAATTTGGTCCATTCATCTATTTTCTGTTATTTGTTTTCATATCTAGAAGGGTATTTTTATTCAAGGCAAAATTTTATTTACTTCTTTATTTATTTATTTTTTTAAAGAAGAAAAGATATTGAACTTTATTAAGACAAAACATCCAAATTAGCCAAAATAACATATTGATTGAACTTGTGGAGGAACATCCTCCTTTCACACACCACAGTCTAGGTAAATCTGAGTAATTAACTGCTAATCTAGCCAAACTATGAACTACTTTGTTGTCATTTCTTCTTATATTAGAGTTAGTCAATTTCGAGAAAAATTGTTTTATTGGATTGAAGCTTGAAAATACTTATATTTTTTAGTATCTTATTGATATTTGAGGCATTATGTTGCATAATACAAGTAAACACGAAAATAATTACCCTATGTATGATGTAATCAAAATTAGGTAAAATAAAAACTAATTATTAGAGAAATAATAGAGGTGATTACAACTTGATTAGTGATGTAATGACCAAATATTTTCTTTATCAGTTGACCCTAATTAAGGAACAAGGCGTGGCTTTTGAACCAAGTCAGTAATTATTTAGGACAGTGATTCTCATCATTTATTTATTGAAGCATAATTTTCATATTTTTTGAATAGGAGATAAAAGTTTCTTAGTTTACTTGGACCAAGCTATATAAACCTCGAAGTTATTTGGGGCAACATTTGACAAATTTTTAAGCTAATGTCATTCTCACCACCATAAGTACTGCCTAGACTTTACCTTGGTTTATCTCTAGGTATAATGTCTTTATCAAGCTTTTCCAAAAGAGAAAATGATTTCCTACACAATGATATATATCACGTTTTTAGAAAACATAATGATGATTATGACTCTGTGACTCTTTGTCAAAAAGAAGAAAACATTTCTAATTAATGAAGCCTATCACCAAGCTTTTCTAAACACAAGCAAAGTATCTCCAATTCCCAAAATCAATAAAGCTTAGTAGATTGATCAAGCTTTCTATCATAGAAGTGAATTCAATATATACCGCATATACATTCCAAAACAAAGAATAGAATCCTCTAAGTTAAAATGGAGAAAAAAAAAATATTAGTTAATCATTTTCAGCTAAGTTTTTGTATCTTTCTTTTTAGTACTGTATAGTGTACATTAAATGATGTGATATATTGAATATTATATTTGATTTGTAAGATTATATTTCTTTCTATAGCTCTGTGCATGACCTAGTGTTTAATTCTTCGTCTGAATTATAAATACGTCTCAATTATAAATATATTAAATAGTGTAATATTGTTTTTAATCTCAATTTACATAGTTAGTGTAACATTGCTTATAATCTCAATTTACATAGCTTGGATCCAGTGTTTATATAGTTAAATTGAACTTGTCAAGATAGTAACACGTGTTCACTTTTAGTCACGTAATCATCTCAACGGATCCAGTACCAAGCTAAACTCAAAATTGAATCCGAATTTGCCTAAAAAAAATTGAGTCTAATTATGTAGTTAGAGAGACTTACTATGTTATCCAGACGATCAAGCCTAGAAAGAATGGGTTCCTCCATGACAGCCATCAGCAAATATAGCAAATACACAATGGAAACAAACTGAATTCCTTTGTTCCTTTGCTTCTCTTTTTTTTTTTTTTTTTTTTTTTCTCAGATAATTGGTACCAATCTGCTTGGACTAAGAGGTACCCTTAAAAAGGGTGAGATATTAATAATTACATCATGCCACGTGTAAATCATCTAGAGTAGGTGTCAATGGAGGAAGATGACACGTGGAAGATATATGGGTATGGGGGTTTAAAGATGAGGATAATGATCATGCATGATGCACCACACGTAAGCCATGCAATGGATGAGGAATGGGCACGTACGTATTTCGTATTATGGTGTTTTTCTATTACAGGGTGGTGGTGTCAGATACATACTGATACAACTATGTTATGTTTGAATGTTTGTTGACGATGAAGATAAGAAAGAGAGGGGAATATTTTAGTTCTAGATGGGTCTTTAATTTTCTTGTATCTCTGCCATGGAACTGAAACTCCAAAAGTATGGAACTCACTTTTTTTATTCATAGTTCACGGTTCATATCTAGGATGTACGAACGCTTTATTTAGGACGTTGTACCCAAATCGTATTTATATTGCAATGGTATTCTGTTTGTCATATTATGTTATAATTTTTTAAAAATTGTTCTTGTCACCATATCGTACCTATACCCGAATCCGTGTTCGTGTATCATAGGTTTTTAGTTCATACACCATCTAGATTTTCTAGAGTTAGAATCTATGTTATTTTTTTTGGTAAATTGCAAATTACACTCCTAGAGTTTGGGAGTGTTTAGATTTTACACCTTGAAATTTCAGAATTTGAATTTTTACCCCTGAAGTTTGGGGTGTTTAGATTTTAAATCCTGACGTTTCAGAATTTGGATTTTACCCCCTAAAGTTTGGAAGTATTTGGATTTTATATCCATAAATTTTGAAACTTTAGGGTGTAAAATCCAAACACCCCTAAACTTCAGGGAGTAAAATTCAAATTCTGAAATTTCATAGTGTAAAATTCAAATACCCCCAAACTTTAGGGCGTAATTTGCAATTTACCAAATTTTTTTTTTTTGTAACTCTACAATATTCTTAATATATATATATTTGTAGAAAAATATTCTTAAAATCTTGATGATTCATTGATAAATGGGTAGTTTAAATTTGAATCATATTATTAGTGAATAAATAAATAAATATTTATTATTACTGTTTTATCATTTAAAGCCTAAATTATAAGTTATACTATTTTTCTTTGATCTATTTTCCATTCAATCTTTTAAGTTTTCACTTTTTTTTTTCATTTCATTACTTTTTAACTTCCATTAGTTTCCAATATAGTTAATTTGTCTAATCAAATATTATTAGCTCCACCACAACGATATCATTTTGATTTTTTTTAAAAGGGAAAACTACTAAAACTATAAAGGAGGTGTGTCGAAATTAGATAAATGGACTAAATTAAAAACATTTTAAGCTAAAAGAACTTAAACAAAAAATAATAGTAAAATTCAAAGACTGAATAAAAGCATGTCAAAGTTAACGAATGTCCTAAAGACATTGGTTTAAGAACTTTTTAAACCATTTTATGGAAAAATAATAAAACAATTAATTTTCTTGACAGCTTTTTATATTTCTCATAAAAGTGATGTTAAAAACTAATATAGTTTATTAACAATTGGCCTATGGACACCTATTAACAAGACCCATCAAATATAAAATTTCTTTTATTAATGCATGTCCAAGATTTTAAGAAACTCTACATTGAAATTACCTAAAAAAATATCAATGCGTTTACACCCATTGCAATGTCCAAGATTTAATGAAACTCTACATTGAAATTAACCTAAAAAATATCAATGCGTTCACCCCCATTGCACTGACATAAAATGCACAAGTTGTTAGTTTGTTTTTTATATGGTTTTTTTTTTTTTTTTTTTTTTTTTTTTGTGTGTACCATATGTGATAGTAAACTATAGGTTTGATGTGTGAGAATGAG
The DNA here is from genome assembly GCA_030021035.2 of Notholithocarpus densiflorus. Taxonomy (NCBI): domain Eukaryota; kingdom Viridiplantae; phylum Streptophyta; class Magnoliopsida; order Fagales; family Fagaceae; genus Notholithocarpus; species Notholithocarpus densiflorus. The sequence continues at coordinate 131,856 of JARYZH020000255.1, read as the reverse complement.
TAGCTCCACTGTTGGGGAAAAGCTTGTATTTAGATTAGCGGGCTCATTTGGTACTATTGTTTAAACAATATTTTTTAATATTTAGACATTATAATATGTATTTTTAATATACTTTTTAATCCACACATATTTTCATAATATTTAAACATTACTAAAAATTTTTTACCCAGGCTTTCAGTTTTTTCATTTTTCAATTGTTTTGCCATCTTCGAACCGGAGTCAGTTTATATCTTTTTAAAATGGATGCCTCCCAAGTCCCAAAGCTATATAGCTCCTCGTTAGTTGTGATTCTTTATTTCTTTATGAAAAACTTTTATTAACAAAGAGACATCCTAAAATCCATTTACTCTACTTTGGATTCTGTGAGCTTAAAAAAAATTGCTTTATCATTTTATCCATGTACTATTGTTTAATAAAATTTTCATCCACAACTCTAGAAATCCACTTCTTGATGATGATACCGATGTTTGAATAGGATTATAGAAGGATATGTGGGTTTTTTTTTTTTTTTTTTGGATTAAATTGCAAAACTTACTTTTTATGCTTCGTTGAAATTCATTTCAATTCTCTAACTTTACTTTCATTAACTGAACTTTTTATTTATTTGTTTCAGTTATCAACTTTCAAGTTTATTCAATTAAGACTTTTCTATCAACCGTTGATATATGTTGTGGTTAATTTTTCAATTTTTTAAATTTTTCTCAAAATTTTTAAATTAAAAAATATTCAATTAATGATTAAAAAATATTTGTAGATTTTTTTAACAAAAATTGACGAAAATACTTTAATTGAATAAATCTAAAACTTAAAAGACTGAAATTAACAAAAGCAAAATTAGAGGACCTAAATGAATTTAAAGGAATGCTGGAAAAACTTAAAGGGTCAATTTTGTATTTTAGCTTTTTTTTTTTAATGTCCAGGAAGCTTTGGACCTTTGAACACCTTTTTAGCTCAAATAGATTTTAATTAAAAAAAAAAAAATAGTCCCTGGACTCGAAGGCCAAAATGGTTTGTGTGCTTGGAACACCTAGGCTCATAAAATAGAACTAATAAATAATAATTGGACCCTTGAACAAGGAAAGTCATGCATGAACGTGTACAGAATTCCACATCAAGTGTTTATTCGGTAAATCTTAACTAGATGAACAATTATAAAGAGTCCTAATTGAAACTCGCCTAATCCTAAATTGCATGGAATGACCCAAAGGTGAATGTAGCATGCTACACATATTGGCCCAAACATGTATGTGCCTTCAAGGCCTTGCCCAAATGAACCTGTTGTAGAACCTGTTTTTCAAACAGGTAATCTGAGTATAGATTTTATTCAAACTTCTTGTGCATTGTTAACTCACTTATTTTAACCATGTAATCATATTATGTTTTACAGAGGCAAGTTGGAACTTGAATTTGTCAATGATTAATAACCTTCCATAAAAGCATTCTCATTTGGGTTTGCCAATTCACCTTTTATTTTGTGTTGGAAAGATTGTGCAATAATATAAAAGGAGCTGGAAACTCCTTTGTTTTGGCCTATATAAATAATTCTGCATATTTCAAAGCCATGAAAATACTCTATCAAACAAAAAGATACTATAGCTTGCATATAAACTTGTGGGATATATAATGAATAATTAATTGGTTCAAGAAGCAGTGTCCAATTTTTTTAAAATATACCAAAATAATACGTAAAAATCACTCCTGTAACAACAAGATAATTTTCTTTGCCACCTATCATCTACACATAATGTAAACTTCACA
>JARYZH020000255.1:38644-55098 GCA_030021035.2 Notholithocarpus densiflorus | reverse complement strand
CTATACATCATTTCATTTATTCCATGGAACTAGTGCACATCCAAACAACAGATTTTGAAAATTGGATTTGGTGCACCAATCAATTCCATGGCCTATCCATGATCTGACAACAGACTAAAAGATTTTGACACACAAAATAAAATCATATATACAAATGTGAACTGAATATAAGCACAAGAACATCTCATCATGCAAAAAATAAAGTATAACCAGAGGAATGTTCAGACCTTTTCTTCTCTCCTTGCTCCCTTCGCAGTCATTATCTGTTTCATCAATACTCCTTGACCGATTCCTGGAAGAGTAAGTAAATGGAATTTTAATCAGCAGTAAATAGGCACGAGCGCAAAAAAAAAGGCTCTTGGCTTGAATTGGCACCTCTTTCTTTTGTTTTCTTCTCGTTCTCTTTTTTCTGATTGCTCCTTCTCTTTCCGCCTTTTGTAATGAAGCTTATCCGCACATCTATTGAGAACGATCAATAAAAAAAAAACATTATAACATGTTTATACATCTTAAATTATGTTGTCATCACAAATTCATAAGTAGACTTATAGAATCAGCAAAAGCCAACTCACCTCTCACAAGTTACCAATTTCACAAGTGCTTGTTTGTTTTCTCCAGCTTCAGAATAACTAAAGTTGACCTGCAATGTAACAATCAAGTAAGATGAGATACAAAACTTAAATGGACAATTATGGATACTGTTGATAATATAGGTGGATGCTTGTACGGAGGCGCATATATGGGGAAAAATTAACGATAAATATTATCTTCCTCTTTTATCTCAATCTTCTACGCATAAGGAAAGATGAAAAGAGATCAGTATCACTCATCCCATATGTGCTTAAAGTAGACTTTAGAACCAGTAAGATAGCAGTATGATGCCTAGCATAACATGGACATTAATACAGAAAGTGCCAAACTGCCTAGATGCATAATGAAATTCCAACAAGAGTGTAGACAAGTTTACCTTCTCATTGTATGAATGATGCTTAACATCCACACCAATGTATATACATACATGCACCAGAAACAAGCACTTAATATTTTATAAGACTTCATAGGTCTCAAAAGAGTTAGAAAATATAACAATGGCAACATGCTTCCTTTATGTAGAAATTAATCCCAATGAGTTCAGCCACAGAGGAGTCAAGTAAATTAATCTTTTACCACATAATCATTTAGAGGTGGGAGGGATCATTACACCATGAATCATATATGACTAAAGCCTTGAAAGGCATGGTCAAAGGACTCAAAACTGCTGCTACTAATAAAAATGAGAAAACAATGAAAGCATGACAAGGCCTCTGACAATATCGATATGCACAAACATAGAAAGATTTTATTATACATAAAATTTGACAATAATATTTTCCATTGTAACTGCCAAGTCTAATCCCATTCATGCAATAACCAAGCACGAAAGCAAATTTGAACAAAGAATGGACACACTAATAAATTGATAACAATGTCTAAAGAGGATAGTAAATTGTAAAAGTGCCGATTTTTTATCTTTTCATTCCGCCATGAAGATAACACCATTTAAATTCTTTAAAGCCTCGCCCCTATATTGATTGGTGTGTAAACAGTGTGAAATTCAGTAAAATTGTATTACAAGACCTGTCACCAAATAAACTGCTCATTGCAACTATACACACGATCAGAAGTGGCCTCTCTCCTTACCCACCCTCTTACCTCCCTCAAAACCAATATTCCATGAAGAAATGAAACTGGTAATTAAGTAATTGAATATATTAATTGTAAAATAGAGACAATCCTTCAAAAAATTATCTCACGAGTAATTTCAGTATTGGTTCTTAAAGTTGCACATGCATGGTCAAAAGACTCACAGCTGTTACCTAGCATTGCCAGAACGATAAATACACTTCACTTTTTTTTATTGATAAGTTACACATGCACTTAGTAGGTTGTGAACCCATAACCTCACTCTCCAACCATACTTCTGAGAGGAGGAAGTATCATTTGAGTGAGGACTCATTCGCAAAAACATAAATAAATGAGATTTAAATTCGTCCAAAGCCGTAAGAGAAATTATCATAAACCAACAAAAAAATTTCCATACCCATAAAATGCTAAAGAGATCAATGATGTTACTAAAACACTTGCCTCATAGCTAGCCAAGTCATCATTTTCATCACAGTGTTTGTTACCACATATGAACTGCCCTGACAAAAAGGGTAACAAATCAATTCTAAACTCAAGTCCATAACCAACTACAAGATTTATTTTTAAAATATAACGAAAAGAATGAATAAACTTGATAATACCACAATGCAATAATTCAATCAAGCAAGGGAGGAAGACTAAGTTTTCAGGTGGTGTTAAGATTAGTAATCAAAATATTTGGTCAACCCTAAAATATTCAAATCGGTAATCGAAATATGGCTGGGAGTTGGGAAAAGCTGGGCCAGGTGGGTTGGACTACAGGGGTGCTCTCTATTGGCAGGCTAAGGGGTTAGAACATAAAATCCCCCCAAGGAATCATTAACAGACAAATGAAAAAACATCATTACTAAAATAACAAGGAGAAACAAAATACCTTTCCCAGATATGACTTCCTTCTCTGCCCTCCATCTCAGACCAATCTAGACAGAAAATTTTATATAATAAGTCAAAAACTTATGGTGTATATATATATATTTTATAGCAAAAAGTATGTATTTAAACACTAAAGCACAATTTTTATAGCACAAATGGGGAACTATCACAAAACTAGAGAATGTTTATTCTCTTCCCCCCTAAACATCATTTGAAAGTTAAATTAGACTCTAACCTCATAGAAATTTTTTTACTAGGTATGAATGTATCAAACAGCAATTAAACAAGTCCTTTTTTTCCCAGAACAGCAACCTATACAGTAAAGCTGATAATGTCTCCAATTTAAATGTCCAAATACTAAGCAAGATACAACAAAGTAGTTCAGGTTATATGGGATACCCAAAATCATTGTTTAAAACCCAACTAAAGAAAAATCATTTCCACTTTCTTTGACTTCCCACAGTTTCCTGTAGCTTATTTGCTAAATTTGAGGCAAAAAGATAAAAGTTGGCTAATTTTTAAAAAAGCTAGGGTTTTTTTTTTGGAATGAGAGTTTTGTTGCTTTTTTTAGAAAAAAACTAAGACAAAATCCTAACATACACCCAGTGCTATCTAGCAAAAGATTATTAAAAAAAAAAACGAAAAAAGGACATCTGGTTGATTTCCCCAGTGCTATCTAGTTCCTTTAGTTCTTGATTTTTTTGTATCTGTTTCTTGTTCAGAGTGTTCACTATCGTGAGCATGATGTTCAATTTTTTCAATATAAAGTCTTATTACCTATCAAAAAAATTAATAAAAAAAGCTTTTTACCCTCCTCTTAAAAAGGTGCAGTTATACTAACACAGATCATATAGGATTCAGATATATGAACCAAAAAGGCAAGCCATGACTGTTGCGTGCATCTTGTCCCTTTAAGAATAGTTACATGTACTAAAGAAAGCTCTATCACTAATCTACAATAACTAGGCAAGCATATTAGAATTCAAACTTACAGGACAAAGGGAAGAAAAGTAGAATTAAACAAAAGGAAACATAGGAAGCTAACCTACTTCTCACTTTGTTTGTATGACTTGAAAATTCACAGAAAATGAGCTTCAGAAACTCTAAATTGGGCTATTACAAGCTTTAGTCCAAATACATCTAAATAATAAATCAAATTTAAAAAGGTTATATTCACCAGAAATAAGCCTCCTAATATGGTGATGGAACCATCACAGACAAACTATCCACTGTAAGCACACTCATATATAGATAAAAGAAAGTTCTTTTAAAGAGACTAAAAATTTTAAAAGCATCAAAGTGAAGGTTCATCAGTTCAGTTAAACTTCAAAGTAGGAAAGATTACAAATATATATACTGAGTAAACAATCACCTTGCCAGTTCTGTATTGTGACATGTCCGCTATGCAATATCTTCAATGAGTTAAAGGTAGTGAAGGAACAAAAAACAGTTTCTACTTATAATATGGTAGTAGCAACCCAAACACTTGAAAGCTCAATAATATTACAAATTCAAAATGTAATTGCATTAGAGAACAGGCTCTCAAATTTAAAAAATTTTAAAAAGTAGAAGAAATATCCCAGAAGGCAAGCAAAAAGGGTACTAAAAGCATGTCCATTTAATTTGTTCTTTCCATTGCAGAACATTAGACCTTAACCAACATACCTCATGGTCAAAGTACATTCACCTAAAGTTATCAAAGGTATGCTCATGAATTGCAATTACCATACAATTGTTACATCACATGCTACTGAGTTGTTTTATGGATCAATAGAATGAAATGACAGAAAACGGAGGAAAGAGGAAAGCAAGGAATAGCTAATATGAGGTGAGCAAATGCAAAATGAGCAAGTATGCATTTGCATGAGATCAGGTCAGGAACAGCATGTGGAGCTCATATAGGGTAATGATATAAAGGTCTGGCTCCCTTTAGCATAATAGATCACAGCCCTTGAAATGAGCAATAGGCAAGCTTTTGCATGGGCAAATGAAAGGAGATTTCATTCTTCCCTTGTCTGGACGAATGATTTCTACTACACAGAAACTTGTACTAAGATCTATTTGATTCTGTAATGACTACATGCCTACCAAGAACATAATTATTGTGTACATCCTTCTATTAACTAAGGTTACCAGGAACCAGAATCACCATCAATTTTTAAATCATCTTAAGCATTAATAAGCCACATTTAAAAATTAAAAAGAATGAAAGCAAAATAGTATCTGCTTGCAAAGGATACTCTTTAAAAAGCTTATCATAATAACGCTTCACCAGCCTTTGCTCCCATGATGGATCCATATCATCTTCCTCAGTACGTATGAACCTTTGTAAATAAAAGAGAAGATTATTATTTTTGATCATCTAAAGGAAAATATTATTATAAAAACTGCCTAAAGCAAAGTCCAGAGAGTGGGGGAGAAAACATTCAGGAATATAATCTGAATTGAAGCTGAGAATTTAAAACTTTATACAACAATATGAACAAAAGAAGTCTACTGAGGCATCCGCAACCAGTAGATATACAGTATGGAATAACACAATGAACATACCGATATCCCTCCCTTAGGGTGTCTCGATCAGTTTTAACAGGTAACTTCACATTTCTAGAGTCTTCTTTTCCATAAAAGCTAGCTGCAATATAAATCAAGATTCTCAAAAGAATTTCTTGAACTGCGGAATGAATATGCAGTGATCTTGATAACTACAGCTACTGTTCAAGAGAAATTGCCAGATATTCTCCAGCTGTAGTGGCCATTTGGTATGGCCTATTTTTTTTAAAGGGTGGTTTAATACATATATAGAGAGAGAGAAAAAAAGAAAAAAAGAAGAAGTGGGGTTTTAAAAAGTGCAAATTTAAACCGCCAAACCAAAGAGGCACATAATCAGCTTACCTAATGAAAATCATTGTTGGCAACTAAATGAAGCACATGCAAGAGATGTTAAAGCATATTCCTACAACATTACCAGTACACTACAAACACAGATACCATGAAGTCCACAAATCACTTAATAGATATCGACACTCTTGTCCTAAGCTCTAGTCACTTAGATAAGGATGCTTAGCACAAAACAGAAACCACTATAATAATTTCATCAATAATGAAGAAAAATATAAGGACGACTGTAGCCCCCTTCCTCCTTAGTGGAGAGGATTGTTCATCACCCAATTGCTTTAGGACACGAGGATTAAACAAATAAAAAGCTCATTATTTGCAATGCTTCCTCAGTGGCCATTTTCTGTCTCGAACTATTCTCTAATTATTACCAGTAACTTCAATGTTTCTCCACCATATTTGATTATAAGTAAGAATCCTCCAAAGTTTCACAAAATTCAGAAAATACAATATTTTTTTACAAAAAATGAAATTCCTCCACATTTGAGCCCCAATTCTGATACCCAATTGCATTACAAGAATTTCTATATTCAACAAATTATTTCAACAATGGGAACTAAATTAAACCATATGCTGCTCCTAAAATTCATATTTCCAGAGTTTCTACAGTTCTGCATCTCATACAACAAACCTTGGCAACATAATCCAATAACTCTAGGAGCAAAAATCCAATCCACACATATATAAAGTAAGAACCAATTGCAACATTTTCACCTAAGAGTTCATAGCCACTAACAAACCATACCAACAAAGTCCAATCTTAGAAACAAAAACTATACACAGTAGAATAGAAACCTATTCTATTTTCCCAGCACAAGTTACAATCAGTATGTAACATGCAATCACTTCCCAAATCAAAAGCAAAAATACACCTTTTATACCCCAAATTTAAAAAGTTGCAAACTTTCATCCCAAAAAACATAAAATGTACCAAATTTTGACTCCCATCCACCTAAATTTATTCTGGGCAACATCAACTTTTACTGCACCACTTCACATCCATCGATCCACCACCCTTAACGGCAGATAAACATAAATATAAAAAGTACCCATTTTTCTCTTCCATCCATCCATCCACTCTTAAATTTACTCCAGGCAAAACTTGACCAAAATCAACAAACTATCTACGCATTGCAGGAACCTATTATCGATTCACATCAGCATTTTCATCTACCATGTATGCAATCTCATTATCAACACCAAAAAAACAAATTTACTAAATCAATACCCTTTTAAAGTTTCCATACATAAAGCACCAAACTTTAGAAATTAAACTATATTTCAGACCAAAAAAACAACAACAACAACAATAAAAGCAATGCCATTTACACACACACACACACACACACACATATATATATATATTAATTACCATAATCTTTGAGGAATTTCTTGTGGCGATCATAGGCATTGAGACCTCGGATATGAGCTTGGTACTGCCTGAAAAAAAAATTAGTATATACAAATACAAATATACAATAATTACTTAGAGGCATCGAATCGAATTGTGAAAAGAAATCAAAGGTAAGAGAGAAATGGAAGATAGGGGAAGAAGGTGAAGCTCACTGTTTTCGCTCTTCTCGGTCGAAGATCTCCGATCTCAGTGACACAAACGACGCCATTTCGTTTCTCTTCACTCCACAAACCCTAGCTCTCTTCACTGTAGTATTGGCGTCAAAGGAGGATAAGCAATTTTTTTTTTTGTTTTTTTAGTTATGTACAATTAGGGCAAAGATTCGGTCCAATGCTAGGTGAATCGGACCCGTTAAGACGCCAATGACGGTTTTAGTGAACACGTGCACTAGACCCAAGTCGGTTCTTACAAAACTCTCTATGCATTGGACCCGTTAAGATGCCAATGACAGTTTTAGTGAACTCATGCACTAGACCCAAGTCGGTTCCTACAAAACTCTTTGTGCATCGGACTTGTTAAGGTGTTTTATGTGTTGGTTGCCAATGCCGGGTCTAGTGAATAAAAGCACTAGACCCAAACTAGTTCCACACAAAATTAATCGTATCGGGTCTAGTTTACAAGACACATGTTTCTCCCTTAGATCGATTTGTGGTTTTGGTATTTAAGTTTTATTTTTGTCATTTTGAGCTTATAAGTCTATACTTTTTTTATAAATAAAATTTTAAATCGTTTCTTTAATCTTTAAATTCATTTTTGTTGTCAATATATTCCTTTTCGTTTAAAATTGTTGTTATCTACCTCATACAAAATGTAATTTGTGGGTTCTAGTTAGCTTAACTGGTAAAGTTTCTGATGGTTGAATAAAAGATCTGGGATTCAGTCCCCGCCTACACCAAAAATTCGATTAGTGTCTTGGTCTGATGATAAAGAGTTATTATCAGAAGTGAACGCTATAGGTTGAAACTCTCTCAAAAAATAAAAAAATAAAAATGTAATTTTGTTCTCTTTCCAATTTTAATTTTAAAAAAAAAATAATTCTATATAAAGAAAACATTTTTAAATATAAACTACGCAATATATATATATATATATATATATATATTTAAACGTCTCTCTCTATTGCATTGGTGGAGATTTATTAGGTTCTGATTATCATTATAACCAATGCCAATGCATTTCTCACATACGTTGGCACGTATATTTTATACATTGATTAATTTGATTTAAGCTTGTATATATTTTATATATAAAAATAAGTATATGTTAAACCATATATAAACATAAATTGTATACAAATAAATAGAAAGTGGTAGACTAGTTGATCATTGGTATTTCAAATGCTCATATACCATGAGAAAGAAGATTTAGACAAATTTTATGCTTAATAGATAAGATGGGCACAAGTTGGTGTTTGCAACTTTTGATACATAAAAGGGATCGGTTATTTGAAACAAAATGACACAATTTAAAATATATACTATGATAAAGATAAATAGTAGCAATAATATAGGAAAATCCTTACATTATATCCCCAAACACAAATTTAATAGGGATGGAGTATGCAAAGTGAAAATTGGTTACTATTCTTCAAGGTAGCACTCAGTGTTAACCTTTTATTTGTTAAACATTTAAAGAAAAAAATCATTATTACATAGTTGATTGACTCACCTTTGAAAGTTAAATTTATAATTATTGTATATCAATCGTCTATACCAACTCATTTAAACTTATAACATTGAATATTATAGTTAATTTATAAAAAAATCTCAAAGATAATAATATAAGATAACAAAACATGAATACCTATTTTTTTAAAAATAAAATTGCTATTGTGTTTTTTATTCCTTTTGAGGATTTTTTTTTTTTTTTTTTTTTTTTTACTGAAGAAGGTAGAGAGGAATAATTTATTCAAATCTCAACTATCAAACAACAACAAAGATACAAATGAAATCTTTTAGTAGAATAACATTTATGTTTATACATTAATTTAAGCATATTTATACTTTATATATATAAATAAATATTGCTTCTTCTTTTTTAAGGCTCTGCACATTTATTTTTTTGTAAACATAGTAACATATATTACCTATATACCAATACATCAATTGTCGATTCTTATAAAAAATAAAAAAACCATCAATTCTCTCCTTCCCCCATCCTTTGATAAGCTCTTCCTCCACTCTTTGTTCTCTTTCTCGTGTATAATATTAGCCATAAGAATCTCACTAAAACACACAAGATGGACAAAATTAAAAAGGAAAATTTGAAACATCAGTTACCAAGACTGTTATTATTAAAATTTGAGTATTTGAAAATTAATTTGAATTTTACGGTTCTGTTTTCATAACAGGTAGTATATGGTTAAGGCAAATTGAACTCAACAGCATAAGCCAATCGGGAAACAAGGAATTTCAAAACTCCATATAATATACTACAATTTTTTTTTTAAGAAAATAGATTAAGAGAAGAAGAATGAGTAAAAATGAACGAAAAATATTATATTTTAATAAAAAAAATGGGGGAAAACCATGTAATTAATTCACCATAATATGGAAATTGTTAAAATTAAGATTAATCAATCAAGGTCATTGGAAAGCTCAACAACAAGCAGTTCTACTGCTCTATACAAAGTTATAATAAAAACCTTGGACACGAGGCAATAAAATTCAATAAACATTGGAATCCCAAATTCGGTTCTGTGATTTTTTTAAACCCATTGTTTTCTCCATTTTTCTCATTTAATGCTTGAATACATTGCTGATGCCTATTTAGTCCATAAACTAATTGTGTACTGGAAATTTAAGCAATGCTTTTAGTCTCCTAATTAAATGATGTGGACAAACTAATAACTAAAACATTATCACTCCATTAGACACGTTGGGGACTAAAACAAATCGCTTTAAGTTTGTTAGATATTGAAGTTTTTTACTTAAGAATAAAAGCAATCACTTGAACCGTTGGGACTAAAATCTTTAATTGGTTAAAGTTTAGTGACTAATGGTGTTTTTTTATCCTTTTAATAAACATATGTATAGGCATATACATAAAATATAGATAAACATATATTGTATATGCACAAATAGAAAGTGAAAGCACAATGGAATGACCTATTTTGGGATGACTGCTTGCTTGAGCAAGGTTAAACTAGCCATCCGGTGATGGATGGATGATGATCAACTTCATAATCAATAAGGTCTTAGATGTCATTCTTCAACGCAAGACATATGTTAGTGTACTGACCTAACCTCTAATGAATAATGATAATAACTGTATTGGGTCATCATAATTCTTTGGCAAAGGTTATATATATATTTTAGTTTTATAATGTTAAAAAATGATATATAAATAACCGTGTTTTTTTTTTTTTAAGAAAAAGGTAAGATTCATTCTAAAAAAAAAGGGTAAAATAACGTGAAATAATGTTTAAAAATGAGATAGAAATAGTGTCCTAAGTTTTACGCTTAATAGGAAAAATAAAGGAAAAAGTTTAAAACTTAAGAATAGTAAATTACTATTTTAACCAGTTTGTGTGTTTTAATTTAAAATTATTTAACTAAAAGATATGGGCATTTTAGAGAGTTTAAGAATTTGTGTGAGGATATATTAGTTCGCAAAATGTTAAAACCCAAACAGGGAATCTTGTTATTAATAATATATATTTATATATATATATATATATATAAAAGAGGGTATTTAATTTTCATTAATATTGGCAAAAAAATACATCATTGTCTAGAGTTCTCTCAAATGGATCAACAATCCTTTAAAATTAAATTAATGTATTTTGAAATTAATTTTGTATTTATGAAATTTTTATATTTTGAATTTTTTTTTAATTAATGGTTCAAATGACATTTTTACTCTTTAATGGTTGAAATTGGTATATTTCCCCTTATTGACTTGTGGGTTGCAAAATTGGGTGTTTACAATACTAAATTTAGAAAGAAAAAAAAAGTTGTAACTTGGCTTTCCTTTTTTAATAGAGAAAAATTTGTTGCACAAATGTGTGCATTTACACACCACGAGAATATACTGAAAACATGACTTTAAGTCACGTTTTTTCAAATTTGAAATTATGAATTTAAATCACAATTTTAGTTGTAATACATGATGTGACTATGGTTTTCGGAGTTAAATGAAGAGCAGCCAAGGATATCAAATGGGCTCATGGAACAAATTTTAAGCAATATCATATAACTCATAAGTGACTTTGGTTCAAAAAGTTTCCCTAATCTATCATAATGCATTAATGCGCAAGACATAATTATATGCAGTACTATGTACCAAGACTAAGTTAGGTACTTTTGAGTGTAAAATAAGCATACTTTTCCTCTTAGAGCAACGTGTAGTCCAGTGCGAAAGGAGCTCACACGCTACAGAATTGAAGAAATTCTAGCTAGGCATATGGATCTTACAGGTTCCTTCTAAGTTCTAAAGTTAAAAATTTCTTGTGGAGAGCTTATATGAATATAGATAAAGTTGAGTTACAAACTTGGTTGCAGCTTAAAGTTACAACTTCTATTAAAAAAATTAACACGACAATATAGTTTGAAGATCTAATAGTTAGATTGCATGTTTTTTATGTTTTCAACATACATGTGCAATTTTCATGTCAATCGAATGTTATTTATTATTTGATTTATAAATTTATTTTTTAAGCATAATTTTAGACTATAAAAACGTTTAATTGATGACGTAGTTATTGATCTTTGATTTTTTGAAAATTTTTACAAGTATAAAGAATAAAAAAAGAAAATGTAATCAAATAGTGAATTTTTGTCAAAATTCAAATCCAATAAAGAAATTATTGAGCGGAGTTATAGTCTTAACAAACTTTGTCCTATGAATATATTGTTCACAAAGATCAATTTAGCGAATAGGAAAATATTATTGGATGGCTATTGTCCAATTTGCACTCAAGAACCTGAGACTATTGCTCATGTGGTGTGGAATTGTCCTTCGGCAAATGATGTGTAGATTTCCCAAAGGAGATTGTACATAAAGATTTACAACAACAATCAATAAAATAATATCTGTTATATTTATATTATTTTTTTAAGAAGAATCTGATATATTTATTTATTTATTATTTTAAAAAGTGAAATAAAGCTCATGTGGACTAAATTATATTATACTTCCATCTTTCAATAAAGAAAAAAAAAACTATTAAAAATCATTTCCAATGCTATTTTTTTCCACAATTATATGTTGTTGTTGAAACCCTCCTTGTAATTGAAATGGTTTGTTAGATTATTTATTCCAACAAATTTGATTTCTTTATATAATTGAGACATGGAGTTGGTGAATCAATAATCTAAACAAAATGGTGGGGCTGTAGTAGTTACTTATATGACCACATGAATGTGACATTCATCTGCAGAAGAAGATATAACAAAAGAGAAAGACATTTCAATCATGAAGAGCTAAACCACCCAATATATATATCAAAATCAAGCTAAGAAATAAAATAAAAACGAAAAACGATAGTGCTGCAGGTACTATAGTTCAGTGGATACTGGTTTGCCTCATATTAACTCAGTCGGTAGATATTACTTTTCCAAGCCTCATTATCATGGTCATATTTGCAGGTTCAAGACTAGTATGAGTTCCTTTTGATGTGATACACTTTATCCATTTGGCTAAAATCAGCCATAGCTTTCAATGGATAACGAATTGTATATTCTTTTGTGGTAAAAATATTATGGATTATGTTAACGGGTGCATTTTTTTAATAAGTCATTTTAAGAAAATCTTGATACCGTTTTTATGTGAAATATAAAAATAGTAAAAAAAAAATTTAAATACTTTTTTATATTTACATAAAAAATATCTTTTAAATTAATGCCCTTAGGCAGAGCGGAATTATAGCCAAGGGTGTGGGGTTGGGCCCCCTCCAAAATTTTAAAAAAATCCTTTATAATAATTATAACTATTAAATATTTTTTAAGGTATAGCTTATAAAAATAGGAGTTGACCCCTGAAGCAAAAATTCGTAATTATACCCCTACTTTTAAGGTATTTGATAACTTTTCTTAAAGATTATTTCAATAGTTTACTTACCGGAAAAAAAAAGTGAACAAATATTTGAAGTCTACAAAATCACAAAATTCTCTCAAATTAAATGCATTTAAGCATGTTCTAAATCACAATTCAAAGTCTTCTTTATAAATTTGAGGTTACATATTCTTTCAATTAGTGAGGCAACCCATCTAATTTCCTAACAATTTAAATCAACTTCTTTTTCTCTTTAGTCCAATATATATATATATATATATATATATTTATATACTATAACATTCGTTCAAATTACACGGACCGACAAAAAACCAAATGGGCTTTTAAGTTCATGGTTTTCGATTTTTCTTTTGCAAATGATTAAAACGTGGTCAGTCAAATCAAATATTATTCAACCTTTTTCTTTTCTTTCTTTCTTTCTTTCCTTTTTTTTAATCGATATTGTTCAACCTTTTTCATTGGCTACAATAAGGTACATGATATTTAATATGTCAATGATTAAGGGCCTGTTTGGTTTGTAAATTGTCATCACTCAATTTTTATCACTCAAATTTCAATTTTCATCACTCATCACTTAAAATACCCCAATTTCACAAACCCCACTCATCACTCAGTTCCCATTACTTTGTTTCAAAAAAGAAAAAAAAAAAAAAACTAAAAAGTCGTTATTTGCGGCTGGGCTTTGTTTCCAAAAAAAAAAAAAAAAAAAAAAAAAAAAAACCCCAAAAGTCAAACATTTCAGTTGATAATTACAAAAATGTCATTAAAAACTGAGTTTTAGAAACTGAAAACACCTAAAATGTGTTTTCAGTTTGCATAACTCATCACTAAAAAATTAGAGAATTGAGTGATGAAAACAAGGATTGAAAACTAAGCCAAACAAAAATTTTTTTTTGTGAAACCCACACGATTTGGATGATGGAAACAAAAAACTGAGTGATATCACTCAAAACTCGTCCCATCCAAACAAGCTCTCAATCACTTATGCTCTTAGCATATAATATATGCCATGATTGCAATTATTTAGTAATAGAGTTAATAATTTATTAGATCAATAGATCTATGTTTTGTGACTCTTACTTTTATATATGTCATTAGATTGATAAACTAAAGCAACTCAATTTGCCTGGTTGTATATTTATTTATTTGTTTCCCTTTTTGAAGATGTCTTTTACAAAGACATTTACTTCCTAAATAAAAAATCTGCCTAACCTCACACCTTTCCCAAATTCTCATTTGCAAATATAATAAATTTTTTTAAAAATAATAAAAGATATTTATATACACACATATATATTAACCATTTGGGTATGGTATTGGAAATGATTAGAGTTGCTTATTTCAATTGAAGGAAAGTCAAACCCCTAACTAAATAATAAACTTTTGGTTTTAATTTTCCAATTTTCAATCTTAATATTTAATTTTCAAGCATAATTTCCCCCCAAATAATTTTATGCATATTTTTTTTGGGGGGGAGGGGGTTCTTGTACTGTAATTTAAGGTTATGGTATTAGCTATGATTAGAATTGCTTATTTAAAGTGTTATAATCTTAATATTTCATTTATATTAACATGAATTATAAAGACTAAAATACTTAAAAACAGATGAATGTGGTCATAGCTAATACTATAATCATATGGGGGGATCCATTTATTTTAACTAATGATTTATTTAATTGTCATGAATTGCTTAATTTGACTTAATTTTAATGATCAAAATACATCGAACATGGTCAATTGGTCATATAAGGTTAGACATGAATACCCCAATTATTCTACCAAAGATAAAAGGAATACTCCAAAGTTTTTTGAGGAAAATTTTGGCATTATTTTATTTTGGGGGCTTTCTATGGTACCTCAAATTTTTTAAAGGATGTGTCTATGATAGCAACACACATGGAAGAGTTACTCTTTATTATAACATAAGTTACTAATGAAAGTTAAAGTTATTGCCATGTTTGTTAAAATGGCAACAAATTGAAAATTAAAAGGAAAAAAAACACAAGTTTTTATTGTGACATGGTATAATCTAAATCTATTATCGGATTTGACATAAACTCTATTTGATCATATCAAAATAATAAGGAAAAATAAAATAATATATTTTAAAAAATTTTGAAGTTGCTACTCAATGAAATTTGAGTCAAATGCAACCAATTTACATTTGGATTACCATACCCAAATTTATATAGATATTGTAAAATTCATCTTTTTTTTTTTTTTTTGGGTATACTTAGTGCTTGTTTGATTTTTTTTTGTTGTTGATTAATCTTATAAATAGAATAGACAACTTTTTAAAGTCTAATTTTTTTAATATACCAATATTTTTATATTTTCCAAAGCAAAAAAAAAAAATTATTATTATTATTATTATTTTTATATAAGATAAAATTTTTACTCTAACCTAATCTAAGTGTATATCAGTATATGTGTATGAAATTCCCTCCTGAAAACTTGAATCCCGGCCCTTGCCCCTCTCACTTCACAAGTATTTATATTTGTGGGGTGACCACCGCATCAAGGATGCACGGTGGTAAAAAAAAAAAAAATTATAAGTACAGCAAATGATATATTTTCATTGTGATAAAGTTTCCATTTTTTTTTACCAAAAAGAAAAAAAAAAGTTGATAATTTCTATTTTTAATTTTTTATCTCAGTCAGTAGATAATTTTACAGGATCAAATGATTGGAGTGTGTATGATCTGTGTTTTGTTCACCTAATAATCTTTGTCTCTTTCTCTCTCTCTCTAAACAACACAGAAAGGGAGAGTGTCGGTGGAGCTCGTAGTTGTAGTTGTTGTTGTTGTGTCGCTTTCGTCCTCTTGAAGCCATTTCATTCAATATTTTATATTAACCATTTAACAGCTATACACTCACTGTTTGAGCCGAACACACAAAGAGAGAGAGAGAGACAGAGAGAGAGAGACACACACTGAGACAGCTGGGCATAGCATAGGCATATTAGCATTGCTTGGTTTACTTGGGTCAAATCGACCTCTAAGTCCATCAAGCTCAAAACTTTCTCTCTTGGGCTTCATTTTCTCTCCCTTTTCCCATCTGGGTGTCTCTTGGTTTTGAGATCTGGTGGAGGTTTTGGCTGTTTGGGCAAGGAATTCAATTGGGTTTTCATTGAAAATTCAGTCTGATCGATTTGGTTTGAGGTAAGTTTAGTGTTTTGTTGTTGAGAAAATTGAGAATTGGCATCTGGGTTTGTTGTAACAGTTGCATTTGAATTAAGATTTTATGTGTTGTTGACTACTTGACTGTGTAGCTAGTTGATTTTACTGATAGACACACTGTTTGGTTGCCGAGAAAACCAAGGAAAAGAGTGAGCTGTACTAGGTTGGTTGAGTAAAAACACTTTGTTTCCTCAGGTTACAGTCTTGTGAAGGCTCAAAGCTTGTAAAAATTTTTTCCCCACATTTTTCTTAGCAACCAAACTGAGAATAAAGATTTGGAATTTTTGTAATTACATAAGCAATTGATGACTGTAGAGAATGCTTGTTGAATAGGGTAATCTGATTCATAGTTGTGCAGATCTGGGCTTTGATTTGAGAAAGAGACGTGTTTTTGA
>JARYZH020000255.1:0-33644 GCA_030021035.2 Notholithocarpus densiflorus | reverse complement strand
CCACTGGGAAGCTTTTGACTTTCCCATTCTTACCAACTAATCAGCAATCATCTTTACCTAAAATCACTATTCTAGGACCAGGAGGTTGCCCATTATCTCTAGGACATGCTCAATGTTGCATGTTCGGGCTGTCCAGTGCTTTGACAATTTCTCATTCTTATAACAGCCATGTAGCTTGTAGAGTTGAGATTTTTTTTGCTTCCAAATTAGAAGTAGAAATGGGTTTAAGATTTTATGCAAGTTAAGTGCATCCTTGCTTTAGTTTCCTTCATTTAGCTAAGCAAGTCTTCTATTCTTAGGTCTGCCAATAATTGTGATTATTACAATAGAGTGAAAGGATAGCTTATGGAAATTTGCACTTGTACACTCCTATCTTTTAAAAAAAATATATTTGCTATGACCTGGCTTTCTACTCTTTTTTTTTAGATGAGGCATTCTATTGGTCTTGTGAGCTTACATTTTTTTAAAATTGTTCTTTGCAGGAAAAAAGGCTTCAATTTCAACTGATGATCATAATGTTGATGACGATGATAACTTTGATGAGTTTCTTGAGGGGATGTTTCCATGACCGACTGCTGCCATATTTAGACGGCTAGTTGCTTGCCAACATTGACAACATGATAGCAAAATGCTGGAAGTTCCAAAATAGAATGAACCTTGGTGTTTCATAGTTCCAAACATTTCTTTACCCTTTAAATTCCACTAAACCGTTATCTGTGTGTCCATTAGGAACAGAAATTAACATGTAACCTAGGGAAGCAAATAGAATGTATAATATATTTTCATTTCAGTTGTGGGGAAAAGGATGACAAAGAACTATCATTGAGCTGCATGTAGTTACCATTCATCGGCTTGCAAAGGAAGTGAAGAATGAGTTTTGCAGGCTGCCTATGGTAAGAGATGATAACAAGTGAATTGTAATTTACATTTGGTTTGCTTGGGTTGAAGAAAGAAACATCAATTATGAGAGGCGTGTAAAAGTAACATAAGAAAGAAACCTCAATTATGAGGCGTGTAAAATCAACATGTGGTACAAGTTAAATGCAATATGTGAGATTTAGGTGGTTTGAATACCAGCCTAATGTTACTCAGCTTTTTATGATGAAGTTGTACGGCCCGTCTATGTACACTCGAAATGATATGATGCCATCAGTTACGAGTATGAAGCACTCCATTGTTAAATTAATTCCAAAATTTCAGTGACCTTTCCTGGGTTTATGTATTTATTTTTTATTTTTAAATTTGATTCACTTTTTTCTCTTTGTTGAGCTTGGATTCTGGAAGTAGATTCCTTGTTTAGAAAAAAAAAAGGAGAATATTTATCTCTATTTAATTTTTAGTTGGACGATGTTGAAGCCTTTCTGTTTCATTAGTTTCTTATCAATTAAAATTTTCTGAAAAACCAAAAAAAGAAAAAAAAAAAAAAAAAAGATGTTGAAGTGTTTTACATAATCGTTAATCATTGGATTCTCAACAAATAAAAAATTATCATGGGGCTTGAATTGAGGTGTTTTGGAAGATTAAAATAATGTTTTTAAAATCCAAAACTTTGTTTTGCGATCACAGACTCTTTATAATTTTTTTTACAAAGTTCATTATAAACTCGAAACACAATTTTGCGCACCCTCATCTATTATAAAAGAAATTTGGTGAGGAAAAGTATTAGTGTAGTCTCTTGTATATCTCCATGGTTCACTCCTTAAAGAAAATTATATCACAGAAAATTATACCATCCTCCCTTGAGGTATAAAGAAAGAAATGTCAGTGATCTCCAAAGCTTTACAAAAGTGAGTCTTTTTTTTTTTTTTTTCATTCTTGTGATAAAATATAACAAATACAATGAAATTTTTATTCTGCTTTTGAGTTGCCTAAATAAGTGTTGTTCATAATCATTGAATCAAAGGACAGGCTAGTCCATAAAAATAGGATAACGTTAAGGGTAAAGATAGCTAGTTCATTGTCTTTGCTATGTTTATCATAAAACTAGCATCATAGCAGAACTTTGCACGACAAGAGAAGGGAGGATCGACAAGGACAGATTATAGCTTGTAGGCTGTAGGGATATTATTCTTAATGTGGACTTTCTTGGAGTCTTGGCCTATTGGTGTATACTGGATAAGTGTCTATTTGTCCTGATTTATTTTGTCTAACTTTGTAGCTTATTTGTTTATTATATATAGCCTTTTAAAACTCTACCTTTTCAAGTACAAGTTTTAAACATTTTTTTCTAAAATCTTTTGTATGTTTCTGTATAAAACTTGTATATAGTTTTAGAGCAAATCATACTACTGCTTGTAATATGATTCAATAAGAGGGTCAGGGTCTGTTTCCATTTTAGATCTTCACGAGTTTCTGTTTGTTCAAGAAGATAGAGTTAAGATTGGTTTTGATGGTTGGTAATTGATGTACATGAAATTTTCTAAATAACAAAATGATCGAAACTTTAAATCTCATTGTTGTATTAGAAAATAATGAAAGAGAGAGGTTTACTTAAATAATATGCTTTAATTGTTTACCTAATTATCCATCGGTTTTAATATTAAAAACTTTTACGAATAGTAAAAAACAGTTCATGGTACACAACAAACTATAAAAGCTATTTGTCAGGACATTTAATGTACGTTACATGCATCTTTAAATTTTTTTTTTTTTTAATCTCTTTATTCCTTCTTCTCGTGATTCTCATGACACCTATGTACTTATAAAACTGTTCATCCAATACAATTATTTTGATAGTTGTTTTTTTAGTCATTCTTATCTTTTTTTTTAATCTGTCTTAGTGCATCTCCATTTTTTTCTATATGATATGAGAAATGGGATACATTTGTAAGAAATCACAAATGAGAATATAGTTTTTCTTTTTCCATATAATCTCTCTTTCAGGTATTCTCTTATGTTTATATTGCCAGTACTTATTTGAGCAAAACAATTACTTATAATTTAGTTTTTTTTTTTTTTTACAAGATAAAATTTTACTCTAGCTTAATTTAAGTGTATATGTGTGTGAAGTTCTCTTTCTCCTGGAGACTTGAACCCCGATCTTTACCCCCCACACTCCACAAGTACTTGTGAAATGACCATCGCACTAAGGGTGTGCGGTGGTACTTATAGTTTAGTTGAATAGTTAAGACCAAATGAAACATGAGAGTTAGAAGTAACTTATCATCTAAAAGCATTTTCAAAAGATTACTGCATTTATAACGACATGTTATATTCTAAAGTTCTATTTATTGAAGATAAATAAATAACTAAATATTTACAATTAAAGTGTCCAGTTAATGTTTATCCTTAGGTTATACATTAAGGATTTTACTAATGTGTGCCCTAAGAGCACACAATAGTAAACTAATTTTGGAAAAAAGTTAATCGGGAATTGAAAAAGTTTTGACAACTTTTTTAATTCCCAATAAAACTTTTCCAAAAATGAATTTGTTAATGTGTGCCCTAAAGGCACACATTAACCGGACCCTTTTCTTAAATTTTTTTTTTGTTTTAAATGGTTTACTCAAGTATGTCCTAAGGCATACATAAGTAAAACTTATAATTAAATTGACATGAAAATGTTTCAAACATGTTTGGTTCTCAAGAAATTCAAAGTTACAACAGATGAGCACACAATACACTGATGTGTAAAGTGTATGAGTACCTGACTAATAAGTAGGTAACACAACTTTTCCAAAAATGAATTTGTTAATGTTAATCGGACCATTTTCTTAATTTTTTTTTTAAAAAAAATGGTTTACTCAAGTATGTCCTAAGGCATACATAAGTAAAACTTATAATTAAATTGACATGAAAATGTTTCAAACATGTTTGGTTCTCAAGGAATTCAAAGTTACAACAGATGAGCACACACTACACTGATGTGTAAAGTGTACGAGTACCTAACTAATAAGTAGGTAACACATTAATGGTCTATGAGGTACACAACCTGACCACATTAACTCTTTTAGGACTATTACTGGCCACAAGTCCCAGTTAAAGAATAAGCAAAAACAAAAGGCAGTAGTACAATTATGTCTCCTTATCCTTTAAGAGAAGCTTTCTATTTGTACCTAATTTTTTTGGGTCTGAAGAAAGAAGTTTCTATACCCTATAGGGTAACCTCAAAAACCTTTATTATTAGCAAATATTTTAACTTTCAAAAGAAAACAAGCCACATTTGGCACCTTTTTACCCAAAATAATTTGTTCCTGCCACTATATATAAAAGTTGACTGGTAGATTCATTCTTAAAGCTCACTCATTACTCATTAGTAATGGGTATCAGAATCAGACAAGATATTAGATGCCTGTCAAGTGTCAACAACATAGAAAAAGTTATCAGACACAGTTTACTATGCTCCATTCACAAATCCAAAACCCACCAAATGTTTTTTTCTTACAAAACAAACAAATACTAGTCTTAGTACCTTAAACTGCTACAAATATTTTCTCATAATTATAGTTAAGATTTAAGTACAGTATTTATGTATTGTTTCTTAATTTTTTTTTTTTAATTTTATCACGTGAATTTTTTTTTTTCATGAGATAGAAGTATATTTTTTAATTAAGTAGTCACATGACTGAATATTAAGAAGAGAACTTAAAGAACAATACCTAAAATACTGTACTTAAGTTTTGTCCATTATTTTATGTGTTAGACTACAACTAATTATCTGTCACTTTTCTATGAACTTATTATTTTTTCTTCACAATTCATAGTCTGCACATGTGAACAATTGTGACATAAATTATACTATTTTATGCGTTCTTATAATTTTTCACAAATAAAACCCATCAAATGTCTTTTCGTACAAAACAAACAAGACATGAAAAACAAAACCCAAAAAAGAAAAAAGAAAAAAAAAATTGCAATTGCCAATGCCAGCTCTAAAACAGCACAGAATATTTGTACCTTTGTTGTGATAAGCTGCATTGGGAGTTACACCAGCCAGAGACCATACCAGATCGTACGCCACGTGTCAACTTTAGGTGCTACACAGTGCAGTCTAATTACACGTGCACAAGGCACGTGGGGTGGTGTTGAACTCAAAGCAGAATTCTTTGCTTAGGTGAGCTTGTACGTTTGGAGGCACAGATCTTTGACTGCTACCTGGGATCATGACAAATGACACAGTTTTTCTTGCAGTTTTTGTTTTTGTTTTTGTTTTCGTTTTTGTTTTTTTGTTTTTTTCTTGTTTTTGTTTTCGTTAAATTAAATTCTAAACTTATATTTTAAGAGTTTTTTCAGATTAACCTATAATTCAAAAAATACCCAAATTTAAAGCAATTTCAAATAAAAATTTAGGATAAATTGTAAAGTATATCCTAAAGTTTAGAATTGTTTAAATTTTACATTTTGAAGTTTGGTTTCGTTAAGAAAACCTCACCATCTGTTAGTTTTGATTGTTAAGTGATATGTTAGTGTGTTAATGTGTATTTCTTTTTGCCAAGTCAATCTTAAAACGATGCCACTTTAGAAGCACCAGCTGTATTCTTTGTCTTAAGTCAAATAACCTCGTTTTGGGAGGCTAGTTTGGGAGGAAAAAAATACGTCAATACATTAGTGTGTCACATAACATCCTAAACAAACGAAGAGCGGAGTTTTATTAACAAAACCAATTTTAGAGTGTAAAATTCAAATTTTCAAATTTCAAGGTATAAAATCTAAGTAACCCAAAATTTTAGGGTTGTACTTTGCAATTTACTCACAAATTTATAATTTCATCGATTATAAATCAAAAACTAATCTTTTAAAATCATACAAATTTAAACCTTGAACTTTTTAAGTTTGATTTTAGGATTTAATTGGAGGTTAACTTTGTTACAATTTTAAAAGTTCAGGGTCCAATTTGAAATTAGAAAGGTTTAAAGTTGAAAATTTTGAATTTATATGTAGGGTGCTAGGGTTTAAAATGTAGTTTGTCCTTTTTTATGTGTTACATCAACGGTCATAATAAGCTCTTTATTTGTTTACCAAAAAAAAGCTCTTTATTTGTTGAGAAAACAACATCTGAAAGACCTAGAGCATAAGAAATTGTTGAGAAAACAACACCTGAAAGATCTAGACCATAATAGATCTCAATCCTATTCAGACTTCAGAGTGTAGTGTCCAAATAATAAAAGCCTATTCTTGAGCTAAAAAACCAATTTCACACAACCACCTTTGAATGTTTGAATTCAGATTCAAAATTCCTAATTATTGGTCATGATTATGGTAATTCATTTTATATTCCAATCCCATATTATTAAAATACACAAAAATGATCCTTGAACTCATCATAAGCAATTTTTTTTTTTTTCAAACTAGGTTTGGAGGTAAATCACATCCCTATGCCCTAGTCCAAATAAAAAATTTTCTTATGGAGCAACCATGTGCTATCAATATCTAGATCCCACATTTTGGTAAAGAACATGTTTAATTCTTTACTTTAAGCTTCAATCTAGTGCACTGGACACTAGTTGAAATATGTTTATTTTAGGACATATGTTGTACCCATATCTCCCTCTAATACATAGGAGCATTCAAGATAAAACCAATTCTTTTCATATTATTACCTCTATCTATCTCAACTTAAGTAAAATAATCATCTTGAAATATATATATACACACACATTTTCATCTCAAATGTGTGGATCAACCCTAAAATATTAAAATGTTAAATATGAGAGCAATTTGCATTTTTTAGTATTTTTAAAAGGAAAAAATTTAGCTACAAAATTAGTTGCAGTCTAAGGGTACAACCTTACTCAATAAAATAAACAATACTGCATATTTTAAAAATTTAACCGTTAAATTGTATGTTCTTTTCACTCTTAATACACGTGTCAATTTTTGTGTCAATCGAATATTATTTAATATTTACTATATGATCTATAAGCTTATATTTTATGCATGATTTTAAACTACAAAACTTACAACTTAAACAATTTATTAATGACATGGCTATTCATCTTTAATTTTTTAGAAATTTTGCAAGCATGAAGGATATAAAAAGAAGATGTAATCCAATGGTGGATTTATCAAAATTCACCTCCAATAAAAATATATTAAGTAAGGTTATAGTCTAAGGTTACAATCAATTTTGTAGCTAAACTTTGTCATTTTCAAAATAAACATTTTGGATTCAAATTCCCCATTCCATTGTAACTATCGAATTATGTTTAAAAAAAATTACACAATAATGATCATTTAAATAATTGTGAACAATTTCTTATAAACTAGGTTAGGAGAAAAGTTACATCCATATGCCTTTGTCCAAATAAAAAAAATTTCTTACAGAGAAATCATAAGTTATCGTTCTCTTTAGATCCCACATTTTAGAAAAGAAGCTTCTTTACGTGGAGTTAAGTTTAAGCTAGTACACAGAACACTAAGTACCCGTTTGGATTCAAATTAATTTGGCGTTTGCGTTTTGTTTCTGTGTTTTTTTTTTTTTGGTTCAGCCCGCATTTGTTGACTTTTCCATGGTAAACAGTGCACCCGTGCACTGTTTACGGACCCACAAATTTCACTTTTTAACAATTTTTTCATTAAAAATAGGTCTCACAGTACTATTCACACATTTAAAAATTATTTCGCTACAGTGTTTTGAGTTTTCAATTTTCAGTTTCAGCAAAATAAGCTCAATCCAAACGGACCCTAAGTATGTGTTTGGATCCTCGTCATGTCTACTGCGTTTTGCGTTTTCTGCTTCTTTTTTTTTTTCACGCATTTTGCTTTAAGGGACAATTAGCACTGTTCATGCACTGTAACAGCACTGTTCATGGGACCCACAACCACTTTATTAAAAAAAAAATTAAAAATGAGTCTTACGGCACTATTCACACATTTAAAAATTATTTTTCTACAGTATTTTCAGTTTTCAATTTTCAATTTCAGTAAAAATAAGTTGTATCCAAACGGATCCTAAGTCAACGCATGATATTTTAAAACACATATCTACTCCAATAAAAGAGAGCATTTGAGATAAAGCCAAGTCCCTTCATAATACTACCTCTACCTATCTCAACTTAAATAAAATAATCATTGAAAATATATATACATTTTTTCTCAAATGCGCATCATAAACTAAGTGGTTATAGGACCACAAATGATTCCATAGTTTTTTGTTACAACTCTAATGTGACAGATTACGAGTGTGTTGCCTATATCACTTACACATAGATTCACAATTTCTTCTTCATCAATCATACTCTGTCACATCACAATTATAACAAAAAAGTCGCGCAATTTTTTTTTTAGCTCCTATTTTTTATTTTCCACGAAATATTAAAATGTGAGACCCAAAATCATAGGGTCATAGGGTCCTGTCGGCTTGTCCTAACGGCGCACTGCCGCAATAAACGCTGTTAAAAAAAAGTGGGCAAAGAGAGAGAGAGAGATGACGAATAATTAGGTAGAGCAACGTGTCAAGCTCTAAAAGGTGGACCCATTTGGAGTTATTGTGATTCTGACACGTCTTTGTTTTCTATACACACAAGTGTCAGGCTGGCAACGTGTTAGCCTTTCCTTTTATTAATCAAAGTTAAATAAAACCTTAATCAAATAAAATATTAGTTCTTTCACTTTCAATTATAAGGTTGGCATATTTTAAATGATTAAATAATCTCAATTAATTTAATTTAATTAATAATTAATTGGGTTTTGTTAACTAGCACAGCACTACATTTACCTAGGTGGCTCATGACTAAATTAAATAATAATAATAATAATTTTTCTCTCAAAAGGTGAATATAAAGGGTCTTCTTCTTATCTTGAAATGTGGAAGGGACAAATAAATGTAATAATTAATATATTTTTACCAACTTTTGAATGATTCAACTAGTACATAGTGTTTTATTAGATTGATTTAAAAAGTTAAAAAATAAAATTTTAAAACGTGGAGGCTCAATTCTCTAGGTAAAAAAAAAAAATTTAATGCTAAACTTTGAGATCAATCAACTTATGATTAACTTGGAAGAGTTAAGTCAAGTGTGGAACTTCAAATTATCAAAAAAGAAAAAGAAAAAGAAAAGAAAAGAAAAAGTCAAGTGTGGTTTAGTGGTACTACTTGGTCTTCTCCATTGTTATATTCATAACCCCACCCTTAATTTATTGTAAGCTAGAAAAAACTATGAAAGCTAAAGGATTATTCTAATGCTTAAAGAAAAGTAATGCTAAAATGGTCCTTAAAGCTGTTTGTAAAGTTCACTTTGTATAAAGAGATTTGTATGATATGAGTGAAAAAGATTACTTTGAAGTTGTACATTTTATCATGGATAAGGTTGATGGGGCCATAGTCCTTTTTCTCTTGCCCACAAAAAAAAAAAAAAAAAAAAAAAAAAAGAAGAAAGATTGATGGGTTCTGTAGGTCATAACAAAAACAAAATCAAGAATAAGCCTTGAAAAAAAAAAAAAAAAAAAAAACTTAAATAAAAATTGATGTGAAAATTTGAGCAAGTTTAATCATAATTAGCTATTAATGTAATACTAATTATGAGTATTCAGTACAAGCTTCTAAATTATAATAAGCTATATCATAAGGCAAGTTGTGCACATTCATAGACCAACCAAATGACCAGGTGGAGATCCTTACGACAATGAACTGTCGGCTCTCATTTCCAACTTTTTTTTTTTTTTTTTTTTTACCATTTCTTTAACTATTCACTTAGGTGTTGTTTTCTTATTTGTGTGAATAGAATCAGAACTCAAATTCCAATGTAAATAGAATCCAGCTTAGCTTCCAATGACCCTACACTATAAAATCAGAACTCAGTCTTCTTTCTTATCTCACACTTCATTAGATTAACGTTCCATCTTAAGGTTTCACCTTGGAGAACTAAAATAAGGACATAAAATGAATATAAATTTTGAGTTCGAGTGTTGTGTTTAACTTTGATATACTTTTATTTTTAATCATTTGATAATTTCAACTGGAGAGAGGGGTTTTGAATCTCGGGATGTCTTTGCTATAAATCCCATAAGGTATCAACCAGTTGAACAACAAAACTATTAGTTTATACTTTATATACTTCTAATTTGAAGGAACATTATCAAAATTTTGTAAAGATAACCTCATTTGTGAATGTCAAAACTAATATATATATATATATATATATATATCAAGGATCGCTTAAGTCACAACGCCTTAAGACTCTATTTGTCTTAGGTATTTGTTAATGGATATCTCCTATCACTAATTTTTTTCCTTATTCCCCCAAGATTATTAATTGCACAATTGACACTTTATAAGTTTCATTAATAAAAAATTTGCAATTAAGGTTTCCACAAGTATTTGTTGTAAATGCCCCTTAAATCCATATAAATTCTCTCTCTCTCTCTCACTCTCTCTCTTCAAGTGCTTCTGTGATTTAGGATGGCTGTGGACTCAAATAAGTCTTTTGATTTGGGGTGGTGGTGGTGAAGTCGACTATGGTAAAGTCAACGGTGGCTTTAATTTGGCATGATGGTGGATTTTGCATGCACTCCTTAGTTAAATAAGAATATGAAAGGATAGGGTTTTGCATTGTGGGTGAGAGGGTATTTTAAGTTTTGTGTAATGATTGCGTTTTTAAAAGGCTTGTTTGACATGCGTATTTTTTTTAAATCCAATTTTCAATAAAGTGCATTGGGTAAATCATTTTTAATGAATGCCCTTAAGCACTCATTAAGAGAATCCTTTGTTTTTTACTTAAACTATTAACTTATTTGTACTTTAACACACACATATATCTTTATATTATTATCTTTTCTAGGTAAACCTTATTTTAAAAATAAAATTATCTAAATACACTCAAATTAAGTCTAAAGTTCGTATAAAAAAAAAGTCTGAAGTTTTAACTTGCAAAATCCTAGGACCTAATTTGAAATAAGGTATAAACTGTAAACGTAAATTAAAACCTCATACTTATGAACTCTTTCAATTTGAACGACATATTGATCTTCGTTATTTATTTTTGCTATCCTAGGTAGCGACAGAGCAAAATAAAAATTGAAATCATTAAAAAATTTTGTATTTCACATATATAACTAGTTTTGATTTTTAGGCAACCACTCACTCTCACTCTAAATTAAACTTTCTCTATCTAAATGGAGCTTCTCTTTGTATCATGTTTGTTCATAACTATCAAATGTTAGGTGAACACAAAAATTAAATAGAACTTTCTGAGTCTAATTATTTGCCTACATTTCAAATTGAACCAATTTTACAAATATGGACTTTAAGTGAAAAAAATTAAAAAACTTGGACACAATATGAAAGATTATACAAATTATGGGCCCTTTTATATAATTAAAATAAAAATAAAAATTGTAAGTCCTTTTTTGTCAACTTCAAGGTTCAAAATTTTTTTTCTTAGTCATTTACTTTTTTGACAATTTTGTTTTCTTCCTAAACGGAGACACAGAGAGAGAGACCTTTGCGTAAACTTTGAGAAATGAAAAAAACCTTAAAATTCTTCTTCTTTGAAAAACCTTAAACTTTTAGGGCATGTTTGGGAGTGTATTTTGAGTTATGTTGTTTGGGTAATTTTAATATACGTGTAGCTAAAAAAATGTGTAAAAAAATATGTAATAATGTTTAAAATGTGTAATTTTATGTTTAAAATGACTCGCTAAACAGGCCTTACTTCTCAAAAAAGAAAAAAAACACCTTAACTCTATTAACACTCTTTTTACTTTTATTATTTTCCTTGTGTTTTATTTACTCTCTCTCTATCTCTCTCTCTCTTTGTCACCTTCCACTGTCTCTCTTTAAGGTTGCAGACAAAGAGAGAGAGAGAGATAGAGAAACTCAGTCTGTGATGAGCTTCTTCTACTTCTGAAAACCAAGAAGCCATCTTGGGGTTGGATCCTCTGCTTCACACCCCCACAAGTAAGCTCTTATCCAAACAGTTTCCCTTTCATATCTCTTAGAATTCTCCATCACTTTCCTCAACTTTGATTCAAGAATTCTAACAGAACATGTTGTCATGGCTGCTTTACTTGTAGTACCTTTGTTAAAGTGAGTTTTTTGTTTTTTGTTTTTTTTTTTGTTTTTTGTTTTGGGTCCTAAAGCTTTTAAGCTATACTTGGTTGTTGAGGAGAAGAAAAAAAAAAAAAAAAAGAAGAATTTTTTTTTGAGTTTTTCTTGTTTGGAACTGAAAAGGGTGGTCCAAATTCCTTTTTTTTTTTTTGTTTTTTTTTTTTTTTTTTTTTTTGTAAAAAGATATATCTTTCTTTTATTTTTGTGTGGGATGTAGCAGAATTTGAAGCAAAAAGAGAAAAATAGAGATACTCAGAAGAAAATTTCAGCTTAATTAAAGCTAATTAGTTGTTTTAGGCTCAGTAGAGTGCAGTAGGGTCTTGAATTTTGAAAGGTTTATATCTTTTTCCATCATTTACTCAATTTCCAAGCAAGAACCTTAGGTTTAATTATCTCTTCAAGCTCTGAAATTCAGTTAATGGTTTTTGCTATTGATTAATGGTTGGACTTAGTATTATCCTTTTTGTTATGATGTTTTTCTTCATTCTACTTAACATGCATGTTGCTTTTTGCTTATATATATATATAGAGAGAGAGAGAGACTCCAAAATTTACCCTGTATTCTTTTGGTTTGGTATGGTTTGGTAGAATTGAACTTTATTATTATTATTATTATTATTTTTTTTTATGTTATGATTTTTTATTTTTTAATTTTTTAAGGTTGAAGGAGGAAGTTGTGAATGATGCCAGCAAAGCTCGGAAATGAAGACAGGCGGTTAGAAAATTGTGGGCCCACTGTTTACTCCCATCCTTGGTGGTCTGGAGTGGGCAGCAATGGATCCTTAGGTGAGAGTGGTTCAAAATCCTCTTCAATGGAACACCTAAATGGTTCTGTGAAGAATGGAGTGATGCAGTTGAAAGCAAACGGTCAGTTGGATGGTGGAGCTAATTTTAATAAAGAAACACAAGTCACCGTAGCGTCGCAATCTGGTAGGTATCTTTGAGCTGTCACCTCTTTAGTGAATAATAGTCTTGTGGAGATTTGCTTTAAATCATAAATAAGAATAAATGTATTTACTTGCTATTGGGTGTAACAAAGTATATGATGTTTGAATTTGTGAAATTGTTTCTCTATATCCATATGATTGGTGGTTGCAATTTTTGTTTCATCATACATTTTTATTTATATATTTAATAGAAACAAGTGTTTACTGTAGAGAGAAGAAGAGAAGTTTAGTTCTATGTGGGAATGCCTCTTTTAGGAAGGAGAAGGAGGAAAAAAAAAAAAACAGAGATTATATGCATTTGGTTAAAGAACAATGAAAGTATCTTGTTCTCATGGATTTGTGATGAGTATCTTCATGGCAGCTTGTATTTTAGTTTAGATTTGCCCAAATGAAAATTTATGGAACTTTAGTTGATTGACTCTTGAGAATTTTGAAAATCTTACTAAGATGGATTTTTATGTAGAGAAACTGGAAAAGATATACCTGATGTGATCTGGATAGATGAAAGTTGCTGGTCCTAATTTGTTAACTATACACATACATGTATATGTAGGCATAGAATTGTTGTTCTTGAATTGAATTTGTGATAGATTGAAATCTTGTTCCCCTGTATATATGGGCATGTACTTCTTTTTTCTTCCCCCCTCCTATTTTTCTTTCAGTTAATGCAATGTGAAACTGACTGGCAGACAAGCAGACCAAGAAATTGTAAATCCTGTATAGGTGCTTCAGCTTTTGGAGTATCTGCAAGAGGTGCAAATGCAGATCATTTTTGAACAAAACCATCAATTCTTGACCATGATTGTATTGCCAAGTTCACCCTGTTGCCATCACTGCCACCTTTTTCTATGGCAGCATATTTATTTATTTATTTTTGGAGCACAAGGCTCCAAGGCTAAGCATTTAAGGGTCTTCCAATGTGCAAACAGAGTGTTTCTGTCTTACTGTAAAATTCAAGCAGCTCTCTTCTATCCTTTTGCTGATTGTTTGATCCGTTATATTTCCTCTCCTCGCAACTCAACAATGATTCTGCTAGGAACATGTGTTGACCTACCCCACCAGATCTTCCAAAACAGGGAAACAATATTGCTGTAATCAAAGATATAAATTTTAAAAATGCAGTAATCAAATATTACCAAAATGTGCATGGGATATTTATATTTTAAAATCTGATACCTTAATTTCTTTAAATAATTTTTTTATTTTTTATTTTTTAATCTTGCTATTTCTGATTTGGATTAATGTCATCTTCTTCTTAGAGTTGTGACATAACATGTTGCACCATATGATTGTGCATGCATATTCACTCACACACACACAAACTATCATATTAATATTTGGGTTTATTTCTTATGACAGATGGGAATATTGGGCAAGAGCACCAGCATGTTAATCATGTTCCATCCTCAACTCCAAAAATGGGTGAACACCTCGATCCAAACTCCAACATGGAACTTGTTGGTCACTCAATTGTAAGACCTGTTCAGCTTTCTCTCTCTCAGACTTCATAGATATGCACATTTTGGCGTTTGATCAATGAATCTGAGACTTTCCATTGGTTGGTTTTAAGATGAAAAAAAAAGAGTATAAGTTTTTCCCCTTATTCTCTGTTATGCAGGTATTGACACCATATATGTATTCAGAGCCACATTATGGCGGAATGTTGGCTCCTTATGGGCATCAAGCTATGGTATGCAATCTGTAGTCTAGAAGGACAGTAATAGTAATGTTTTCGATGGAACATGCCTTTTCTAACGAAACCTAGAACATGCCTTACCTTATTCCTCAAAGAGGGACCTCTTCACTACCCTGTTTAGAATGCACTTGTGCACATATATGTGCATACATTGAATGTACTAGTTCCCTGGATATATCTTTGAAGAACAGCATTTAGTTCAGATCAAAAGAAAGTACTAGAAGTTCAAGCAAACTGATGTGGTCACCATTGCTTTGCTTCACTCCAAAGAAAATTGACAAATGATACTATTAGGTTTAAGATTCTTTTGATGAAATATTATGTACCAGTGCATTCTTCATATTTTTTGTAATAAACTCACTTTCCATGTTTAGTCACTGTAGTGTTGTAATTATTTCTAATCAAATGTATTGGGATGTGACGATCTTCTGACAGTACTGGTATGATGCCAGATACCTGCCCAATTATATGGAATGCATCAGGCTAGAATGCCTTTACCTCTTGAAATGGAAGAGGAACCTGTCTTTGTAAATGCAAAGCAATATCATGGTATTCTGAGACGAAGACAGTCACGTGCTAAGGCTGAGCTTCAGAAGAAAGCGATAAAAGTTCGAAAGGTAAAATAAATATTTGTTTACTTTTTCTCTGGACTGAGCTACAATTTGGGATGATAAAAAAATAGAAGGCATAATATTCATAAGTCATCATAGAGGAAAAACATGCATTGAAGGGTGATGCAACTTTCATTGTGTATCTTTGCTTTCAGCTTAAGTTGTTCATTCTTGGCAAGTTTCCTTGTAGGTTTTGTAGCTTAATGTTGCCTTCTTGTAGATGGAAACTGAAATTTCTTGTGTATGTGTGTGTGTTTTTTCTAGCATGTGTTTCTTCCTCTTTGTACACCAGATTTACTTAATATCTTGCTTCATTCATTTACTAGGTATTAACAATTGTGGTATGGGAGATAAGGCAAAATGTTCGTAGGAGAATGACAAATAGGACAATTGCACCTCATTCGATTGATTTGTGTTTTAATTCAAGTTCTGTCTCATTAGATTGTCAGTCTTCATATTTTCTTTTGTATGAATTTTGACTGGGATTCAAAAGAGGGTTGATCTTAGTATCTGACTATTCCCTATCCTGGCACTGTTTTCTACTCATGACTTTTTGTTTTGGGTCGGGTGGGAGGAGGGTGGTGTTATTTTCCTACTTTATGATGCTGAAGTTGCATTGTTTATGATTGGATTACGGTCTCAAGATTACACAAATAACAATGCACTTGACAGGGGCGTACTAAAGACATAAAAGAAACCTGTAATCCTGTGGGCAGTATGAAACTAATAATGTTGGCAGCCGGACCTTAACAGTATCACAGTTTTGAAGGGAATTATTTAGGGAGTTTTAGCTTGTTGCTGCCTTGTCTATTACCCTGATTGGTGTATATTTGGAGAGCTAATATGAAAGTTCTTTTCTTTATGCAAAAACAAGTAGTTCCATTTCCAGTTGTTTTCCATGAGTATACCTCTGAAATATAGACATGCGCTGAAGTAAAAATGAAGAGAGTCGTCTAAATTTAAGGCATCTAATAATATTTATTGTGAGTCAAATGTGGGCCACTAGATCTTGGCAGGTGATAAAGCCATAAGGAGGAGGGATATGGTTGAGTATCTCTTTGGTTGAAGTAGTGTCTACACTCAGAAGAGAAAAAAAAAAAAAAGGTAGTGGGGGAGGGGATTCATACTAAAGACGGGAAGAAAGACATGATGGATGGGGAGGAGGACTTATACAAACTCGCTATGAGAGGAGAGGAGTAAAATCATGTGGTAGTTTATTTTCAGATTTATTAATTTCCCTCTTTTGGCACTATCAGGGTATCTGAAGTTAGAAACTTTTACAAATATAGAAATGTTTTTATGAAGTTAAGAGATTAAGAAATTTGAAAACAAGAAAAGCTATAGGACCAAGATGGTATTCTGATTGAGGCAAGGTTGTATTTTGGGTGTCATGGATTTGTTAGTTGTTTTTATTTATTTGTATATTCTTTATTGTATTTGTGTTTCTTGTGTGCTTTTCCAATCTGTCAGCCCCACCCCTTCAGCGCATTTCTTATTCTTTGATAAGTTCTGTTTGTTCCTTACATTTTTAGAATGTCCAGAAGGATTCTTGATATTCTATACTGTTTCATGTCCCAGCCATATCTTCATGAGTCTCGACACCTGCATGCTATGAGGAGGGCAAGAGGTTGTGGGGGGCGCTTTCTTAATACAAAGAAGCTTGATAATGATGCCAATCCTACTTCAGAAAAGGGCATGAATATGGGTGCCAACTCTTCTGTGCAACCAACCAGTAAATCTGGCTCTGAATACTTGCCCAACAATGGCAATGGGAAATTGGATTCCTCACATAATAAGCAAGAAGGATCACGGTCAATGATTCACAATATGCATAAAGCACACAACTTGTCCAATGGGAACAGCAATGGCCATGGTCTTTCATCAACATACCATTCACTGTTTAGTGATGACAAGGAAGGAGGCTACATGGGTCAGCAGAGGGAGAGCATGCATATGAATGGGATTGCACGTGGGGCACTCCCCATTAAATGAAGTTCAACGAAGGTGAGGAGCCTCTGGAATTTGATTAAGCAGTTAAATACTAACGAGTTTTTGATATTCAATGCAATAGTTTACTTGGGTTTCTTTGTCTTATGAGAGCTTCTTTCCTGCAGGTGAACCTGAAGGCATTTGCCCAATCTAGGTTGAGTAGAAACCTTTCATGTATTGTGTTTCTCAGGCAATTCATTCTTGGCTTTACAAAAAAGGTTACTTGTCTTTGTAAGGGTGAAATGAGCAAGAGAGAGATGTGTTGTAGTGCTGCTGTTACTGTTCTGCATTTAATGCATTTCCTTCCATTCACCAGTAGTGTAAAAAGGGAAGAAAGTTCTTAACTTATCAAGTAGGAAATAGTAATCAATATGTAAAAGTTTAACAATCTAGATAAGAAGGCTTCAGAAATGTGAAGACTTATTTGTGTAAGACAAAGGCTTTGCTTCTTCTATCCTAATTGTTAAAATGATGACAATGTTAAGATTTGGTCTCTCTCTCTCTCTCCCTCTCTCTCTTCAGGTTTGTTGTATCTCTATTGGAATGTTTGATTGTATTGATATGAGGGGTGTTTGACTGTATGTCTGCACTTCCTTGCATGGCATTGCATTGCATTAGGCAAAGCACACACAGAAGATGCATTCTACCAACCTATTAGTTAAATGGAACTCTGATTTGTCTTTGGTTCATTCTACTGTATTGTCCTTGTTCTCTAATGACATAGCTCCCCATGTCGGGATTCTGGCATTGTCATTTGCTGTAGTCAATAGGTGCTTAATCTGGATTATGGGTCATATAAGAGGCTCTAGTCTGCATTATTATCAAATTATTCTCGGTGGATTGATATTGTCCTTGATATGATTTGTGTGAAGTTGTGGTGGAATACTTTGTACCATATTAGTGATGCTGAGCGTCTGATTTTGCTATTTGTAAAATGTTGTTCTACAGCTTCTGTGACAGGTTGTTTAATGGCCTTTTTGCAACTAGTTAGCTGTTCAGTCTTTTGTAATAGCATAGCTCTTTTATAACCAGTTTTAGGCTATTAATTTGTTAATTGCTAGCCAATTAAAAAAGGAATTAGCATGGGCCAATCAAATGAAAGCAGTCAAAGCTGGTGTAATATAAAAGCTTTGTCATTATTTGATAAAATTGGAAAAGCTTGTCATTGCATTGGGCTTGTTCTACAACTCTCCTCCTAAACCCCTCTTCAATTCAAACACTTGGCCTCATAACTCTGCATCAGTTTGGGATCATAGCTTGAGATCCGTGGTGATCAAGTTCCTGCATTCCATTTTCATTTTTTTTAGTCTCCAAGAACCCATCAAGATTCATTCTTGATTTATCTTCTCAACCCTTTATTCCATTCCACACCATACGGTTGCCTTCAAATCAGTGCTGTGAATCTTGAAGTAATGGTAGGAGGCAAGTTGAAATCTAGATTAAAATTTGTGACTATGAAGTTTATGACGAAAAAAGAAGAAGCTCTTTTAAGTTAAATCTTTATTGCAAACTCAGACTACTAAACTCCCACACTTCTACTTTCTACAAGAATAAAAAATTCACAACATTTTCAAATTAGTATTAAAATTTTTTAAATCTGTACATTTGTTACAAGCTTTTATTGTGTCCCTAGCTTTATTGGGTTGATATTGGCCCAAATATCTGAAACTGGGTTGAGCCTCAGCACCTCTCTCCTCCTATATGGTATCACTGTGGTGCACACCTGTTCACAAGCGTACACTTTTTTCGTTTGCATTATTCTGGTTGATGTGATTTTTCTCGGTTCAATTCAAGGAAATTCTAACCCTCACACAGTTGTGTACATCAAATGTTAAAGTTCTTTTTTTTCACTTTTTTTTCTTTTGTAAATTTTATATTATTAAGTGGATTATAAATATTTAAGATAATTATTAGTATTTAGAGTGTGGACTATGGAGTGATTTTTATTTATTTATTTTTTTTTTTCCTTTTTCTTTTTGTATGGTACTTTACTTTCAAGAAATAAAGTGCTGAGATTTTTTTTTTCTTTTGTAAATTTTATATTATTAAGTGGATTATAAATGTTTAAGATAATTATTAATATTTAGAGTGTGGACTGTGGAATGATTTATTCTTATCTTTATTTATCTTTTTCTTTTTGTATAGTACTATACTTTCAAGAAATCAAGTACTAGGTAAATTTTTTTTTTTTTTTCACTTTTTTTTTCTTTAGTAAATTTTATATTATTAAGTGGATTATAAATATTTAAAATAGTTATTAGTATTTAGAGTGTGGATTGTGGAATGATTTATCTTTATCTTTTTTTTTTCTTTTTGTATGATACTTTATTTTCAAGAAATCAAGTACTGAGTAATTTTTTTTTTCACTTTCTTTTTTGTAAATTTTATATTATTAAGTGGATTATAAATATTTAAGATAGTAATTAATATTTAGAGTGTGGACTATAGAGTGATTTATCTTTATTTATTTTTTCTTTTTGTATGATACTTTACTTTCAAGAAATAAAATACTGGGTAAATTTTTTTTCTTTTGTAAATTTTATATTATCAAGTGGATAATAAATATTTAAGATAATTATTAGTATTTAGAGTTTGGACTGTGTGATTTATCTTTATCTTTTTTTTTTTTTTTTTTTGTATGGTACTTTACTTTCAAAAAATCAAGTACTGGGTATTTTTTTTTCACATTTTTTTTTTGTAAATTTTATATTATTAAGTGGATTATAAATATTAAAGATAGTAATTAGTTTTTAGAGTATGGACCGTGGAGTGATTTATCTTTATCTTTTTGTTTTCTTTTTCTTTTTGTATGGTACTTTAAAAAAATCAAGTACTGGGTAAATTTTTTTAAAAACTTTTTTTTTGTAAATTTTATATTATTAAGTGGATTATAAATATTTAAGATCTTAAATACTTATAATCCACTTATAGGACATTCCAAACGCAACTATAGATGTGCCTATAGTAGCGTTTTTTACAAACGCCACTAAAAAATCGCCACTATAGGTCCAGTTTTTTGTAGTGAGATAACAATTATTATTTAGAGTGTGGATCTGTGGAGTGATTTATCTTTATCGTTTTTTCCCCCCTTTTTGTATGGTACTTTACTATCAAGAATTCAAGTACGGGGTAAATCCTATAAAAAAAAAGTACTAGGTATATATTTTTTTTTTTTCACAATAAAATGGGTATTAGCATCAAGTCATAACAAATATGTTGCTGTCAAGAAGCTAGACAATATGGTGAGGGAAGTTGAGAGGGAATTTAAAACCGAAGTGATTGTGATTGGCCAAAAACTAGCCAATCTCAAAAATAACAAAAAAGGGTAAGAAATAACAAAAACTAACTTTGAAAAAAAAAATTAAGTTGTTGAAAAAAAAAAAAAAAAACCTCTTTAGTGTCTGAATGAAAGCAGCAACACCAATACCGCAAAGGCAAGGACATTGTTTGTATTAATTTTTCAGATTTACTTTGCCTTTTATTCCTGAAAAAATACTTCCTAATAATTTTTTGACCACTACATAATTTTATTGCAATGATGAATGAAAATTTGTGTAATCATGTTAAGTTTTAATGTAAAATGTCTTTGTTTTTCGTTTCACAGCTAGTTTTAGCTATCTTATTTGGTTCAATACCAGAAATTTGAAAAATTAACAAGAAAATTATTTTTAAGAAGTAGTTATATAAGCTGTTATGTGGTTTACTTTTGTTTTTTGTTGGATTTGTTAATTTCTTATTTGAATTATATTTTGAACTTCGGCCGAGCTCAGGTCCTGTAGTTAACTTGGCAACTTGGACTGATAATGTTGGTATAATGATTTGCATTGATAATGAGATTAGTAGTTCAGGTGAGGCTTTAGCTTATATGTCTATTCAACTATTTGTTTGAAATCTTTAATTTTTTTTTTCCTTTCTACTAGATGAATAAGAGGCATACTGTAATGCGAACAAAAAACAGATATACGTGAAAAACCCCAAAGAGGGGAGGAAAACCCACGGTAGAAGAGTAAGGATAAAATGTCCTTACTCCGAGGAAGACTATATTTCTTAAAGAACAATACAATGCGGAGCTTTTTGCTGCTCTACTCAGGTTGAGTTTGGATTGCATTGAAAAGGAAAAAAAATTGCGTTTGACGTTTTTTCTGTGAGTTCTGTGCACTGTTCACGAAACCCACAAATACGGAAAAACACAAATGTTAAGTTAAAACTGGGTTTCATGGTACTATTCACACATTTAAAAATTATTTTGCTATAGTGTTTTCAATTTTCAGCAATAAGCAGTATCCAAACAAACTTTCAGTGTCTCTTTTTCTATTTCTTCTTCTCTCCCTAGAATGACTAGTGTCATTTTTCTTTTATAGTACAAGAAAGAATGCTTAGCGTACATATACAGGTGGCAACATCCCATTAGTATTTTAACTATGCCAAAAGGATAGCTTGCATTCTCATGTTCCTTGCTGCTAGGAGGAAGAGAGAGAAATGAAGGAGGGGAGTGGGAGTAGGAGAGGGAGGATAGTACCAAGCATGATCGTGAAGGAGACATGATCGTGGGCTGTCCTCTCCTCAAGCCATTGGGAGCGTTCAACGTATATATTAACCTTGTCCTTTTGAACCAGTACCGCTCATGGTAGTGCTCAAGGTATAGAGTAGTACACCAAAGAATGTCCCATCTCCCCTTGACCCTAACGGTATACGCCTTTGGTGTTGCCCTAAAAGTGCAGTCTCTCAAGTTTAGTGGTGTTGTTCCTTTGGCATAATGTTTACATGTGTAAGGCTAGGATGGATCATATATATCATCCTTAGTAAAAGAATTAAATGTCCTTGCCCCCAACCTTAGTAATAGTACATATAGTATTTGTGATCAATTTGAAAAATAACAAGCTCATTCACGTGTATGCTAAGTGATATTTGAACAACAAAAATAGTGTATTTATTATATTATATTTATTTATTAGTGGTTTTTTTTTTTTTTTTTTTCACATAAATAATCCGTTTTTTGAATTTTTTTTAAAAGTCATAATTCCTCTTACAAATAGAAAGATTTTTAGATAGATATAAAGAACAACTATGTAAATCTGCATTATGTAATTTTTGGGGAAAATGTATTGATTTATGTAAATTTCTATTTGTTAATAATAATAAAAAAAATGTAAATTTCTATTTGTTAGATAGACATCAAGTATATATAGAATGTCTAAGTAAATAGTGTTTGCATTGGATTGCAAAATATAGAAGTTGGCAGGTGGGGATTTGCATGTAAAGCTGCACTTTTTGAAATAAGCCAGGTGTGATGCTTCATGCTTGTAGTCTTTGATGTTTTTTTTTGACACTAATGTAATGATTTACAGTTTCTTTGGAGTTGCACCAAGTTTACTAAAATACACAAGAAACGTGTAAAAAATTGGGAAAATTTAATGCCTAGTAGTGTTAAATTTTGTTTGGCAGGGCCAAGTGGGGCAATAGACTCCATTTCTTTAAGGTATTTTTTTGATATTGGTGTAATGATTTACGAGCCCAAATCTTCTGTTCTACTTTTCTTGTTCTACTTTATACTTCACCAATAAAAACTTATCACATGTTCACCTAATTAATTAAATACTACCATTAATTAATAAATGTAGTATTAATAAGTCAATAATGGTA
The DNA here is from genome assembly GCA_030021035.2 of Notholithocarpus densiflorus. Classification (NCBI taxonomy): domain Eukaryota; kingdom Viridiplantae; phylum Streptophyta; class Magnoliopsida; order Fagales; family Fagaceae; genus Notholithocarpus; species Notholithocarpus densiflorus. The sequence continues at coordinate 10,772 of JARYZH020000255.1, read as the reverse complement.
GTATTTAATTAATTAGGTGAACACGTGGCAAGTTTTTTTTTTGGAAAGTATAGAGTGGAGCAGGAAAAATAGGACAGAAAATTTGGACTTGTAATTTACAGTTTCTTTTGGAATAAAATTTGTACTAGGCTACTAAAATACAAAGGAAATGTGTAAAAAAATGGGCAAAGTTAATGCCTAATATTATTAAATTTCGTTTGGCAAGGTCAACGTGGCAATTGCCTATTGCCCCTACCCCAAAATCCATTATGTCTCAGTAATATATATCTTTCCTCTCATATGAGAGTGGACCCCAAACATGATATACAACCTCCCTAACTTTGCCCTTGCATGGGCCATTTTAAAAAAATTAAATTGCAAGTTATGGTGGGTCAATGTGTGCCATGGTAGACTAATTTGGGATGATTGTGAATTTTTTTTTCTCAGTTCTCCTAGGAACAACGAATTTTTCATGACTTTTTTACATCTCTTTTTTTTTTCTTTTTTTTTTTTAATTTTTTTAATTTTTACTAAATGACTATTTCACATTTCATTCATGTAGCATTTGAAAGATAAGATTATGGACACACCCAATTTCATACTCAATTTTACAACATACTAAAATGGTCAATTGTGAGCGGCTTTAAAAAAATGGCGAGTCTACATAAAACGTAGTAGACAAAAAGGGCCGACCATTTCAGCGAGTTGTAAAATTTGATGTATCCCTAGATTTATTGTTTGGAATAAGGAACTCAACTGGGTCCATCAAAACACAAAACATGGGAGAATATGTGAAAAAATTCATTCAGTTTCGACTTTCAAGATACTTTTCTTTTTGTTGTATTGCTTTATTGACTAGTTTTTTTAGAGACACTAAAAAATTCAATGGTGCGAATTTATATGAAAATCAATAAAAACTTGTTCATTGAATTGGTATAAAATAATATTATGAAAATTATTGTATATTGTAAAAAATACTTTCCTTGCATTGAGCACACCTTTGCGCATGTAGGAAACGTAGTGTATATTTGGATACCACTTATTTTGTTGAAAACTGAAAACTTATTGCTGAAAACAATAAAAAAATAATTTCTGAGTTACTGTTCACTATTGAAAATATAGTAGTTTTGCCTTAATGCACTGTTCATGTCCCATGAACAGTGCAAGAAGCGCTGGTCAAAAAAAAAAAAAAAAAAAAAAAGAAGGCAAAAATGCAGAAACGCAGACATGATCCAAACGAAGCTGTAGTCAAATTGTCACAATTTTTACCACAAGTAATGTCAAATTGTGACTAATGTTTGGCTGTTTATCACTTTTACATAAAGTTATCAATCTTTATTTTCACCGCTCAAAATTTACCGCATGAAAAATTGTGATATAAGTTATGCTATTTTATATATTTACGTAGTCCCAAGAAGTTGTGGGTGCTCACATGTGTGGCCTTGCGTACTTGACTTGTTGATGTGACCATTTTTAAACTTGCGTACTTGACTTGAATCCTAGGTACTTGACAATTGACATTATAAAAATGGAGTGACTTCGAGCTCGTTTGGTAAGAGATTTCTAGTAACAGCATTGCTCTAATTCTCACATACACATACACAGAGAGAGAGAGACAGAGAGAGAGAGAAATGGAGGAGGAGAAGCAAAGGCACAGTGGTAGCGGAGGAGGATGAGGGGGGATAGTGAAGGTGGCGCCAAAGCCAAACAAAGGGTTGAGTTCAAAGATTATGGACTTTGTGGAGAAGGTGATGGCGAAGTTCATGTACCATAACAACCATTCTTCTCTCCCTCACCACTATCTCTCGGGTACATTCACTCCCGTTTCTGAAGAGACCCCTCCCACTACCAATCTCCTTGTCGAAGGCCACCTTCCTGTGAGTACTACTATAATGTGTACACGGCTTTAACTATTACTTCTACTTTAACTACTAAATACTACTTTATGAACTCACGGTCTGTTCTGTTTTTATTTTATTATTATTTTATTTTATTTTATTTTTAAAAATGTGTAAGTATATTGTTGTAAAAAAATGGATGTAAATGAGTGTTAGAGAATATTTTTCCTTCATAATGCCTACTCAAGTAAATCTAGCCTAGCTGAATAGAAATTTTTTCATGCATAAAGTGCTTGGGGTCTAGCAAAGAAAGAGTTTGAGACGTGAGTAGTATATTTTTTTGGTTTGTTATTAGGTTAAGAGTTGCTCACTGGCCATACACACACTGCTTGCCATGTGGACTGAAAACATGATTTCAGTTAAAGTTATGAAACTGTGTTTTCAAAACACGATTTCACCATTTCATTTAACTGAGACCATGTTTTCAAAACACGTTTGCAAGTGAAGTGTGTATGAAGCGAGCAATAACGAGTGTGTAACAAGATTTTTCCTTTGGTTAAATACAACTTTAGTTTTTTAGCTAATTTCCTGCACAACTTCTTAATTTTTTGGGTATAACTAATAACCTAAACTTGAACGGCCAAGTGCTTTGTAGTTCCATGGTACCACTGGCATTTATGATGAGGATTTAAAAAAAAAAAAAAAAGAGTACTTCAACAAACTTCAGCAAAAGGTGCATCCAAAAAATTTAGTATATGTTTGGTGTTAATTATTTGGCTTATATAGGCATTTTAAAGCTTCACTTATTTGAGGAATAAGGAAAATTGTTGTATGTAGCATCTATATATATCTAAAAGCTGAAGCGTAGCATTTATTGTTGCTACACTTTAGTTGAGCCACATCAACGTTTACGCCATTATCTTTTTTCTTCCCAATTTTCCCATAATTGTTTTTAACATTTTTTTTTTAAAATTTACACTTCTCCAACTTTTCTCCCTTCTTTACCTTTTCATCTCCGCACTACTTCTCCAACTTTTCTCTCTCCCTTACCTTTTTATCTCCTCACTACCCTTTGCATTAATACCATTCTTCTTCTTTCTTTCATCTTCCTTTTATTTTTGTCTCTTCTTATTCACACCCTCTTACTATAAATTTGTCATTATCTTTTTCATTCTATGCATAATTTTCCCTCACAAAAAAGGTTGTTTCTCCCTCTCTCTCTCTCAATTTTTTGGTGGAATTTTTATTTTTCTTGCATCTTTGCTTTAGGTTGATAATTTTTTTTTTCTTTAAAACTCTACTTTGGGCTAATGCGATTTTAGTTTTGCTTTTAAAAATTTTTTTTTTTTTGGTTCTCTTGATTGTTAAATTTTATCCTATTGCATTAAAAAAATAAAAATAAATATAGCATATAAAAATATAATATTATTCTATTATATAGCATGATTTGGATAATTTGGTATTTATTCTATTACATAGCAAGATTTTTTATAGTGGTCAAATTTGTTATATTAATTATTTTAAGCATAATGAAATTTTAATATCATTTTTCTAAGATTTATATGAGAAACAATTGATTTTTTTTTTTTATGTGAGGAACAATTGATTTGAAATATGGTATTCTTACTAAAATTTTAGTTGTCTTTGCAACTATTGAAACAATGTCCAACAAAAAGGGAAAAAAACAAAAAAACTTTACTAACGCAAAATCCAGAATGTAAAAAAAAATAATTTGAAGGATATTTGCATTTTTTGTTGGCATGAAACATGCCTATTTATATGACCTAATATATCATGAAATTTTCAATTTAAAAACACATATATATTCTATGATCAAATCACTACACTATTCTTAGTGTCTTTCTATTTTGTCTATAAAATAACTAAAGATTACCTTTTTTTTACAAGGAAAGTTATTGAATTTTTTTATATTTATACATCGATAGTTGAGGGTGAGAGATCTGAATTTGAATGTCTCTATTAAAAATTGAGATGCCAACCAGTTAAACTAAATCTTATTGAAATATTGAAGAAAACTAATAATGAGTTGCACCGCACATCGTACGGGAACTCAACTAGTTACTCTTAAAACTTAAAATGTTGATTCTCATCAATCCTTATTCTATATTGTCCGTACAAATCACCCATTTTATGTTTTAAACGTGTCTATCAGTAAAATAAAATGTGGACGTCATGTGTGAAATTATGGACATTGTGTGTACAAATTGTACATCCATGTCAATACCACTACATCAACTGCCACCTCAACATTATGTTAATAATGAATGTTTTGACAAATCAAATCTAGAGACCATCCTTCCCTTTTTCACCCAAACCAAATGGACACCTAAATTTCTTGAGCAACCAAAAAGAGTGTTATATTAGAATTTTTAAACATTGCTTTGTAAAATTTATTAGTAGCTTTATTCTGGTGTTTGTGGAAAATTTTGGATTGTTTTCTCTATGATGGTGAAGTAATCTCGCCAATGAGTTTTAGCTCAACTTACACCTCCTTCCTTTATAAGTCCTTGGTGGAGGGTGAGATCATGAATTCATGACTCATTATATACATGTGTAACTTACTAATAAAATAAAATAAAAAAGTTGCATTAATCTCAGTACTGTAGTTTTCTATGTGATGATGGATGGTGAATATACTGTGTTTCTTAATTGAGAAATATATCAAATTTGATAAATTGATATCTGATTTAAATTGAAAAAATCTATATAATGTAGATGACCTTCATAATTATATTTAAAGAATGGATATATTTGTTGCACAATTATGAAGGAACTATCACTTCAATTGTTGCCAAGAGCTATGTAATTCAACTGACACTTTTTGGTGTTTTTAACGGAGATGTCTAGAGGTTCAAATCCCCCCACCCCCAACTATCTAATTATAAAAAAAAAGATATTTAAATTGTCACGTTCACAGTGTGAACTAAAGAGTGTTACCATTTTGTATTGCTGTTACTTTGTATAATTGTGGAAGCAACAATGTGCTTTTAGTGAATAAGCTGTGCACTTGAGTCTGGCGTTTGATATGTGAGCCTTCCAATTTATCTATATAAGATATGTAGAAAGTTAAGATTTTGTGTGAGTGAGGACGGAAAGTTTAGAAATATGTACTGAACAATCATAACACTGTGGTTTAGATGTGTTCCCGACACACTGACAGGCAAGCCAGCTGTAGATAAATCTGCTAGTTCAGGAGACATAGTTGGTGATGTGCTAATTAGTCTTACTGGCATTAATCTTGTGTTTTCATTTCATTGCCATTATGAAACAAGCAAAACCAAAATCATGTGGCATATGCAAATGCATGCATACTCAAATAATAAGGTTTTATGTTTGCCTCACTTCCTTGACTGATTCTCTTTTGGCATTCTTGTTATCCTCGTAGCTTCTTCTACTTGTATATACTACCCCGTCGTTGCAATATAATAAGTGGTCATTGTCACATAAGAACTTGCTTTCTTGAAAACTTTCCTATTGCCTTGGGTTTTGATATGTGCTATTTCTTGGTTAAAATTTTATATATTTTGTTTTCTGGTGAACATGGTTGACAGATTGACAAATTATTTGTTTATTTCTTGATACTTCAAGCTGCATCTTATCATGTCTCTGTGGCCAATGACATTGAATGTAAAATATGTCTCACAGGAATGCTTAAATGGAGAGTTTGTTAGGGTGGGTCCAAACCCAAAGTTCACCCCTGTGGCTGGATATAACTGGTATGTCTCTTTTGTCTTTTCCTCCTGTGGAACTATTTACTATAATAACTAGGCTTAATCCCAAGTGAAGAAATATGTTCAACTGCCTTCTGTATATGAAGTTATAATTTTTTTATAATCTTGGTCCCTTATGTTTTTGGTAGATTTTCCTTTTTTGGGGGAGTGGGGGTGTTAAGCCTGGGATTTTCAAGTTCTTGTGAAAGAAAATTCAGTTCATAAGCAGGTCATATTGTACTTATTTCCTATTTTACTCTCTTTGCAGGTTTGATGGAGATGGGTGCGTGATTTTCTGCTCCCTTATTCTACCAGTGTTTCTTTCCAGTTTTCTTGAAGAAAGAATTCTAACATATAACTTCAGTACCTGGTTTCCCACTTCAGAATACCATTAATGTCTCTTTGCTTAGTGTGTTTGATATGTGGGTGCTTTTTTGGGGTTACTGACTGCTCAAAGGCCAATATTTTCCACAATGAAAATAACAAGAAGTGTCAGTTAACATCTTATAAGATCCAAGTATTTGAAAAAAAATTGGCAACTCTATTTAATTTGAAATTACATCAATTGATCTACTTACCACATTAAAATGTGATATTTGCATAATATATGATCAGTACACATAGTGAAGTGTCAATTTTCTTGAGTCATCATATGTGTTGGCTATATGTGAAGTGAACCCTTGTAGTTCATTCTTTAGTCTGTATAGAATCAGTTGGCTTTTGTATCTGGTGCATGGTTGTCATACTAACTCCCATGAAATTTAATTGAAAAACCTTTATTTTTCGGACACAACTGCAGTCTGGCGATGGAGCCAAATAAATCATTTTTCTAATAAGCATTTGCATTTTTCCCCCTTTCCCACCTTTTTGAGGTTCTTCTCATGCCTAAATACGTTAAGCTATTTGACACTGGCACTTGAGGTTAAGGACACGTAGTTTGGATACAGATATTGTCTTGATATTAAACACTGAATTTTTACTGGTTTAATTACATGAATCACTGAATCAAATTTGCTATGAGTGAAAACTTTCTCCATGACTATTTCTCTGGTGGCAGGCATTGAATCTGAATTTTTACTAGTTTAACTGCATTGAATGCAACTGTCATGTTAATTAGTGAGTTCAAAGTATTTATGATTTTTTACAAAACCTGGTCTTAAGAGTGAAACATAATCGTGGAGTAATGTAATCAAAACCAACTTTGGATTTCCTGATGATATGCTCAATCATCAAGAAAGAAAGAAGATAATATGCTTGATTTCATTCTTTATGATCCCTGGGCAAGCTCAGCTGTTTTCTGTATTAGTGAAGGAAAAAGAAAACTTGATTTTAGTTTGCTTATATCATTTCCTATTTTCATGATGTTTATTACGCTATCTAGTGTTATATTCTGGTTGGTTTTGGTGAATTTTGTGTCTGTATTTTTGGTGGAGAGCACTTGTTTGTTTCTAACCATCCTGCTAGTTTTATGTTAGTATATTATAGTTGGATATGTTCAGTTTTATGTTAGTATATTATAGTTGGATATGTTCTGATATTTTGTTCTGCATTACAGACTTTCCACTTTTTCATTAGATTTTTTAGATTCATGAATGTTGTTGGGAACCCATTACATCTACCCCTTATTAAACTGTTAAAAGAAGAAGGGATTTAGGTGATACCTTTAATTTTGCAGTATAGTTCACGGTTTGCGCATCAAAGATGGGAAAGCAACCTATGTCTCCCGCTATGTAAGGACGTCTAAAGCTTTAACAAGAAGAGTATTTTGGAGGTGCTAAATTTTTTAAGGTATGCTAGTAAGCTATAGGTATCTTTTGTTCTTTTCCTCTCTTTTCTGGTATATTCATTTGGTGCTTCATGCCATTAGGATTTTCTCCACTTTTCAGTGACATGTTTTGCCTGTGCATATGAACTTTACTGCTAATGGGGTGATAAAAGATAAAGTTTGTGATAAGGTAATTGATGATTGTAGTATTAAAAAGTTGAGCAGATAAATGTCTGTTGTATATTTTCAATTTGGTGGTTACATTACAGTGTGTTGTCTTTTTCTTATTTTTTATTTCATTTCCAGCTTGGAGATCTCACGGGATTGTTTGGATTAATCATGATGATCATGCGAATGCTGAGAGTAAAATTGAAAGTATTAGATATTTCATATGGAACTGGAACTGGTAAGTTAGTCTAGTGTTCAACTTTTGCTGGAATGAAAAGACATCATCTGCTAGGATGCTCATAGTTTCCTTTAGTACATTTCAAAAACATTATTTTATGTATTATCCGGTTTTTGATTTTAATAAATCTTAAGGTTGACTTGGCTTTTCTGTGTTGAGTACTAGTGTATGTATAGGTCTTTTATCAGTTGTATCCCTAAACATTAGGGTGCAGGTACACTGATATACCTGGAAATTATTTTTTTCCCCATTGGAGACTTAAACATGGGACCTTAACCATCACCTCATACTATGAGTGGGGTGGAGGTGCCAATTAACCCAAAGGTCATTTGCAACTATTGGTGATATATTATATATTGTCCCAAAAGCCCAAGCTATTAGGAAAGAGTGAATTGAATCATTCAAACATTATTTTAACATTCCCCTTTACTTGTGGGCCCAAACTCCACCTAGCGTGAAAGTTCTGGGTGCATTTGATAGCCTTAAAGGCATTACAATCCATTTGTAATAGGTATATCTCATTTTTCCCCTATTTGTCATCTGTGTCCAGGTAATACTGCTCTAATATATCACCATGGGAAACTTCTAGCACTTCAAGAGGCTGATAAACCTTGTAAGCTTTCTCCTTTTGTTTTTACTTCTGGAAAAAAATAAAATAAGAGGGGGGAAGGGGGGGGGGGGGGTGGGGTGGTTTTTCTCTGCATTCCATTGATCAGATAGCCTAATAGGGAGATGTGTCTATATATCCCCATCAGCATATAAATTACCTATTTATATTTCTGGGTTGCTTTACTGATTGTATTGCCATGATGATGTAACCACCATGCTTTTTATGGTGGGGGGAAAAAGGCATTACAGAGTAATGCCAATTTGGTTGTCATATATGAACTCTCTTAAATAATTTCTTGCCTCAAACATAGAACTGAGATTGTTCTCACTGCAATACTTAGATGTCCTTAAAGTTTTGGAGGATGGAGATCTTCAAACTCTTGGCATGCTGGATTATGACAAGAGATTGGCACATTCCTTTACTGCTCATCCAAAAGTTGGTCCATTCACTGGTAAAGACATCCTTATAAAAGAAATTAACTCATTGTGATGGAAGAGTCCTTTTAACTTACAGAATCATTCCATGCAGGCGAGATGTTTACATTTGGCAGTTCAAATTCACCACCATATATCACTTACAGAGTAATTTCCAAGGATGGTTTCATGCATGACCCTGTGCCAATAACAATATCAGAGCCTATCGTGATGTATGATTTTGCCATTACTGAGAACTATGCAATTTTCATGGATCTTTCGTTGTGTGTCAGAGGAAAGGTATTGAACTTGTAAAGTTGTTGCAACTTGGATCAATCACATCACGTGCAACTTGGAATAATTGTTTAAATTTTGATTTTCAGGAAATGATGATTGAAAACACGATGTTATGGAAATTTGACACGAATAAAAAAGCTCGCTTTGGTGTACTTCCTCGATACACAAAAGATGAGCTGCAAATAAGATGGTTTGAGCTTTCAAGTTGCTTCATCTTCCATAATGGTGTGCTTGTTTGCTTTGCAATCCTTTTGTTGTGCCAGAATGTAGATTGATTAGGGGAAATTTTTAATTTTAATATCAAATTTTTATAATAAAAAAATACCATAATACCATAGTTTTGAAACAAATTGTAAAAGTAAAACTTTTCTATATCACACATCTTGAAGTCACAATTTCAGGCTGAAATCTTTTCTTGAAGATCCAATTCCATGCTTACTTCATAATTTCACTGGGGGCTGGTGTATTCACATAAGTAGTGTGGAATCATGGTTGAAGATGTGATTTCACTGCACATTGAAATCTTAGGTTAAAGCAATGATTTCACTGTTGAGTACAACAACAAAACCTTATCTCAACACTTTGGGTCAATTATAGATCCTCAACAGATGAATCCAGGTAGGCCACATGAATCTAGTGGGGGATGCCTCGATTTGTATCAATAAAAAGGATTCATTCTTCACAATGCAATTCACCCCTGGGTAAATTGTCTTGGTTGAAATCCAATCTTCAACATGCAATTTCACATTGCATACTGGATATCCTCTTGTGGTGGTGGTGGCAGCAATTTTGAACCAAGCATAAAATCACATCGAGACACAATTTCAGTTAATATTGTGACCTGAAGATGCAATTTCAAAAGATGTTGTATTTTAAACAAATTGTTTCAAAACAACAATATTTTTATAATCTGATCACTTTTTCCTACTAACTCAATTATCAGAGCTTTTTGTTCTTGATTTGCTTTAACATACTCTTATCACTTGGGATTGGCTACACAAATCTATTCATGCCTATCGGTTTACATGACATCTTCTGTTAAATCTCTTGGGATCTACCCTTGATTTGTTGAGAACCTCCTTTTAATTTTTCAAGCCAGCAGCTCCTTCCCTATTCACCATTGCATGGATTTGTTGACTGATAGAAATGGGACATTCTCAAGTGCTTAAATTAAAGGACATACTTCACCTTAATTTATTTATAAGTTCCATGTTTTCTATTATTCTTCTAGGTAACTTCTCTGGTAGAATTTTGGACATTTTCATTGATCCAAATTATTGTGACATCTTCCGGACAGAATTTTAAAACACATATTTGTGTCTTTTGATTCTAGAGGTTTTCATGTCACACCTTTTGTTTTTTTTTTTTTGGAACTTGATGTTCATGTCCATGTCTACATATCATAAATTGAAAATAAGGATGATGTATGTATGTTACTGATCAGGATAAATAAAGATGACGATGTATGTTGACCAGAGGAGCTGCTTCATTAGATTCAAGAATCTATCTTTGGTTATTTTGTATTTTCTTAATTTGCAGTCAATTCAATCTGGGGGAAAGGAGCTTATTCCTTACTATTAGTTGAGATTTGGCCGATTTCATTCTTCTATATTTGCAAATTTATAACCTCTCGTGGTTCATGATTAAGCTATAATTAAAGTTTATTACTTTTTTTAATGACTTCCTTTTGCTAGCCAATGCTTGGGAGGAGGAGGATGAAGTTGTTCTGATCA